>CM065391.1:27907500-28245000 GCA_033060915.1 Euryodendron excelsum | reverse complement strand
TCTTCTTATTGTCGCGCCCCAGTTTTTGGGTGTCTAAGGTCCTTTCGGATCGGAGACCCTAAAGCACGGAACTCTGTCACTAGAACTCGTCCTCCTAGAAGGTCAAGTGCGACTAGGTTTGGAAATTGATTTGAATAAGGGCTTTTTAGAAAAATAGGAGTCGCCACCTAACTTGATTAAGGTGAGTTAGGGCACCTAAAACTAAGTGTTAGTTCGAAAATCAAACTTAGGGTTTTGTTTGGAAAAAGGGTTTTGAAAACTCCCTCAAAGGAGGGTTTTTAAGGACATAGGTTGTTGGACAACCTTTGGAAAGATTTAAGCCCTTTTGGAAAATAACTCCATTTTGGTCATTTGAAAACAAAAATCTATGGTTCGGGGGTTGGTTACGTGTAGGGAAGATATCCTAAGATCATCACCCTACCCCGCCCTTTCGGTACCTACATGTCTAATCACCCTTTGTTCACTCACTAGAATAACCGGTTACCATTGTCCACTTAATATCCACTTTAGAATTTTAAAAACGTGGTTTAATCATCACTTTTCGGATGGATGACGCATGATGCAAGTTTTTGGAAGAATTTTGAAAATAATAAGGGTTTTAAATAGGAACTTTGAATTGATTAGAATTCTTGAAAAAGGGATTGGAGTTGGCAGAAAAGTTATGACCGCACCATTTTAGGTTGCCTACGTATCTTATTTGGCGAGAATCAGGTCATTCGTAGTTCGAGCAAGAACCCGATGGAAAATAGGCGCATTAGGGCCTTTGGGAGTTTTGAAGATACTTTGGGATATTTGGAAGAGTTTAAGACACTTTGAGATCTTTGAAAGAGTTTAAGACACTTGGAGGTCTTTGAAAGAGTTTAAGACACTTGGAAGTCTTTTGGAAAAGTTTAAGACACTTGGAGGTCTTTTGGAAAGGTTTAAGACACTTTGAGGTCTTTGGAAGTTGAAGACTCTTTGTTGTCTTGGAAGTTGAAGACTTTTTATGGTCTTGGAAGTTTTGACTTGAAATTGGATGGTGGAGTGTTTTCAAAATGTTTTTGGATCAACTTTAAGGGAGTTTTGGAAAAATGCTTTGGCATGACTCAGGAGAACTTGAAAGTGTTTTTGAACTCTTGTTTTGAAAACCTTAGAGGCATGACTTTAGAATATTTTGATGAATTAGTTTTTGAAAGTGGTTTCTGAAAATGGCTAAGAGTTTGGAATCATAATATGGATAACCTTAGAGGTTGTTCTTGATTTATCACTTGTCCTTGGAATCCCTAACCATGAGGGGGCTAGGGACACCTTAGGCTTGTGACCTTTTGAAAATATTTTTGAAAATGCCTTGAAGATGGAGTGTAGGAACATTTGAAGAGTTTATGGAGTTGGTTTCTTTGAAATCAAGAGAGTAGGAGGTTTTGGAAAAATAAGTTATGAGAATAGTTTACAGTTGGATGATCATTTAGAAAAGGGTTCAAGAGTTGGAACCTTGGAATATACTAACCTAGGTTGGGTTGGCCTAGGGTTAAGGGTAACCTAAGGTTAACTAACTTGGGTTAGGTTAGGTTAACCTAGGGTTAGGATGACCTATGATTAACTAACTAAGGTTGGTTCAACTTAAGGTTAAGATGACCTATGGTTAACTAATCAAGGTTGGGTTAATCTAAGGTTGAGGTGACCTAGGGTTAAGTAACTAGGGTAGGGTTAACCTAAGGTTAGGATGACTTAGAGTTAAGTAACTAGGGTAGGGTTAACCTAAGGTTAGGATAGCTTAGAGTTTGATTAACCTAAGGTGAATGAACTAGGATCAAGTTAACCTAGGGTTGGATTGGAAAATAGTTTTGAAAGTTGGTTTAATGCACTCTTGGAAAGAGCTTTGAAAAACAAAGCATGTTATGCAATGGACTTTGGTGGATAACCTTTTTGCAGATCATTTCCATAAAAATTTTGTCTCTAGCCAAGAATATGGTTGGTGTTTGGAGACCATTCCAAGGAAGGTTTCCTCATAGCCATTATAACCATAATCTTGACAAGAGTGTGAGGGTCCAAAAATCAACATGGTAATGGCAACTTTTTAAGGTATCATTTTTAATGCAAAGATGGAGAGAATGCATTTTTGAAGATCATCTTTGGAGAAGGATTTTGAAAGCCATTTTTCAAGGGAACCATTCCATCAAGAGAGAGTTCATATGGCCAAACAAAAGGGAGACTACTCAAGAGAGAGTTCCATGGGGTCATTCCAACCACTATACTTAAAAGAATGAAAATCTTGAAAATTAAAAATTTAGAAAGCAATCCTTATGCAAATGAAAATGTCATGACACCAAAATGGGAGTTAGGGGTTAGTAGGAGGTCTTCTAAAGCATGATTTCTAAAATCCCATCATAAACTTCAAGGGGCCAACTCTTGAAACAATTTTTAAAAGAAATAAGCAATGGAAATGGTATGAAAATAAGAGCAATGTAAGCATTGTAGAACATGACAATAAGCATAAAATGGAGCCAAGCATGCAAAACATGATCAAAATAGTAATATGCAAGGGGTCATGATCACATACAAGGCTTTTAGGCTACACCACATAAATAAGGGGCTCTTAGGCCATACCACCTCAAAGTAGGCTAGTGAGAGGTCTCCCTACACGGTGGCTCTCACTTGCTTTCCTCTATGCATGATCTAAGAGCCCTATTGACTTAAGCATGCAAGAAAGGGGGGGTTAAAGATGGGGATTAAAATAGAGAATAGCTTAAGTAGGCTAGGAGGGAGGAGAGAAGAGTGTGGGAAGACACAAATGTAAAAGAGATATCACCTTTTGCCTTCAACACACTTGTAATCTTTCAAAGATGCTTTGATTGAAGCTTAAATGACTTCAAGAAGGCTTAGAGGGCTGGTAAGGAGTGTTTGATGGTGTATAAGGCTTTATATGTGAAGTATATAGGCTTGGGGATGATGGAATCTAAACTAAGTGTTGGAGGGATGAAGTGTGTATAGAGATTCACAGCTCTGGAGTGACTTCAGCAGAGTTTCGCATTAGAAATCGGAGTTGGAATATGCAAAGGGGGGTATGGTATTTATAGGCATTCTGGAACAGACCTGGCACATTTACTACATGCGCCTAGCCAAAATTTGACCTGGCGCATATAGGACATGCGCAGGTACTGTTCCATTGCCAGAATGACATGTGGCACCCTGTGTACTGGATAAATCTCGACTGTTGATCGAACTTTGGTCGATCTGATCAAAATTTGAGTGCATGTAGCATATGCTCCATTTTCGGGAAGGTTCGTCCAAACTTTGCCTCGATAATTGAGTCCATCGGGAAGGTTTCAGGGGAATCGATCGCACTCGAGATGTTCTCCTAATGCTTCCGATGAACTTTCATATTTTCAAGAAGCTTGAATTATGTTTGAAGCGTGGGATATTATCTTGGGAAGTGTGCCAAAAAGGTCACTTTTGCAGAGCGTCTGTGATACGCTCCGAGAGTGTTCAAAAGTGGTTGTTTTCGTTTTGTGTGATCGAGGCCTTCGGAGAGCAATCCATTCGATCGGACCGTACCGATGGAAAGTACTCTGGAAATGCTTTTGGGAATTCCCAGATTTACACGTTTCTCAAGTCATTTGATGGTGCATCTTGATTAGGGAATCGGAGAAAAAGTCAACTTTGGCGGAGCGTTTGCGAGACACTCCGAGGGTTGTTGAAAGTTATAGTTTTCGCACCGTACGATGGAGGGCTTCAGGAAGCGATCTATTTGATCGAGCTGTATTGATTGAAAGATCTATGAATGAGCTTTCGAGAATTCCCTGATTTACGTATTTCTCAAGTCAGTTGACGGTGCTTTATAACCAAGGAATCGAGAGAAAAGACAATTTAGACGGAGCGTCTGCTAGACGCTCCAAGGAACTTTTATCGAGTCGTGTGAGCTTAGTGTCGTAGGGTCCTCCTCGGGTTAAACAAGGGCGTGTGGTGAAACCCTTCGCTCGAAATCCCAAGCCCGGTGCTATTTCGAGGCATGTTTGGATTTCCAAGGGCAAACGGTCATTTTGATCGGGATTGGCTGGAAATTGTCAAGAATAGTTTTGTGTGTTGTGCTAAGTGTGTAAGGTTGTTCAGGGATGGTTTTGGGAGAGTCCTTCGCCGTTCGGCGGGGTTTGTGCAGTGCTGAGGTGTTTAGGGGCAAAACGGTCATTTTGACCAGAATGAGCCGAGATAGGATCGAAATTGGACCAAATGGCGTGCGAGGGACGCCTAACAGTTTAATATCATTTTGGAAGGATGGACTTATCGTTTTGAGGGATTTCAAACTTTCCCAAAACGTACCTGGAGGCCCAAAGGGCTGGTTTGGTCATTTTTCACCGAGTCGGGCTAGCAGGCGCCGGTGTTGACCTAAGTGTTGGTTCCCGAGACCGCCCGATCTCGAAAAACTACCTATGCGGTGTTGGTCTCTAAAGACGCCCAGTCTTAGAGAACTACCTGTAGGGGTGGTGTTGGTTCTTAAGAACGCCTGGTCCCAGAAAGCTACCTAGAATGGTTGTGTTGGTCTCTGAGAACGCCCGGTCTCGGAGAACTACCAAATGACGGATATTCTATGTTGGTGGGCTAGCGGGCACCAGAAGTGAGCCGCCTGGAATTTGATGAGGTGTTGGTCCCCGAGATGGCCCAATCTCAAAAAGCTACCTGGGTGGCGTTGGCTTCCGAGGCCGCCTGGTCCGGAAAGCTGCCTGGAATAATGGTGCTTATGGCTCCAGCGAGTTCTTGTGGACCCGAGAAGTGACCAGTTGGTTGGATTGGAGATTGTAAGGCTCATCCTGAACCTACATGTGTTGTGATGTTGGAAACCGAACCTGGTCGGGCCGGAGATTGCCGAGCGGGCAAAAATGGGATGCTTACACTTATACTGAAGGTAATGGAGAATTATGTGCTAGTCTATCTTCTCTCAACTCTTCTAGAACAATCTTACTTCTAGGTTTATAGTTCATTACATAGTCCTCTTCTAAGAATCGGGCATTGGTGCTAACAATGACCTTCTGATCCTTAGGACAATAAAATAAACCACCATTCGTTTATTTAGGGTACCTAATAAAGAAACAGACATCTGTTCTCGATTCCAACTTATTTGCTTTCTCTTTCATCACGTATGCTGGACTCTCCATATTCGAACATGTCATAGACTAGGCTTGCGCCCATTCCACAGTTCTGTGAGAGTAATAGGTACTGACTTATATGGTACTAAGTTTAGAATGTATGCTGTTGTTTCAAGTGCATGGCCCCAAAATGAATTAGGCAAATCTGAATAACTCATCATAGATATGATCATTTCTATAAGAGTTCTGTTCTTTCTCTCTGCTACACCATTCTATTGTGGCATACCTAGTAAAGAGAACCGGGATTAAATTCCCTTATCTGATAAGTAATCCAAAAATTCTCCCAAGAGGAACTCATCACCATGATCAGATTACAGTGTCTTAATACATTTACTATGACATTTTTCCATTTTTGCCTTAAATACTCTAAATTTCTCAAGGTATTAAAACGTATGGCACATCAAATAAATATACGCATACCTTGACTAATTATCAATGAAAGTAATGAAATACTTAAAGCCACCTCTAGCCTGAATATTCATGGGGCCACACAAATCAGAGTGAACCAATTCTAATACCTCTTTTGACCTATTGTCTTTGACAGCAAAAAGTCGCTTGGTCATCTTACTTTCCAAGCAAGATTCACAAACTGGCAGTGCCTCCACTTCCAATGAATCTAATGGCCCATCCTTAACTAGTCTAAAAATTCATCTTAGATTAATATGACCTAGGTGTAGTTGCCAAATATAGGTTTGATTAAGTTCAGAAGGTTGCTTTCTCTTACATGGTAGTGTATTAATGTTATTTAGTTCATTTAGTTGCAGTGTAGGAGAGATATGATTAACAATATAAAGACCATCCACCAATGTACCACAATAGATAAAACGTTTATTTAACTTAATAACAACATAGTTACTAAAATAAACGGAATATCCATTATCAACCAATCTAGAAACTGAAATCAAAATTTTCTAATGGAAGATACATAAAGAGAGTCTTTTAAAACTAAAATCGTATCTCTACCAAAATAAATACTAATATCTCATATTGCAACTACTAACACGGTTGTGTTGTCTCTCATAAAAATATAAATCTCTCCATCACTAAGCTGGCAGGTTTGGTGGAACCCCTTCAAAGAATTGCATATATGATTAGTGGCTCCCGTATCTACACACCATGTACCAGTAGATAACACCACTAAACATGTTTCAATTACTAGTGAATGAAATTTATCTTTGTTGTTCTGTTTGGCTAGATAAACCGGATATTATAACTTCCAGTGCCCCGATTGCTTGCAGACAAAACACTTGCCTTTAGGCTTTTTCACTCCTCCTTGAGGCTTATGAGGTGCTTGAGGAACTACTGTGAAACCCTAATCTCATAATTTTACAATTAGTTTAATTGCATATTAAAAATTAGTTAGATTAGTTTACTTAATTTAATTTACATTTATTGCATGGTTAAATATTATGTGGGTGCATCTGTGTGTGTGCATATGGAATGTTGTTTTGTAATTGAAGAGGAGAGAGAGAGAGAGAGAGAGAGCAATCACTTCTCTTTCGGTGGAGGAAAAAGAGAGATAAGATAAGGGGGTGCTGGACAAGGGGATAAGGAGACAAAAGAAAGAAAGAAAAAGAAAGAGAGAGTGGAGGTGATGGTGCCTAACATGATGAGAGAGAAAAGAAGAAAAAAAAATAATAGAGGGAGGGAAGAGTGTTGGCTGCGATATAGAGAGAGATAGAAGAGAGATAAAGAAGGGAGAAAAGAAAGAGATAGGTGGAAGAAAAAGAAAAAAAGGAGGAACCTTGAGTGGGTTTGTTGCATCTTGATTTTAAGATCTAAGCTAACAGAGAGCAAGATCCTTCAACGTTCAGGGTGCTTGGTTTAACCATCACAGCTTTAAACAGCCGAAACTTGGGTAGGTTTTGTCAGCCATATATACAAGCCCAGTTAGGAGGAACCTTGGGTGGGTTTGTTGCATCTTGATTTTAAGATCTAAGCTAACATAGAGTAAGATCCTTCAATGTTCAGGGTGCTTGGTTTACTAGCCGAAAAATAGCTTTGAACTTGATCTTGTGGGTTGATGTCTTTAATGCTTTCATTGCTTCTATTATCTTTTTGAAACTTTGAGCTATGTTTGCTTCTTAAGGACCCACTCGAAGATTTAGGTTGATATGGGGGTTTCTGGCCACTCTATGTGCTTGGTTTAACCACCACAGCTATGGGATTCCTAGCGTTTGGCTTTGGTTTTGAAGGGTTAGGTATGATTGGAGAGTGTGAGGAGGGTAGGGGTGGGTTTTTAGGGTTTGTGATTATGACTATTGGGTTAGGTGTGGATTGAATGACAGTGATGTTTCCTGTAGCAGGGGTCATAATGACATCCACAGAGCTATCTCCATTAGTCCCTAGTTCACTGCCAACTACTCCCTTATGTTCTACTATGGATTTTCCTTTAGCAACAGTTGCACTAGCTCCTTTAGAATTTATCTTTTTGTTGGTTTTAAGCTATCTTATTTATTTCTGGTTGGGGCTCTAGTTGGGTCTCTATGACTTGTTCTCCCTAATGATGGGCTAGTGTATCTCATAAAGCCTTGGCTCCGAATGGGTTGGTCAACAAGCTCGATCTCATAGTTTCCTCTCAGCACATTGAATCTATTGGGCTGGGCTCTATTTTGGGCAATCTCTGGTGTTCTCCTCTGTTGAGAGATACGTCTTCCCCATTTGGTAACTAACATCCATGGCCCATAGTCGGGTTCGCCTAGTTTCTCCAGTTCATCAACAATCAACAACTTTTCTTCCTGATTCTGAACATGACCGTTAGCCCCCTACATATTATTGTTGCTTGTCTCAAGTTGTTTTGCAAACTCCGGTGTCGCCACTACCGCTTGAGTGTGTTTCTTGAACTGGTAATATTTTGTTCGGTGGTCAACTCTTCCACACTCAAAACATAACTAGTGGATTGATTCATATTCAATGACATAGTTTTTCCCTCCATTGGAGAAAAATGGAACAAGCAGCTCATTTAGGTCAACCTCTATGCAAACCTTAATATCACAGACTGATACTTTTAAGTGAGAAAGACCGTGTAGCACTTGTTTTGGGCTGTACCAAACAAGTCAACCAAAGGGGCACCTCGCAAATTAAGCCAACGCACACACCCAAAGGTGTACAAGTGAGCAAATTTGACGCAACAAGTTAAGAACGTTTAAAGTAACAATCGAGACAAAAGGCACACAATTTGCAAGCAACAATATCACTTTTATTGCATTAACAAGCAATTCCAAATTACAATTAGGTGGAGACTTGGACTCACCTTGCTATCTTCTTCTATACATGCTTTTTAAGCCATTTAAAACTGATAAGAGAAAACGTGACACCCCCTCGAGGAGTCATAATGGGTCTACAAAAATATTTTCAGGAAATTTAGCAAAATCTCTTTACATACATCTATATATGACCCGCATGGGCCCGGCCTTGAAGTGCAACTCCTGACACTTAGCATACTTCCCCCTGATTGTAACAACTATGTTGATATCCACTTTAAGAGGTTTACCTATCACCTTCCCAATGGCGAAGAATACTTTTCTTGGTAGTATTCCACAGGAAGCTTTGGAAACCTAACCCATATAACTGATTTGGTTTCCTTAGCTTTCGATGTCTTGAAATTAGGCTCCCATTTTTTAACAGTCAAGTAGTGATCCATGATCACCCATGGACCCCCACCGTAGACCATGTGATAGTCCTCTGCCATCTCAAATTTGAAGAGGTAGAAGTTGTATCCGAGGTCCAAAGCATCAAAATCGCCTTACAAACCCCAAATGTTCTTCACCGTCAAGCATATTGCTTTGTAACCAATTGATTTTCCTAATAGCCTTACTATCAAACAATCCTTCCATTGCCTTCCAATTTTTTTAATAAGTTTCGGAGGGAGCGTCACTTTCGGGATATTTAGCAAGTCATTCCCTTCTTCTTCCATAGGAGAATCAGTGTCTTCCAATTCATCTTCATAGCCCTCATCATCTGTGTCAAGGATTTCAACATCACTATCAAAAAACACCTTTGACCTCTGTAGATGTGAGGGCTTCCATGAAGGATTTTGTTTTTGGAACTTCATCACTGGGCTCTGGTGTTTTTCCTGTTTCTACTAAAGGAAGTGGCTCTTCTAGCATTTCCTGGTTCTCTTCTTTATAACTATTCATAACTTTCTTATTGCTTTTTTCCAAGTGATATTCTTCCTATGGTGAGATTGTAGTACTAGCATTTTTGGCGCTTGTTGAGTTTTCAACGGATGCCATCCTTAAATATATCTTCCTTTTGCCTCCTTCTATTGTGTCATGTCTTACCTAGGCTTCATAGAAAAGGATAAAACAGAAATCCAAACTAGGTATATTGCACCTTAGATGGATTGGTCTATAAGATATTAATATATAGAGCCAAATTGAGTATGTTACAAAGTTTCGATATAAGGTCTAATTCGAAAACTATAATGTGTGTCTAAGAGTAGACAAATGCAACCTTGACAACACATGCCTATCATAGAATGCAGAACATTAGATCTGTTCTAGAGTCCAAAAAAAAGTTTAGTGGTTAGGTAGTACCAGGGGCGGAGTCAGGATTTTATTTTGAGAGAGTGCCAATTTGCAACAAAATTTTTTGCCTATCCATACAATTATTATATTTTAAGTTTTTTTGTCCATATTCTTAAGTTAAAGTAAGAGATATATATTAGGATGTCAAGACTAAATTTCTATATAAAAAATGAAATTAGCTTCCATTTTGCCTTAGCAAAACATAACTAAAAAAAACAAATTTTGTTTTTTTAATTTCTCAAAGTGTGTAAAAAAATAAAAAAAAAAGAACAACTTAAATAGAGTTAAACCCTCTACAGCCGGCTTATACAAAAGTCTATCCTATAAAATTTACTATCTATTCAATTACAAGTATATACAAGTTACTCAAATAACAAAAAAAAGGAGGGAGGGGGGGGGGGGGGTTAATTATTTATTAGTACATCAGTCATTTATTAAAATAAAACTCGAGGTTTTTTCAAATAGCCTTTTTATGTATATTTGATGGTAAGTCCCTCTTGGTAGATTGTGCACATTAGAGACTCAACAACTGTTGATTTTGAAACTTATCAAATATTGATTTCATAAGGTTAAGATACACAGGAAAGAAATGAATAGGACCCATAGTCCAATATACCAAAATTTGTACGTTCATTTGATTAGAGCTTTAGGTTATAAATTTAGAAGGGTGCCAATAAAATAAATTTTTACAGAAACCTCAAATATTTATACTACATATAGGAGGACTGTACAAAACTTGAGGGATGCCACGACCCTATATGTAGTTTCGCCCCTGAATAGTACTGAGTACTTGGTACTCATCCTCATCAAATGATGACACGTGGCATTTGAATAAACCACTAACTTGAATTTATGAGGTAGTGAGAACTTTTAAGGAAAAAAAATAGCATGTGGTTGATAGGATATTACCTTAAAGTCTTCTCACTACCCCACAAATTCAACTTAATGGTTTATTCACATGTCACATGTCATCATTTGATAGGGATGAATACAGAGTACTCAGTATTATCTAACCACTGGACTGTTTTCTCCAAAATACAGCATCATCTTCCTTAGGCTTTCCAATCCAACTTTAATGGCCAACCCCCCAAGATATTTGTGAATTTGAAAGTGCACAAATGAACCAAAAAATTCGAGAACCGAACCAACATGGCCTCTATAGGCCGGTTTAGTTCGGGTCTATTAGAAGATCGAGTCAATTCTAAATCTAAAAAATGCCAACTCGATTTTACTGGCCAACCCACAGGGATTGGTCGGAGCCACGACCCCTTAACTTTAGAATAATTTTCGTAGACTTCATGTATTTTTGGATATTTATGATAAAATAGGTGACTTGGCCTCTCTAACTTTTAAAAATTTAGACTCCATATATTTTTAAATATTTATGATAGAGTAGGTAAGTTGGCCCCGTAAATACTTTTGCCTTCCCCAAATCCAATCCCTTTAAATTTTGTCCTAACATTTTGTTCATTCCAACGTTTTTCATTTGGTCACATGACTTTTCATATTTTGAATGTATCTTGATTTATTTATTTTTTCCTTATTCACCAATCTCCAAATGCTTTTATATTTCCTTTAGTATTTATTCCAATGACCGCTATTATCATTATTCTATTTTAGCATTTGTTATGCATATGGACTAATATTGAAACTAATACTTTTTTTTTTTTGGAAAAAAAATATTACAAATATTGATATATAAGCATTTTATGTTATAATAGTCTCCTTTTATTCCATATACGATTAATGTCAATTATAGTTGCTATTAATTATTTCTACTAGAAAAAATTACTTTTTTCTACAAAATATGATATTCATAGTATAGGTAAGATGACTCTAGAAAAAAAATTAATGAGAATATAGTATTTTTATTTGTAAGTACTACATTCATTATGATTTTACTTTTATTATATATGTGTATCCTACTATAAAACTTAAATTTAAGTGGCATATTAGTTGATAGTTGCGATAATGGCATCATTAAAAAAATTTTCTCCTTTGGCCCTCTTTTCCCAAATTCCAGGGTTCGCCACGGCTTGATTCCATCCAGACGCGACCCAATTTTTCTTATTCGCCACTACCTTCACGAAATGTGCTTTTTTTCTTCTTCAATTTTCTAGCCTATATTTGGATGCTGGATTCATAAAGAAAAAAAAAATTAAAAGAGAAAAGAAAAGAAAATAAAAGAAGTTAAATTTCTTTACCCTTTTGGTTGAATTAGCAAAATAAGAAGATAACGATAAGTACCTTGTCAAAGAAATAAAAAAAAATTATTTAGTTACCTATTAAAAAATAAATTTATATATATATATTAATGATTTCATTTTCTTTTCTCTTGAGTCTTGACAAATCTAAGAGCTAATTATAACAGCAATGAATAAATGCATAAACTATAATACAATGGCGATGGCAGATAATAATTTAATTCAAGCCTTGACACCGTTAGAAAATGACAATCACATATACTTAATAATTTAATTCAAGCCTTGTCACCATTAGATAATGACAATCGTTCCATCCACAGCCATGCAGAACGTCAATGGACTCAATTTTTCCTCATTTGTAGAGTTTTAGCGCACACAAACTTCAACAAAACGGTTGTTTTCCCTTCTTTGTCCATTGTTTGTTGGGTGAACGTTGGCCGGTGCCTACATTTCTCTACTTGTTAATAACTTCAATGCTGTCACATAAAAACATACGAAAACGATGTGGCTCTAACATTTTTATAATTACAAGTCATCATAATTGATGTTATATTTAAAGTAAAAGGCTCGCGTTTAATTATGTCTTTTTGTACAAAATTTTGTATGATTTTTTAGTTGTATAGCATTACCTAAATAATAAGGCAAATATTATTCTTTTAAAATTTTTGTATGCACCAGATGAAGCGGCAGTGATAATTTTATAATTAAAGAGTATATCAAGGAGTTCCTTTTTAAGTTTATTTCAGAGTTGTAGACTCACAATTCAATTACATCATTTTATATATATTTTCTTTAGATTTTTTTTTTCCTATATGTACATATCATTAGCCGAATATAATATTTCATAATATGTATATATTAGAATGGTGGTGGTCAAATTAGTCACGATGCTAATCATGAATCTCCCACGTACATCATGATCATATGATGATGGAAAATAAAAGGTGAAATTTGGAAATAAAAGTAAAGTGAAATAAGCCAATTCTTTTGGATAGGAAAATGACAAAAAAATAAATAATTGGTCCCAAAAATATTTTTTGTTTGGTGCCCATAAAAAATAAATGTGCATAAATAATTTTATTTCTTGATCATTTTCATGTTTCTTAACAAATCCTAGATCTAAACACTTCGTTAAGCCAGTAATATGTAAATTTTGTTAGGTTTAAATTTATAGTTTAATATTGATACACTATTGATGTAAGATTTTTTTTAATATAAATGGACACCAAAATGCGACTTATTCATGATTCTTGTTGTGCTTAAATTTTAAAAAGTATTTGTCTCATTTTAAGCGCCTTTTGTGAATATTTTTTTATACTATTAATGTATTAAAATTAAACTATTAAATTTCATCGCTTAAAAAGGTTTGTACGTAACATACGTACATTTGTATATGTATATAAAAACATTCAAACATCGTACCATTTCACATGAGACAGTTATTCCAATTGATTTCATTTCAGTTGGCTCACGGGATGTTGAGTCCTCTTATTGCTCAACAGGTCACTAGTAACTGCGCGTGAGGCCGGAAGCGGCGGAGTATTAAGTAGTTCAAGGCGAGCTCCAAAATTTAACAAGATTTAAAATTGTGTTGAAGTTTAATTTATTTAATTTTTGAGTCCATTTTAAATAAATTTTATCAAGTCGAGTTCGAGTAATTTAATTTTTTAGTGGTTGATCTCAAATATATGAATGCATATTAGTTTTTTTTTTTAGTTATGCAATTAGGGATGTCCGAGCCAACTCAGTTGTACCTTAACTAATTCTCTTTTTCATCTTGGTTAAAGACAAACTATTCACACTAAAATTAGAGAATTCAGGCCTAACCCAAAAAAGATTGTCAAGTATTATAAAAAAGGTGATATTCATTTACAAGCTATGCTAAAAAAAATTAACGAATTTTAAAATATATTCAACTTTCATTTGTTTATATAACGAATCAATTATGGCATATCACAACTTAATGAAATGATGAATGGGCATTTTCAAATGGTTGTGAGTTAGCATGGCTAAAGTTTGGCTATGGGAATAAAGTCTACTCGTTGATGGTTTCAACCATTCATTTTTTTCTTTTGTGAAAATTTTGAATGGATTTGCTAAATAATAATATTGTTTTTGTTTAGTTGTATGAGTTGTGTCAGTATTTATCCCTCACTTGTTTACCCTCCGATCTATCCCACATTATTTTGTCTACATAATATAAGAATTAATCAACTATATACTCGTATCTGACCTTTAACACTTAACGATATATAATTCACACATTTAATTACCTAATGTAACATTCTTATATCCTGCTTAACCAACAAGCTTGGTTTTTCCTAAACCGTTGTTAGTGGATAATGTGCTTTATCATTGAGGACGACAGCAACGATGAAAATACCCAAAACCAAGAAGGAAATGAGTAATGCCACAAGCATAATGTTCCTCTAAAGTGCAACAAAATAAGATTTAATCAAAAGACAGAAAAGGAATTCATGCCAAGAAAAATGCAGACATGGAGCACAAAGGGAGAGGTCTGCAACTTTGTCAAAATTCACAAGCACTACAACTAGCATTCATTCTTTAGAGTGGTCCTAACTCCCAAGGATGGTTTCAATAGCTCACGAGACCCTTTATGTGCTGTGTATGTAATGGGTGTCTGGGAATCTACTTTCTTTTCCATTGAAGTCTCGTTTTCAATGGAAAATAAACAAAAGAAGGAAAGGGAAAGAGATTGAGAAAAGTGAGAATAAGATTTTGTTCTTGGAAATTTTCACTGATGTGTACTTGCCCATTGGTACATCTTTAGTTAAACCATTTTTATTTTTTCCTTTTTTTGGTTTTCCACCCCTTGAAATAAAAGAACAAGCTAAGTTTTTTTTATTATTTTAAATTGTCTCTGTCATTTGTTTAATTGGTTGGAATTTGAAAGGTTATAAACATAAAAATATCAGCTAGATTGCTTGACAAAGTCTCCTAATAATTGTACCAAATGATCATGTTTGTGGTGTAAACGAGTTGAGTCGAGTCGAACTGAAGTATGCGTTATTCAAGTTTAGTTTAAAAATTTAACAAATTTTAAAATGTCTTTAAGTTTGATTCATTTAACTTTCGAGCCAATTTTAATTCTTTTATACAATTTTAAAATACATATAAGTTGATCGAGCTAAGTTGAAACTAAACTCATAAAATTAATAAATTTTAAAAAGTCAATCTTAAAAAACTTTGAATGGGTCGAGTTCGAATAACTTATTAGTACTAGAATAGCAACCTAGCGATGAGACCTGACTCCTTTTTGGTTGATGGGCATATGAAATTGTTCAAGCCATACATACGGTCACATGTGGGAGATCCAAACTCATGCCTATCAATCTTATGACCTCAACCTTGTTAGGAGTCCGAGATGGGTATGAAATGAGGTTTTCCTATGAAAAGAAAAGGAATATAATTTATAGCTAAACCATTCCTAAGCAATCCACATGAAAATTGGTATTTGACTCAGAAAAAAAAAATACATATGAAAATTGCACCAGAAAATCCCAGGACCTAGGGTTAAAATTTCTGATACACATGCAAAATGTCCCAACTGTGATGCTGCCCCAGGAGCCGACCAAGTAGGGCAAGTTGTGTCAAATCAGAAGGGCCCCTACATACTTTTGAATTTGGCTTCTTGTCCCCAAAGTAAGCCTTTGGAAGCCTCCTCGCCCCTCTCTCGCTCTCTCTCTCTCTCTCTCTCTCTCTCTCTCTATTCCCTTTTCTCATCATATTTTGGTCTCCATTTCGCTTAAATCAGCGTGTCTCACTGTACCCTTTAACTTTTTGCCTCACAATTATGAACTATGGCTACCAAACTCGTAAGGCGGCTTTCAAGTTGGAGATTATATTTATGTTCTTATGATGATGATGGTAATGATGATGAAAATAATTAGTAATATGGTTATATTATTGACACCATTAATCACTAATTACCATGTAGTCTAATAATAAAACACTATCCACCTTGTATGCTTTTATGGGGAGATTACACAAGTGCCCCCTCCCTCAGATTTTTTATATGTCACTTGGAGCTGAGTAATGATCACCTCTGTGGCAACTAGACTTATGTATCCCTTAATATTTTCGATGTCAGATTTGTTGAGCAAATTAAGAAGGAAAACTAAAAGGAAGGGGAAAAGGAAAGTACTTGTACTTTTTTTATTATTTTATGAATAACTAAATAAAAGATAATTTTTTTGGAGAAATGTATATTCATTTTCTCTTTATTTTCTTGACCCTACCAATTTAACTTCTCTCTTTCATTTTTTTTTCTTTTTCTTTCTCTTAGTAAATGTGAGAACCAAACAAAAGCATTTAGGTGATGTAATTTTGGGATCACATCTATTTTTTCTTCTTTTGGAACCCTCTTGGTATAGGTCCCCTTCTACAAGCGGACATGTCTAGAACCCTCTTTTGTAGACCCTCCTGAGTGCTGGAGCATAGATGGGTCCATTTTCTATTTTTTTTTTCTTTTCTTTCTTTCGATTGTTGTTTTTTTTGCTTTCCTCAGTGCCAAATAAAAAAGGTATTTGTTCCACTATGTGATAAATTGGTACAGTGAAGTTTTTTTTTGGGTGTGTGGCCCCAACAGCATATTGAAGTACATTGATTTTGGAGAGAGTTCTTTTTTTTTTTTTTTAATAAATTAGCATACAATAAGGATTCAAACCCCATTATCCATCAATAACAGTCAGATCTATCTGTACTTGACTTTTCTCTATTGAAAAGTTAAGTGCAGCCAACACAATGTCCCAACTCTAATTTTTCTCGTTTCTTTTTTTTTTTTTAAATTTTTTATTTGTCTTGATGTAATGTGATGCACTAAGAAGAAACATCAAAAAACAAATTTGCTTGTGAGAAATAAACCCACATACTTGGCATCCTACTAATAAAAGCAAGCCAATTTGCTACCCTATTTGATGTCCTAATTAGAAGCCAAACAAGCAAACCAACACGAGACATTTAGTTTTACAGTTTCATCCTTGTTCGGTTGCACATTGCTAGGCTATCCGCGCAGATTAATACTATTAATTAACCAAAAGAGAGAGGAAAAAAAGTGCAAGAGAAAAGGATTTTATTGTTAGCGAGTTGGCATTTTTCTCTTGGAATCACTTATAAAGCACTAAAATTAATTAATCGACTAGTGGCTATAAATATGTCTGATATCCTTCTATTTCTTTTTCATTTTTCTTTTCAAACGCTGTTTCAAAAAATAAACATATACGAGACCTTCAAAATGTGATTAAAGGATCGAGTAAAATTATGAATTTGTCAATCCAGTATTTAAAATTCATATTCCGATGGATTAGGTTCATGTAAAATGACAACCATATTAAAATGAAGTTATAATTTCAGTTTTGAGTCCTTGTGTGGATGCAACTTTTTATGTGTATTTGAAATTTGATTTTGGCTAAAAACGAGTAAAAAGAAAAATATAATCCAATTTAAAAATTCATAAAAAAGTGCATCTAAAAGAGACTAAAGTACTCCGGTAACATTTATTGATGCTTAGATGCTAGAACTTATGATGGAGAGAATACATTTTTAAGGAAGTACTTATTCGAAATTCATGATCTTCTACTTCCAATTTTGCCCTTTAATTGAAGTCTGTTTAGGGCAGATTAGGGATAATTTTCGTAACATAAAATTGAGTGTCCAAAATTACAAGTGAAAGGCTTCACAACCAATAGATGCTAGGAAATGGATTTGCAACCCAGCCTAAGGAACTGTCCCAAATGGGACAATTTTAAGGATTTAAAAGGTGGGATATGCATGGTTAATATCGTTTAAGGATGTGTTTGATATTTGAGGAGAGAAGATAAAAGGTAGCGTAGGCATGGTTAGTATTTCTTTTGTTTGATTTGTAGTGTGAAAAGTTAATTTTTATTTTTATTTTTTATAAAATCAAACATAGGAGAGAACCTACTTTTTTCTCCTCTTTCTCTATTTCTTTATTTCCATTTCCTTTCATGAGTATCAAACTCATAAAACGAGCTAGGATTTAAGTTACCTCACCCTCAACACTTTAAAATCATGAAGACACAGATGTCCTCCATTATAAAGTATTTTCGAAAAGCCCAAATTGGTTTAGATGACTACACCTTAATAAATTAATTTTAAAATCTCAAAATGGTTGGTAAATGTTATGAAAAATTGTGGAGGGTTGTTCACCCTTACCTAAGAGAAGTGCCTAAAAGCTTTTACAAAGACAAGTTGAAATACATGAATAGTTATTTTTTGGACTCATATTAACAAAACAACTATAACTGTTTCGAGATTGATAGTTGAACTAAATGATAAATCGAGATATGTCATTCTATTTCACTAAAATACTTTTAGATCATCCGAAGATATAATATGAAACAAAAGATTAGAAAGAATTTAGTAACTTTTACAATATAAAAAGGAATTATTTTTAAAGTCTTTTCAACAAAACAATAAACCTTGTGGCAAACCTTATTTTTAATTCTAAAAATTGCCAAAAATCTACCTCAATCGAAAAAAAAAAGCGCCTGACACTGCAACGCTAAAAAAGTAAAAGTATTATTTTGTTATTTTATTAAATATGATCTAAATGTCTAGATATAATTTCTATCTTATCTTATCCATAAAAGGAAAAACGAAAACAAAATAGGAGGAAAAAAAATGCTAGATGTTGCAACACAACAAATTTCGTGTTGCTTGGTTGGATTTTTAAGCAACATCATCATGGTGTTAAATATATTTTTTTTATATCATCAGTTAAATAGTTAAAAATAAAAATGTGTGAGCCTTCTATTACTTATACATATACATAAACTACTTAGAAATGTTACTTTAGACATTTGGATAGTATAATTAAAAGCTTTTATTACATAGTTTTTAGAACAACTTAAAAAGTGTAGAAATTAATGCAATGATAGACTCTATTATATTAAAATAACACTCTTAATTTTTTTTTTAATATGTTTTAAAGGCGCATGGTAATACCACCCAATAAAAAATAAAAAGAAAAAGAAATGAGAAGAGAGAGATCACGTGCCTTCCTGCGGACGGAGACAATCTTATTTTTTAAAGAAAATTCCAAATACGTCACGGTCAAAGTCCAAATTAACGAAAAAGGAAAAAGTCTTCCTATTGGGCGGCTGCGATAATTAGCTGGCTAGCATTGAATGAGTAGGTAATCTTGAGCTTTTTTATAATTTCTTTGTGGAACCCACTCATCCAACGGTGGGTCCTCTCCATCATCACGAGGTCATCATCAGCCAAACGTGGTCGCTCACCTACCATATCCAAAAGCGGCTCGCCTTTCAATACAATTCTCGGCTTCTGGGGGGATGCTTTTGTCATTTCAACGAAAATGGCTCGAAAGCAAAGGAAGATCGAAGTAATAATAACTTCACATATTATGGTAATTAGTTTTGAATTACATTAATAGCCTCCTCAAAAACGTCACTTTTCCTCAAATTTTGAGAAGTTCCTACTGTTAAACTCGATAATGAAATCCAGCATATCGGATCTCGGGTTTAGGTTGCCTCCAATCATCACATCTTTTAAACTATACTTGGTTAGTTTATCTTAAATTCAATCTCAAACAAAAGTAACTTGATACTTTTATATAGTCTAAAATTTATGGAGTCCAGTTTAAAAAATTAACGAGTTTAAAATACGTTTAATTTTATTTTTTTACACAATGAGCTCAAACAACCTTTTGGCTAGTCGGATATCATTCAAAAGTTAAAAATTCTTGTCAAATTGAACGTTACTTCTCATACAAAGAATCGTTTTTTATGTATTTTAAACTTGTGACACCCGAATTATAATATAACAACCTTAATACTACGACATGTCTCAATCATTTCTACTTATTGAGTAGAGTGGGGTTTGATGAATCTTAATCTTGTGATCTTATGAAAATTGTTATCCTCTCAACTTTTTCTCATTTGTCTCCTTTACTTTTGGAATTATTCTATTATTCTATTTAATAGTAAAAAAAATTAACCATTTAGTTCAACTAAGTGGCCAAAATTAATAGGACAACCTACTTGCATTTAGGTTTTAAATTTTTACTTCACTTTTAAGCGATTATTCCTTTCGCATTAAAAAATTATGCATTTATATAGTCTTCTAGTTTATTATAAAAGAAATGTCTTATATTTTACGTAAATTAGTCTCATATTAACACGTGGATCTAGCCTTCCTCACTCTTAAATTTTAAGTTTTATCCTTAGATTATTCGCATTCATAAATTCATATAAAGCAACTGTACATTAGAAGTTAAGACTGATGGAGATCACAAGTCCATAATCATGAATCCCGCTCACACATCCTCTCACACTTTTGCCATTGGTTTTTGCTTCTACATTAACGACCTGTTTGGTTGGAGTTTTTACCTTAGTTTTTTTTTTTTTTTTAGTTTATAAGTAAAAAAATTAGTTCTTTTTTTAGTTTATAAAAGTAAAAAAGTAAATTATTTTTCTTTTAGTTTTTTTGCCTTATAAGCCAAAAAAATTAAATAAAAAAAACTTAAAATAAACTCTACCAAATGAAACCTCAATAAAAAAGATAAATGAAAATACTTAAAATAAGCTTCACCAAATAGACCCTCAATAAACTCTACAACCTTCAATTTTACATGAGTGGGTCTCATATTGATATGCATAAATAACTTCTCCTTATTCTTAATTTGCAAATATTTATACTTAAAACATTATTATCATATTAGCATTCGCAAACCCAATAATACCTAGTTGTAATACAACCCTATTAAATTGTGATGTGGGTTTCTATTATTTGCTAACATTAATTTGTTTCAAATAAAGAGGATCTTTGAGAAATAAACGCCACATGGCAAAATATAATAAGTATGAGCCTAAAAAGGTTGGAATTTGTTTTGTTAAAGGAATTGCACCAATCATCTCTATCATTTTTTTAAGATGAATTTAAATTTGTCTCCTATACTTAATCAACAGACTATTTGATATTTGTTAAATGGCAAATCAATTAATTAAGCAATGAGTCGATGAAGAGATTCAAAACTTGTTCTATTTGATTAAAATTTGAAGTAGATATAATTCCTTCAATACTATATCGATCCACAATCGTAAAGATATAATCAACACTGTAAAACTCTTTATTCTTAAAAGACTTCTTATATAAAAATTGTTGTTCAAAATAGTATGACGCTGATATTTTTATATTTAAAATTTGTTTCAACAGGCACTTTGTATTAAAATAATAAATATTATTTTAATTATATTATTATCTATATAAAATTGTACAAATAATAAATACTTTTTTTAATATGTTCGAGAGAACTATGATTGCCTTGGTAAATTCTCAATCTAAGAGCATCACAAGGAAATATACCAAAGAGGGGACAATCTTGGGGTTCACCTAAAAAGCACATTCCACTTTTGTCTACATACAAAATACAAAATCTCGCATTATCTGGCGTTGTAATCGGCGTCTAAATCTTTTCTTAGTCCACACGTACTCCCGAGGGGTACCAGATCACACCCCATCATCACACATCTGCAAAAAGATTTTGCACACTCGTCGTACTCGTAACGTCGCTCCACAAGTACAAACTCTTCCTATATGAGGGACACGTCAATCTTGTACCCGAGGGCATTTCCGGGATTTCATTACACAAATTTCAACTTAAGCACTTAATTACAAAAACTAAAAGTAAAAGCAGCGAGAAGCTAAGAAAAAATGAAAGCAAAAAATTCAATAAAAAAAAAAAATAGAGAAATCGTGAAGCCGATAAACAACTAAACAACTAAGCGAGAATTTTAAGAAGAAATATTCACGACACTAAAATAGACATTTAAGAGATCTATGAGAAATATTTAAAAAATTAAGTGAAAACGTAAATAAATAATTCAACAAGTAAATAGTTGAAACTTATGAAAAAAATGTCAAAAAAAATCAATATTTCAAATAATTTTTGCACTATTTTTTTATTAGTTTCTTTTCAATTTCTCAAACATTTTAATCAAATATTATAAAACATCTTAAATATTTTTTAAAATTTCAAAAGGAGTTTAGTCTCCTCTACAAGTCTTACAAAAACCGAGTTTTTCACTTCTAGATGAATTTCATGGGATTATCTTCTCTAAGGTTTGAATTCCTTAAATTACCAAAACACCCTTCATCCCGACAACCTCCTCTCCCTGCTCGCCCAGTCCGAGCGCGAGTATGCATAGCAACTTCTAGAAAATGATGTGTATATATTTATTATAATTTTAAATTTTAATTTAAAATATTGCTTTGGAAATGTCTTCTCATTTCTTTTCCTTCTCAGGCGATTTCATCCTTTTTTTCTCATCTTTGACTCTGGACTTACGCGGACGCGACCAACAACTTAAATCGGATTCTTTTTTCCCTCTCTCCCTCTCTCTGTCTTTGCGTTTTCTGACTCCTCGTCGTCCGCCGTCGCCGTCTTCTCGCCGGAACCACCGGCTCCGCCAGGGATTTCAGTACGAAAACCGCCTTCCCTACTCTCCATTGGCCTAGAAACCCCTTTTCACCTACTTCAAAACCACTTTTCTCTCAGTCCACGTCAATTTCAGGGCTGCCTTCGAGACTGCTGACTCTGGTTTCGAGTGGAGGTGCTAGGGTTTTGGCCGGGGCGGTGTTGTTTGGAGTTCGCAGGGGAGTGTCAGATCTGTGAATTCTAGGCTCCAAGGGGGAAGGACTGTTTTGTGTTGAATACTTGAATCTTGGTGGACGAGAGAGAGACAGAGAGTGGGATTTGGTGAGGAGATGTGAAGGTTGATGGTATTGTACGGAGGAGAGTGTGGTCGTCGTCGTTGTCGATGATGACCGGAACTCCTCAGACCAATCGCAGCGGGTGGTGGTGTTCCGGTAAATCTCTCACATGGAATGGCAGATCTTGTTAGCTACGGTAATGCCGACCGTGACATTGAGCAGGTATGTTATATATACATCCATGTGTTTGTGCGTATGTTGATGATAAAGTTGGGAACAAAAAAAAAAAAAGGATCTTTTTGTTGAATTTCAACTGCTCGGCATCAGTTTCATCTCGCTCGGATGTTGATCGATCAATCTTTGGTGTGGAAAATTTAAACATTCTATTTTCCAATTTTTTATTTTGCGACATTCGTTGTAAAAACTAGGGAACTATTGTGCTGCATGTTTCTCTATGAGCTATTATTTACATTTTGGCATCATTAATCAAGAACTTCTTTTCTTCCCCAAATTCGTTTAATGCTTGTTGTGGTTTGTTCGTGTGAAACCCTTGGAAAAGAATGAGTCATTGATTTGTATTCTACAAACAGATTTGCCATGCCAAAAGGCTCAACAGTATGTCAACAATTAGGTGGATGAGCTGTGACTTTGCACTAACGGCATGTTTACTATAGTACCATTTTTGAATCGCCAGATTATATATTTACTGATGTTTGAGTTTGTAAATCCAATGGCGTGCCCTGTATTAGTTTGTTAATGCCCTATTTTATATTAGAAATGTAGTGTGTTTTTGCACATATGAATGATACAACTGAAAGTTATAAAAATGTGGAATGCTTGTTCACGTTTGTAAGGAAATGTGTTGGTAATTAATGTAGCCATTTAAAAGTCATTACCAGATGGATGTTCTCATATCTTTTTTGTTTCCTTGTCCAATCCTTGTCTGGCGATATGTTTATTTGCTAACTAATGGCATGTTTACTATAGTACCATTTTTGAATTGCCAGATTATATATTTACTGATGTTTGAGTTTGTAAATCCAATGGCGTACCCTGTATTAGTTTATTATACAACTGAGAGTTATAAAAATGCGGAATGCTTGTTCACCTTTGTAAGGAAATGTGTTGGTAATTAATGTAGCCATTTAAAATTCATTACCAGATGGTTGTTCTCATATCTTTTTTTTTTTTTTTTTTCCATTGTCCAATCGTTGTTTGGTGATATGTTTATTTGCAAACTATCCTTCTTTCGTGTTGCAGGCAATAATTGCTCTGAAGAAGGGTACTCAATTGCTAAAATATGGTCGTAAGGGAAAGCCTAAGTTTTGTCCATTTAGACTTTCTAATGTAAGTTTAATGCTTTTTTTTTTCTTCCTTAAATATTGGAGTTGGGCTTTCACATTAACTGAGGATTCATAAGGGATGAGCTTGAAGTTTTTTTTCCATCTCTTCATTAGGGTACTGGCAAGTAAATGGGTAGTAATCTTGATGTATGAAATATTGTGTCTGTGCACTGTGCATCACTCTTTATTCTAAGTTATTTTTTGTTCTAATAGGAGGATAAATCTCAATGTTCAATGTATGAACTTTAAATCAAGAATTATAATATGGTTGTTTTTCTGTATTGATTTGTGCATAACATAGGGTTTATGCTGAATATTTTTATTTACTATTTTTACTTACATTTGTTCTGGCTTTACTCTATTCCTTTTATATGGAAGTGGCTGGTGTTGTATGGACAGAAACACAAGACACATTTGATATTACTGCTGTGACAATATATAAAATGCGGGCACATAATGAGAGAATTTGCAAATGGACATTCACACTATGGGTCAAAGTCAAAGTCATAAGTCTTAGATTTGTTTGCTTCAGGCCTAAGTTGCATGGATACTTTTAAGAAGGTGTTGTGTTTGTGTCAGACGTATGTCCAAACAAGTCATATTAGTTATTTAATTTTTAGAACTAGATATGCTTTAGACACTTGGGCAACACATGTTTATCATTTAGACCTACACAAAATACATCGTGAGTTTGAAGAAAATAACTAGGGAGCCAATTATTAAAATCAAAATAATGTGGATTTATACCTATTAATCTCTCCTCCATTAGGTTTTCAATTTTAGGATCTAAAGTTTAAAACTTTCAATTTGTTTATGAATATAAATTTCTAAAATAAATATTAGGATTTGTTGTTCACACTTCTTTTTTAATATATAGAATATGGCACATAATTTCTTACTATTTTGGTATAATAAAATATATATCTATTTGTAACTAACAATAAAAAAATATCGCTGTTTTCATGTCTATATGTTAATTATATACAAAAAAAAGAAATTTATTGGTTGCAATGTCGTTGCCTTATTGTGTCATGATTATTTAAAAATTGTTGTGTGGACTTGTCCATATCGTGCTTTTGTCGGTATCCGTTCATAGTGTTAGACATTGCTATGACTTAATATCAATCTTTTGTCTGGGTCTCAGACTAGGCAGGATGATATGCTTCTAAGAGGGCTTAAAATAAACTCATGAAACAATCTTCAGTAATAGATTGTAGTAGAAAATTTTAAGAACTATGGGAAAAAGTGAAATGATAGAAGAAAGCAACAAAGCCATTAATGAGAAAAATGCATCATCTAGACCATAACTGTTCCACTGGGCTCTGTTGCTGTTATTAACTGAATACTGATCAGAATAAGACTTATACTGCACAGCCTTATTTGCCAGTACGAACCATTATGGTAAACTATAGCCTGTTAAAGTATGTTGTAGTGTTGTACAAGCCGCTATGATTAATCCATTGCAACATGTGTTATAAAATCATTCTAGGCCTCATTCTTATCAAATATCCTGTGATACTCTGCTTTGCACAGTAAGAAATGTGATTGGTAAATTAACATTCACTTTTAAGATGTGTACCATGAATTCTTGTGCAGTGACAATTGTAAGAGTCAAAAGTTTCTGATTTGTTATGGCATTGTTATGTTAAAGAAGGCTCATCATTGTACGTTCTAAAGTGCTCGTTCGGGTGCTCCTTATGATTAACTCTCATACATTGCATTTGATTTTCCGTTGTTCTGGCTTATGTTTTCATTAGTCAAATGTAAAATGCAAATCTTTAAACTTGCTTCATTTAATTTATATACCACCAACTCATCTTGTATCCAAAATTCACAGGATGAATCATCTTTGATCTGGATCTCTAGTAGTGGTGAAAGAAGTTTGAAGTTAGCTTTAGTCTCAAGAATCATTCCTGGACAAAGAACAGTGAGATTTGTTTGATTTTAACTATTATTGCTTTATCATGACGTTCAGACTATAAATGATTTTGGCAGTTGCATTACTCGGCCAAACAATTCTAACTAAATCTCTTTTCTTTCTTTTTTAAATATTTTTTTTTACATCCAGGCTGTTTTCCAACGGTATCTGCGCCCTGAAAAGGACTACTTGTCCTTTTCTCTTATATACAACAACGGAAAGCGATCCCTTGATCTGGTTGGTGTTAAATGCTAAGTTTGGTCCTTAATAGCATGATCAGTGCCTTTTTGGTAGTTTATTTTCTGCTTGAATTGTAAACGCTGTATGTTTTTCTTTTAGATCTGCAAGGACAAAGTTGAGGCAGAGGTGTGGATTGCAGGCCTCAAAGCATTAATATCCGCTGGCCAAGGTGGGCGCTCAAAAATTGATGGGTGGAGTGATGGAGGCCTCTATTTTGAAGTAAACCTACCTCCTGAATCTTCTTTTGGCATAACTTGTTTCTGCTGTATGAGTACATGGACAAGCATATTTACCTTTACTCGCAGCTGCTGAATTCTGACTGAGAAAATGTATCTATTCTTGGGATGTGTATAAATTCTAAGATATTTTGCCCTAGCCTTGAATCTATCAAAAAATTTAAAACAAAAATTTTGCTCTAGCCTTTCATTTTAGCATTGTGAAGACCAATTTACTAGCTGATTGAAAAGTGTGGCTTTCTTAGGAGATTTAATCAGTTTATTTTGACTTCATGTGAAGTTTTAAAAAGGGGGAAATTCATCCTACGCCATCACAAACAAGGGGTCTGTGTCAACTATCCGTAAATATGTTATTTCATCATACGCTTTTTTCCCTTGAAATCCTCAGTTTACCCGACTGGGAAGAATTGGGGCCTTACAGATCGGCTATTATTGAATGTAGTCTTGTATGAGTGCTATCTTGTGTTTTTGGTTTACTTAATTGAACTGTAGGTTATAGGTATGATGGACCTGGTTAATGATTTACATTATTCAAAGTACCTTTTACTGGTTTTTGTGATTAACAACGTAATGCCCTCTGTTTACAAAATATAAACTGTGCAAATCATGGATGTTAAACTCATGGTGACATTAGTAACAATTTTTAACCTGTAGGCAGCCTCAGTGCTACTTGGATGATTTTAAAGTTATGGAGTTATTTTTGCAGATCTCTGTTGCGTTATTTGTTTGAGCCCACCCGTCTCTGTGCCACATGTTTTTTTATTTTTTTGGAGGGGGTTCATAGCAGTATTTGGAATACTTGTGATCGTTATATGATGAATGCCCCACAAAATTTATGGGAATAAATTGTCCTTAACTATATGCCATTTATTACTATCGCCACTGAAAAGTTTGAGGACCCAGCTTATGATTTGTGCTGGGTAATTGTCCTCCAAATCTTTTTTTTTTCTCTATCTTTCTGGTATTGGAAGACGAATTTTTTTTGTTACAGATGCATTGATCTAATTATCCTGTTTGTTGTTTTCCTGCTATACTGTCAGCAGTGTGTCATGTCTGAATTAATTGATTTCAGGATAATAGAGACTTGACGTCAAACAGTCCGAGTGACAGTTCCGTTAGTGCTACGCGAGATATTAGCTCTCCAGAGGTTTCTGTCAGTTCCAACACAAATACTTCTCCGAAGAGTTATCGGCCTGAAAATTCTGTGCATTCTGAAAGGTCACATGTAGCTTTGGACCAAGCAAATATGCAAGTAAAAGGATCTAGTTCAGATGCTTTTCGAGTTAGTGTATCTAGTGCCCCCAGCACTTCCAGTCATGGTTCTGCTCCAGATGATTGTGATGCTTTAGGGGATGTATACATATGGGGCGAGGTTATTTGTGATAATCTTGTTAAGGTTGGGGCTAATAAAAATGCCAATTCTTTGAGCACAAGAGCTGATGTACTTCTTCCAAGGCCGTTAGAGTCCAACGTAGTTTTGGATGTACATCATATAGCCTGTGGGGTCAGGCATGCTGCCCTCGTCACCCGGCAAGGTGAAGTTTTCGCCTGGGGTGAAGAATCTGGAGGACGGCTTGGTCATGGTGTTAGTAAAGATGTTACTCAACCCCGTTTAGTTGAATCCTTAGCATCTTGTAGTGTTGATTTTGTTGCATGTGGAGAGTTTCACACTTGTGCTGTTACAATGGCCGGCGAAATTTATACCTGGGGAGACGGCACACATAACGCAGGGCTTCTTGGTTTTGGTACAGATGTGAGTCACTGGATACCGAAGAGAATTTCTGGTCCTCTTGAGGGACTTCAAGTTGCTATGGTAACTTGTGGTCCATGGCACACGGCCTTGGTAACATCAACAGGTCAGCTCTTTACATTTGGGGATGGTACTTTTGGTGTCTTGGGCCATGGAAACAGGGAAAATGTTTCATATCCAAGAGAGGTCGAATCTCTGTCAGGGTTGAGGACAATTGCCGTGGCATGTGGGGTGTGGCATACTGCTGCTGTTGTGGAGGTTATTGTTACACAGTCTAGTGCAAGTGTTTCGTCTGGTAAATTGTTTACATGGGGGGATGGAGATAAAAACCGCCTTGGACATGGAGACAAGGAGCCTCGGCTTGTACCTACGTGTGTGCCAGCTCTGATTGATTACGATTTTCACAAAATTGCATGTGGGCATAGTTTAACTGTTGGTTTGACTACTTCAGGACATGTTTTTACAATGGGAAGTACTGTTTATGGTCAACTAGGCAATCCCCAGTCTGATGGAAAGGTACCTTGCTTGGTGGAAGACAAGCTTGTTGGGGAGTCTGTCGAAGAGATTGCCAGTGGTGCATATCATGTGGCAGTATTAACATCCAGGAATGAGGTCTATACATGGGGAAAGGGAGCTAATGGGAGGCTGGGCCATGGGGATATAGAAGATCGGAAAACACCAGCGCTGGTTGAAGCTTTGAAGGATAGACATGTTAAATTTATTGCTTGTGGTTCTAACTATACCACAGCTATATGTCTTCACAAATGGGTTTCTGGTGCTGAGCAATCTCAGTGCTCAGCTTGTAGACAGGCTTTTGGGTTTACCCGGAAGAGGCACAACTGCTATAATTGTGGACTTGTGCACTGCCATTCATGTAGTTCTAGAAAATCCTTAAGAGCTGCCCTGGCTCCTAATCCCAGCAAACCATATCGTGTGTGTGATTCCTGTTTTGCCAAACTAAGCAAGGTGGCGGAAGCTGCTACTAATAATAGGAGGAATGCTGTACCACGCCTTTCAGGGGAAAACAAGGACAGGTTAGAAAAGGCTGAGATAAGATTGTCCAAGTCAGCAATGCCTTCTAATGTTGATTTAATTAAGCAATTGGATAACAAAGCAGCCAAACAAGGAAAGAAAGCTGATACGTTCTCACTAGGTCGTCCCTCTCAAGCACCTTCTTTATTACAGCTGAAAGACGTGGTTATGTCTACCACTTTTGATCTGCGTCGAACGGTTCCCAAACCAGTTCTTGCACCGTCTGGGGTTAGTTCCAGGTCTGTGTCACCTTTCTCTAGGAAACCTAGTCCACCACGTTCTGCAACACCTGTTCCTACAACCACTGGACTTTCCTTTTCTAAAAGTATTACTGATAGTTTGAAGAAAACAAATGAACTTTTGAATCAAGAAGTTCAGAAATTACGTGCGCAGGTATTTTACTTTATTTTTTAAAAGAAAAAAATTCTGTCCATTTGAAAGTGGGCTTCTTCTCTTGTTAATCATGGATATGCTATAGATTGAGAGCCTGCGACATCGGTGTGAATTTCAAGAATTGGAGCTTCAAAAATCTATGAAGAAAGCTCAGGAAGCTGCGGCGCTTGCTGCAGAAGAATCTGCTAAATCCAAAGCTGCAAAAGAAGTGATAAAATCACTTACAGCACAGGTTACTTTCTGGGTTCTATATATTTAGTTTTACTTTCCTGGAACCTGAGTTTCTTGGGTACTGTTCTGGACCTATTATCTATATCTCTGTGTAGTGGAAGTTACAGACAAGGGGTATAAGTGACTGCCATGTAATATTGAATTGTAGGGAGTTATTATAGTAGTTTTATTTTTATTTTTCTCGCCCTAGCAGTCTTCTTGCAACGTAATCTATTTGTGGTTTGGGTACTTCTTGGATGAAGCAATAGTTTATCACTCACATCTGGCATCACTGTCCCTCAAAGAGCTTAGAAATTGGAGAAATTTTTTCTAGCCTCAACATCCTTAGTTTTTCAACGCACATTCTTTGATTCTTAAATCATGTGATTATGAAATAAGACACGCTTTTTTTCCCAATCATTTCTGAGTTTATTCTGCTATTTACCCTTTGTTTGTTCCACAAAGATTGCTTTCTAGATGAAGTTTCTTGTTTTAGTTGTGCATGGATGTGGGAATAATTTGTAACTATTCTGCTATCCCAGCTCAAAGATATGGCTGAGAAGCTGCCACGGGGCATCTATGATGCAGATAGCACGAGAGCAGTTTACCTACCAAATGGGTTGGAGCCAAATGGCATTCACTACCCTGATGCAAATGGAGAGCGCCATTCTGACTCGATCAACAGCTCTCACTTGGCCATCTCCACGGGAACTGACCCTGCTATGGGAAATGGAATGCAGAGCCCTGGTGAATTGTCTGGGGATCGAACTGGTGGCAACGAACCAAACGCATACCATCAAAGCCAGGGGCTTCTGAACTCTAGTGGGAGGGATAACCATCCAGATGTTAGACTTCCAAATGGTAGTGGAAGGGGTAGTGTGTCAGAGGCTCCTGACCGCATGGAGTCTGGACCAATCCAAGGTGGTGACACTAGTACTAGATCTAGGGATTCGGCCTTGGCTGGAAATACCAATCAGGTTGAGGCTGAATGGATTGAACAATATGAGCCTGGTGTATACATTACACTTGTGGCCCTCCAGGATGGAAGCAGAGATCTCAAACGAGTGCGCTTCAGGTAACTGAATTGTTTTCTGATTTCTTTCGTTCATGTTTTATTGAAATCTTCTTCGATGTGCATATGGCATAATAAACTGAGTAGATATCTGCGATTTAAATTTTCGGATGATATTAGATGATTATACACGATATTAATATCCATCCTGTAAACACGATGAAGTTTTCGTGGTCCTGTCAATCTAAGTAAAAGGCTTGTGAGATCCTTGGACTTGGTGCTGGCACTGGATCGGCCTTCTGCATATGGTGCTGAACAACCTGGCCCTTTGATACAAGTTTTCATGTTAAACATCCACTCTAGAGATTTTATACTCATGGTTGCAATCTGATATTCTAATTATTGCATCTGCAGCCGGAGAAGGTTTGGGGAGCACCAAGCAGAGACATGGTGGTCAGAGAACCGTGAAAGGGTTTATGAAAAGTACAATGTTCGTGGTTCGGACAGGTCATCAGTCTCAAGCCAGGCTGCCCGCCGATCAGAGGGAGGTTTCTCGCCGTCTTCCCAACTTTAGCAACATGATTGGAGGAAGTTTTCTATCAAACCGTTTTGCATCTGCCAATTGTGAAGGGTTCTTAGGACAAGGAGTAGACAATATTGGACGTAAAATGCCACCTTTTCCTTCTTTTTTTCCTTCCCATTCCATTTCATAATTTATGTTCTCCAATTTAATTTTCTGGGTATTTGCCCTTCTCACCCCAATTTACCTATCTGTTGTATCGTAGTGTATATAAAATCATCAATTATGATATATATATCTCGGCGGAAAAAGTTCTTTCATTCCTTGGTTTTCCTTCTCCCCCAAGGCCTATTCCGATTGTCTCTCTCATGTTTGATTTGTTTCTATTTGTGTGCTCGATTGCGCAGCAGCTGCTTGTATGGAGGCTATGAATAATAACCCTCAGGCAACAGGTGCTGATGGTTTTAACATGTTCAATGTGGTTTCATTGGGCGTATGGTTTGTGATATCGGCATAACAGCTCATATGTTTCGAAGGTAATGACTACCGTTTTTGCCAATTTAAATTTCTGGGACGTAACAGCTCAAGAAGCATATGATCTGAGAGATAACGGAACCTTTGACTGCACAAAATTTCGACATTCAAAATTCAAAATTCAATCAGATTTGATCGCATTAGCCAAAGATGAGTCTTCTCTGTTCTTTGATCCTGTTAACGTAATCCGTTTGATCGATGTTTGTGGGCCAGTTTTCATCTATTTCTTCTTCTTGTTACTTTCTGTTTTTAGCAATGAGACTGTCTCACTTAGAGGAACATGATAATGGGGCCCATTTTCTGGTTTTATGTTTTCGTGGACCAATCAAGTGAAGATCCCATCAGAAGGAAAAACCAATCTTGCCTTTAGTTAGTGTTGTTCAATAGTAATTCTTATTAAATGATAATATTTGGTATGTGAATATATTAATAATTTGAATTTGTGCTGTAATGGAAAGAATTTTAAAAAAAAATATCACATGAAAAATTTTGATTGAGCGTTTTTTTAAAATTCTTTTCCCTACGTTACGTATTCATGAGAAGAGAGTTTGATTTCACGATAGAATTGCTCCGTTTAAAATAGACATGTCTCACACTTTATTTTTATTTTTATTTTAAAAAAGAAAAAAAGATCATGGTGGAAAACCAATGATAAGGTCAAATTCACCTAACAGGAAGTTGAGATATGAATGCTTTTCACAAATTAAGGAGGTAATTTTCCTTAGCTTACATCAAACAAATTAAATAAAAGAGGCGAAGTGATTTCTTCTCTTTTTGCCATGACAAAGGAATTTCCAGAATTAAGCTTCCCATCCTCTAACTATAAATCAAGGCTTTTCATTCCCTAGAGGAGAAGAACATGGTTATGACACACCGGGACAATATATCTTGACAGGAACTCTCATCAATCCTTTCAAGTTCTCTCGAAAGCACAAAGGGTAAACTACCTTTTGAACCCTTGAGAGAGATCGAGCTTATTTCCACTATTCCTTGCGTTTTACAATTCAACACAATGCTCAAATGTGGGAATCTAATTTTCTCTCTCTCTCTCTCTCTCTCCCCTTGCGTTTTACAATTCAACACAATGCTCAAATGTGGGAATCTAATTTACTCTCTCTCTCTCTCTCATAATAGTATTTTCTCACCAAATTAAAAATTTTCAAAATCATGTTTATACTTGATTTCACTTCAAAAGTATAATCACAATCCCTTATTTAGGGGTTTATTAGTCTTAATTAGGATTTAATTTACTGCTTCTAACCATGAAATGCTCTAAATCTGCCTTTGTACTTATTGCAGGAAAACTGAGCTCGAAAAGATCAAAAAATGTAGAATGAAGATCAACTGTTCGAACGAATAACTAAGGCATTCGAACGGATGACGTCAGCAGGTGACATCAGCCTTTCATCGTTCGAATGGATGGAATTAGCATTCAAACGAGACGGAGATGCGTTCGATCGGAACGTCAGATGCCTGGTCATCTAGAGTTGATTTTGTCAGTCAGAAGCAAGTCAAAGTCTCATTTTCCCGTCTGAAGTGAAGCAGATTCATCTTTTAGCGTCCAAAGTGCATCCAAAGCTACTGTTTAAACAGACCTCTCCACCGTTTGAACAGTCCACGAACACCTTGTTTTCTCACTACATGGTTGAGGCTGATTGTTCTTGGAGAGAGACATAGAAAAACAAATTAGCAGTTATTGTAGAGAGAGAGAATTGAGAGTTCTTTGTATTTTCTTTCCTTGTCTCTCATTTCCTCACCATTTTCTTTGTATCTAAACGCTTGATTTCTTAATAGAATTTTGAATCTACTTCAATTAATGATTGCTTAACGCAAAAGAATTTGCAGTCAATTTTTAGTTACTTGATGATTAGTTCTCCACTTGTGTTGCAATTGAGTTTTGATTTGATTAATTGTTGCCTGTTGCTAGATTAGCACAACTCTCTTGGACGAAAATGGTATTGAACTATTTTCAATTTAAGCTACAACGGAACAGTACGCTTGCGACACCCGCCAATACCCTTCTAGCTATTCTTATTACTTTTGTTCATTTTTTCGGACTCTTTATTTCTTTTCCTTCACTCTCTCTCTCTCTCTCTTCATATATTCCTTTACCTCCAATGAAGAAAATAATTCTATGACGACATTTTACACATCAACCAATATAACATAATGGATTCGCTATGGTCCAAGCCACAGGAGGTGTAAGTGCTGCATCAAAGTGAAACTAGTCCTAGACGAAAAGGAACAAAAGATAATTCCCACAAATTCAAACTTAGAGATTAATTTTAAGCACAAATTCATGGTTAGAATTTTATAAATAATCCGCTCTATTTTTTTTTATTTTGGCTGAGTATAAATAATGCTCTAGCATGAGGGGTGATTATTGACAAAGAATGCGATCAACTGTTTTCTGTCTAAAGAGTAACCTCTTCTAAGAATGCTATATCTTCTAAATATTACACTCGTTGTTATGTTTGCAAAGATCATATAAGAAATCTAATTTTTTTTTTTTTTTTGCTTAGCCAACTACAAGAAACCAGAAACAAAGAAAACAGAGAAAAAAATAAAACAAGACTCAACCAGCCTCTCTCTCTCTCTCTCTCTCTCTCTCGGGGGTGATAGTGGAAAAGTTGCCACACTACGAAAGACCTCTGGTTTTGAAATCACTGCTTATATACAAATTCATGATGGGGATTAATTTTAAGTACAAATTCATGATTAGAATTTTAATAAACAATGCTCTAGCATGAGGGAAGATCATTGACAAAGAAGGCGATCAACTGTTTTCTGTCAAAAGAGTAACCTCTTCTAAGAATCCGATATCTTCTAAATATTACACTCGTTGTTATGTTATGCAAAGATCATATGAGATCTGTTTTCATATATGTTGTGTCTTGCAAGTTTTGGAAGAACTCCATTTCTTTTAAATGGTAAACTCAAGTAGATTAATACTTCTTTTCTCTAATCAAACACGAGTTGTCCATATTCGGATGTAGGATTAAGTATAAACACCGACATTCAGGAGTTAATTAACTAGTGTTTAGCCTTTGTTTTGAGCTTAGAAACACACCAACTTTCAAGTACGACCTACAAAAGAATTTACCTATATGTACTAAAGCTATAGCAAGAGTAAAATTGCTGCAAATATGAAGAATGTAGAAGTGATCACTTGGCTTTGGTTAAGTCCTAATCACTTTTTATAATGTCTTTGTTACTGCTGTTTAGAATCAATTGGTGTTTGATAAGGCGCTTTGTACAAGATTTGATGAAGTGAGACTCACTCAAAATCATTGTGAAGAAGATGCAAAAACCTTATTGGATGGAGTCAACTGATCAATAGCCATACAGAAATACCCTCAAAAGTTCACCAAACTGACTTGCATTGATCTGCAAAAGTAGTTCTACTAGAAGCTAGTAGAAACTTTGCATGAACTGATCTTTCTTGGTTTCAACAAACCCCACTTTGAATTTCCCTCCTCTGATAACCAAATTTCAATTTTCTCAACAACCTTTGACCTTGCGAGGTCCTAATAACTTTAGAAAAATAATTAGAGACTCTCATTATCGCACTAAAGTTAGTTTTGAATTTGGTAGCATGATTTGAAATAAAGGAGCTAGCCGCGGCAATTTAGAAGTAATTAGGGACTTCATCCAACATATAAAAGGTCAACTCTCATGCTCATTGAAGTTTAGTATTGTGAAATTTATCATCTCACGATTCTCACATATGGAAATTGATTGAAAGAGTTCTGGCTCCTCTTTAAGAAGTTTCAGTGTTGTGAAATTTGTCATCTTACATATGGAAATTGATTGAAAGAGTTCTGGCCCCTCTTAAGAAGTTTCAGTATTGTGAAATTTATCATCTCACATATTGAAATTGTGGCATTGCAAATCCTTGAGTTTGTTCTGTCAAGGGTTATGTGCAGTGAGATATGTTTACAATGTCACAACACAATTCTGATTTGGTTGTGTATGGATGACAAATTCCAACTGAGTCAGCTAGCAGATTAGGCTCCTTTTTGTCATGTCAAAATTTGAGTATGCATAAACCTGCCTTTATGATCACCTTCCACTATCAATGCATCAAAATTTAAACTCATCCTTTCCCAAATAAAACTGCAGTTCATGGGTGAGTAGTCTTTGTTTCAACGGGCAGTTGCAGCAGGTATGCATATATATTGCTTCATACCAAAAAATACAAAAAAAAAAAAGCCCTAAAAATTTGTTAATTGCTAAAAAATTTGGAAAGAACCACATAATCCACAAGCATTTGCAGAGTGGGCATTGAGATAACAATGAAATATTGCATATATCTTGAACTGTATACAGAAATACTTTAATAATGTGACCAAGGACACAAGTACGTCGAGTAAAATCCTATTCTTCCATAAATTTATATAGAAAATCTCACTAGAATGACGTCACGATGACATGCTTTATGTTAAAATAAAATGCTTTCATTCAATTACATTATTATATGCAAAAGTTCAGTATAATTTTTCTAGTTGGATAGTGTTACTTATTTATATGTTATCTATATATTTATATATTCTAAAGTGGAATACGAGTAATTATTCAATGCTCTTGAAACATTACTTCATCCTTATTTTTATTTTATCATTAATGTATTGTCAAGTGAGTCACATAGGTGTATTCGGAATCCACCCAAAAAAAGACTTGCACATGGCATTACAAGAGTATTAAATAATTTTCTATTCAATAGGGTACTGAGTAATATAAAACTTCATTCGCTGTATCAAATCATATGATGGACAAAACATGAGATCAAGACAATTTATTTATGAGGCAGGATCCCTCAACTGTCTTTCGGCTTGCACGCAAAATAGTACCAATGTGAAAACGACTAGAACTACATCAACGCACGATACCATGATCAATTTCTGAAAGAATTTAATTAAACAATTGTTTAGCAATCCAAAGAAATTATCGAATAATTATAACAATAAAAAGGCAATAATAGTTAAGTAATTCATCGGCTTCAAAGTCCCATTATGGGAACAAAGATATTACTCAGATATTACTCAGATAATATACATATATGTATGGAACAAAAAGAATATATATATCAATATATGCATGTATATGTGTTCATATATTGAAGGCAAAAGCTAACTGTGTTCTTCAGAATGCTAGGAGAAACACTACACATACCAACAATTTCCCAAAAAAATACACAAAAGAATGCTCACCGAGTGATCATGTACAATATCCATCTATCCTCATTGTTTTACGAGTAGAAGAAAGAAGACCCATATATATATACTTTCATCTGCAGAAATGTTTATATATTCATGATTATTGTTGCGACTCTTGCGAGCTTCATGAGCCGATGTTGTTGTGCCTCTTGGAAGGAGCCGAAGGTGGTATTGGTGTTTCTTGTGGCAAGAACCCAGAAAAGTCACCAGGAAAATTGGGTGGCCTGGGCTCAACCTCAAGGGGTTTGGTGTGTCTTTTGCCATTAGTATGACCAGACAAAGAGAGAACCACCAAAACCAAACAAAATAGGGCTAGAGGTCTTTTACCCATTATGCAAAAGATTAAAAGCAAGAGAAACCCGAGAGAGAGAGAGAGAGAGCTTACTATAAGCACAAAAGAAAGGTTAGAGGATGTCTAATGTAGAATGTAGTAGAAAACTTTAGATGTGTTTTGATATGTATGGAGAAATAGATGTATCTATAAATATACAGTGAGGGAAAGACAGAGATGGTGGGCTATGGCTTGTCTGTGACGGAATGTGGGGTGGAGCAAAGAATGAGGAAGGTGGGAAACAACATGGGGCACTAAATGCAGGGTCATGTGTTGTAGATTTTCTTTCAGCTTTTGAGTGTGTTTTATGATGAGGCCTTTGATGAGTGATGAGATATAACAAAGGGCAAGTAAGATTTGAAATAGAGATTAAAAAGCCCTTTTGGGATTGGCTGATGAAAAGTGAGTGATGAAACAAAAATGGAAATGCTAAGAAAATAGGGGACCCAAAAGAGGGAATTGTGTTCCATGATTAGGTGAGTTTGTGGACCCATTTGAACTTTAATGGCCGACTGGTGAAACTGCTACAGTTCTATTAAGAGTCCCACTATATGGAAGCTTGTCCCTTGCTAGCAGGTCACTCCCAGGCAATTTGATGGGGGATGTTGTCATGCTCTCTACGAGAGCCTTCATTCCCACCCCCTTGACGCGGGGGTCGGACGATGGGACGGTTTCGTACAAAATTTTGACAAATTTTATAATTTTTTTTGGCATATCTCATCACTCTTCGGTTATTATAAAAATAAAAAAAAATTTAATAAATTTTTTTTTTTTTTTACTACCACCTTCTGGTTTTTTTATTAAAAAAAATTGATCAAAATTTTTTAATTTCTTTTTATTCTCACCTCCTGAATTTTTATATAAAAAAATTTATGATCAAATTTTATAATTTCTTTTATTCTCACCTTCCGATTTTTATAAAAGAAAGAAATTTTGATCAACATTTTTTAAATTTTTTAAAATTTCCCCCTATTTATAAAATTTAATGCAAAACTAATTAACATAAATTTTTTTTGAAAACACTAAAGTAAAAGAATTTAAATTTATTTCAGGTGTAAATTCACGATCTCTGTGGGAGTCGTCATCGCATCAAGGTACAACCTTATACTGCATACATTTGATACATATCATTCGGGTTGTTTTATTCACTTACCGTTGATATCTCCCTAGTTTCGGTTTAAGAGCGCGAAGAAATAACTATTACTCGTTTTGGCGACAATCACTTCGTCCAAGTTTTCTTACACCCTCATTACCATGTACCACTCATCTCCTAGTGTAGAGGCGACAACATGTATCAATCGAAGCTAAGGGATGGGTTAATACTTATATAGTACGAATGAATTTATAGTAAAAAATAATGGATGAAGGACCGGGTGCTCCCAGAGGAGAGTTTGGAGAAGATATTGATTAGAAGTTATCTTTTTATGTAATGTTCAATTTAGTATTGATATGTTAAAAGTTATTATTTTTCATATGTGTTTTTATGACAAATCAAACTACTAAAAATGCATTACTAATTTCCAATAATAGTCTCAAATAATAAATCTGAATTTTTTGTTTTAGTGTTTTTAAAAAAAATTTATGTTAATTAGTTTTGCATTTATTTTAATAATGCATTTTTTAAAAAATACATTATTAATTTTTTTTAATAAATAACCACGGGAGGTGGTATTAAAAGAAAAAAAAAATTTATCAAGGGATGAATGACAAAGTTAGAGTTTGTGAGAAAATTAAGAGTAAAATTAAAAAGTTAAAAAATTTTAATTGTCCCATCAAGGGTGGGGTGTGGGAGAGTGGGAAAGAGTTTATCTCCCTCTACATATATAAATATATATATGTATGTATATCTATCCCCCAAGCCAACTGGTAATTAAAAAATCATAGAAAAATGTTAAGCTCAGTCGCGCAGTCGCGACTGAGCTTAGCCCGGCTCAAAACCATATGAAGCCAATCCATAAGGACGTTGAGCAAAATTACGTTTCGGTCTCTCAAGGTTTTTGAGAAAATATTTACTCCTATAGAATACCACGTGTGAGTTTTACTCATAGTTATTAGAATAGGATCTTGACCAGTTGAACCGGTACAACCTCAATCTGAAGGTCCGTCGGTTCGATTCAATCCTTTGGATCGTTTAGGCAATAAACCGGCCTTTGGTTGCGCATCACCTCAGTTTTTTACTGTGAAGATCCACTGAGTATAACATCATTTCAAAATTCAAATGGAAGAGTGAAGATAAGAAGAATCAAATCTGGGCCTTTCAAGGAAGGATTAGTGCATTCAACCACCCCACCACGGCACATGTTAAGAAAAATTTAAACACATGTTATATATATAAGGTACCTAACAAACAAAATATGTATAATTTTATAATAACGGTTGAACCAATGAATCAAGAATCAGTTTCTTCACCGGTATAATGCTCGATTTAGTTTTGATAAATATGGTCCTACTAAATACTTTTTCAATGTTTTTTTAAAGCCACTCTGCTTCTTCAGTTTCACAGTGCCACTTTCGTTTTCTAAAATTTAAGAGCCGGAGCTATCAATATTACATACATAATTTTTGTAAGAAGAATGCTATACACTCAAAAATTTTATGTAAAATTTATTATAAGAACGATATGATCAAATGACCGTCATTCACTTTAAAACAAAACCTCCGTTATGATAGCAATTAGTTACAAAAATGATGTGTTTCATAGGATTTTAATATAATTTTTTTAAAAGAATAACAGTTTTCTTTATATAAATAATATTTTTATACCGATTGGTAGTCATCTCATTTCAAAACAAGAGACATCATTAATTTGAGCTAATAATTTTGAAAGTACAGCATCATGTGAATGGGATTTCTACATGATTATCAATTCTATTGCGATATCATTTAACTTGACCCCTGGTCATCGGCTTAAAAACTACGAAGGTATGTATATGAATATGAATATCCAAGACTTTATCAAGAATTTAATGATGAAAAAGAAAAAATTAGAAAAAAGAGAAAAAAAACTCTTTTTGTTTTACTTTTCTCTTGATAAATTTGAATTTTAAGCACAACATAAGAAGACTAGGTCATGGAATGGCAGGTTTTGATGGGTTTAACTCAATGGTTCATGGGTGCACTTTCTATACAACATTGTCTTGTGGCCTGCTTCACAAGCTACTTTTTCCAGTAAGTCATTTGATAATTTTCAAAGCTAATTTTGCTGCTTATACCGTTTTTCAAGAATGATTCTCTTATGCTATGTTCGAAACTTATTCATCAAGAGAAAAGGAAAGAAAAGTGAACAAAATAAAAATTTTAAATATTCACTTATGTTCTTTTTATGTTATTTTACTCTTTACTTCCTCTAACAACTAATATTTTATTTTTTTATTAAATTTTTAATCCAAACACAGTATTAATCTCACTATTTGTGAGCTTAATACTCTTTGACTACCATTTCAATCAAAGAGCCTAACCAGGGATATTCTTGGTTTATCCTAAAATCATGTAGCCAAAGCACAATTCTAACTTCAACAAACTAGAGATGGCTCTTGCATTATGGGATTGTAGCTCGTATAAACGAATGAGGAAAACAAGAGAGAGTAATAAGAAAGGAAAATGCTATTTTTTAAAAATTTTTGTACATAATTCTACACCAGAATGAGGTGGCGATGACAGTTTTGTAATAAACAAGCATATTGATGGGTTCTTTATTTTAAAGTGATAGACCCACAACTTAGCTACATCATTCTGATAGTAAATTTTGTATGAATTTTTTGGTTGTATAACATTACTCAATAAGAAATAAGTGCACCACTGATAGGATTGGCCACGTAAATTCGGTTTGCTCGGACAGGCCCAGCTCCCACCAAAATTCGGTCTTGGCTGAGTCAGGCCAATTTTCCAATGCTTAGACCCAGGCCCAGTCCATGGACCTAAGCATGCCGAGCTTAAGGGGCCAAGCTTCGTTGTTTTGACTGGAATTTTTATTTTTTGTTTTTTTACAATTTCTTTTATATTTTTTTAAAAAATTCTTTGGACTTTTTGGTTGGGTTTCTGGTGGGCTGTCGGGCCAGGCTTCTGGCCTATATATGTGAGACTCAGGCCCACCTAAGGGTGCTCAATCTCGGGCTGGCTCGGGTTCAGCAGGCTCACACAGCCCATGGGTCTCAGGCCTAAGTTATATGCCTAGAGAGGAAGAACAATATGGCTTTGTAATTGTCCTATAAAGTAAGAGCTGTTTCATTTGATTTTTATAATTGTAGTACATGATTAGGAAAGCTCCATTAGTGTACATGGCTAGCAGACTAAGAAACAATTTTCTTCTCATAAATAAAACCTTCATGTTGTTATTCATCACTAACCATTGATCTAGTTACAATCATGCCCCTCTTCAGAATTGATTTTCTTATCACATAGTTAGCTATTATATGGATGCATAAGTATATAAACCCTGTAAAAACCTCTGATTATAATCTCATTATTTCTTTCATGATTTCTATTGACCCTAATATAAATATGTAGTAAAACACACACAAATCCCCAACACCCAAGCCAAAGAAGTCATATAACTACACACTACCTTCAAAAGGGCCTACTCTTGGAGGAGAGGAGAACGTTTTCTTTCCAACTTACTGAAAATACCCATTTCAAGCTTTCAGAAACAAGAGTTCCCTCTCTCTCTCTCTCTCTCTCTCTCTCTCTCTCTCTCTCTAAACCTTACAATTAATGTTGCATTAAGGCTTTATGAAAGATCTTAATTCATAACTTCCAAAGCAGATTTGCATGTTTCAGGAGGTAGAACCCAGCCTTTAAAATTGGAAGATAAATTATAAACTTTATAGGTTCAATTGTACCCGAAACTCTATCCGGCTAATGCGTTAGGTTGCTACTAAAATTAACAAAAAAAAAACAAGTGGATGCACTGTTAGCATGAGTTGTACATTAATAATAATATATATTATTATATATGCATGGGGTCTGCCTATTCAATTCATATATGACTTAGTAAATGACAAGGACATGTGAGAGCATGGAGCTAGCTAGCCTGCCAGAGCCATACCAGCCTGGATGAAGTAGTAGTCCTAGTAAAATTAATAGCTGGTGCAAAGAATAAATTAATACAAAGAAGACCTTGAGACTTCATATTGCTTGGTCACAATCAATTTACAATACTCTTTCTCTCTCTCTCTCTCTCTCTAAAAGAAGAACCGTGTTTGCATTTTCTTGTCTTTTGGGTGGCGTGGCAACATATTCAAAGTTCAAGCTAACAAGTTTGACACATTCATTGGGCACTATTACCTACTTTATATTATATATGAGAACTTAATAATATATATATACATACATTATATATATTGATTGTAGGAAGGAAGATTAACCCAACTCAACCCAATCCAACCCAACCCCACGAATACAACAAAGACATGTTGCTGGTTTTATGGATTTGTTTGGGAGTTTTTAAACCAAAGTTAGGGGGCCATTGGCCGTCTTAGTCCCACGAAAACATTTAGAATTATGGTCTTCAATTCAATTAGCTATGAAAGTCGAACACGTGCGGGTCCTTTGACTAGCCATTTTTGTGGAAGTTATGCACCTCTTGACTAACTATTTTGTGAAACTTAACGTGTTCTGTGGTATGTGAACTATTTTACTGGTATGGATTAACCAAAAAAAATATATTTTAATTTCTTTTATCTAGTTTCCACCGACAAAAATACTAAATGAAGGATCTAATTTACAAAGTATCGTGTTACACTCTTTTGGATCAGTTTTTTTAACTATCTTTTTTCTTTTTTCATTTGTACTAGCTTTTTAGTTGTGGTTTTTGGTTTAAAAAAGACAAAAGTCTAAACTAAAAACACCTTAAAAAAAAGTTAAAAATTGAATTTCAGTTTAAAACAAAACTAGTGAAAAGCAGAAAAGTATTCCAAACGAGTTTAAGCAAGCGAACCATGATGTGATTAAGTTTTCTTATATGTCTTTTGGCAGCATTTTTTTATGGTTTCTTTTAAGTCTTTCATTGTTCAACAACAATTGGTTGGAGTAATATGAGCTTTGAAGATCAACAAATGCTGATCTTATGGTGCGTATAAATGCAATAAGTACGAGTCAAGCTGGTGTTTTTGAATCCAAGCGTTGGCATTTATTAACTGTAGGTGAATAGGGGGTTCATATATGGTGGTTTTCTAATTCATTAATGTCTTTGATCAATACACTAAGCAGCCTAACATAACCTATTGAGTTATTAATGTCTTTCTAGTGTTTACTTACGTTGTATTTAAGCCCAAAAAGGAAAATAAAAATTGTGTACCCATAATATGTATATATTTTTTGCCTTTTCTATAAGATAAGGAAATGATCTTTTCTCTCTCCGAGTAATGTTATACAAACAAACAAAAAGCATTTGTAAAATTCATATAGACAATGACCTCAGTAATTAAAGTTTTATGCCTTTAAAATAAAATCAAAAAAGGTGCCTTATAATTGAAAAATTATAGTGATAACCTAATCTTGAAAAGAGATTATGTATAAAGTTTGTATTTTACTTCACATTTTCCAAAATTATTATTTATCAGAGTTGTTGGATTTTTTATTTGTCTACATGTATGATTTCATATCTTTTTTTTCAAATCAAAACCGACCGACCATCCTACCCAAGATTTAGCTCGGTGACTGGTTGACCAAGCGACCTACGCGCGCAAACTTTCGTTTTGGGCACAAAAATTTCAAAGGTCTAATTTGCCCGCTGTCCCACGTTTCCACACCACTGTTCCATTCCAACTCACACCCCATTGACGAACTTAACACGCTCACAGTGGAAAGGCGAAAAATGAGCTAAGTCCAATTAGTTGACCGAAACGACGTCACCTCTCCCCTTTGACCCACTCTCTCTCTCTCTCTCTCCACCTCCGTCTTTAAAAAACCCCCCGCGTCCTATCCTTTCGTCCCTCAGTTTCCCCCACCTCTCTCTCTCTCTCTCTCTCTAAAACTAATATGACAGTTCACAACACAAAAATGGTGAGGGACAAGAGCGAGCTATACGTTACCGTGCCGAGCTTGTTCAGATGCCCTATCTCCATGGACGTCATGAAATCTCCGGTGAGCCTCTGCACCGGCGTTACCTACGACCGCTCCAGCATCCAGACCTGGCTCGCCAGCGGCCACAAAACCTGCCCTGCCACCATGCAGGTCCTTCCCTCCACCGACTTCGTCCCCAACCTCACCCTCCGCCGCCTCATCCACCTCTGGTCCGACTCCCACCAGTCAGAAGCCCTCACACCTCGGCTTCCTCTTCCACTCGCAAAGAAAAATCTACTAGACTCAATCAAGAACATCGAGAAGACAACGGAGAACCGCTTGGATTCTCTCTCGAAGGTCGCCGATTTCGCGAGGTACTCAGATGAAAACCGCGAGTTTGTGGCGAGTATCGATGGCTTTGTTCCGATGATCGTTGGAGTTCTGAGCAATGTCGATGAAATCGAAGTCTACGAGTCGGTCGTAACAGTTTTGGATTTGATTGTTTCTGAAAATAGAGTCAAACAACAACTGCACAGTCTGATATTCAAAAGCAATCGAGATTGTTTGTCTCCATACGTTTCGGTTCTTCAAAGCGGCAGTTTGAATTCTAGAATCAAAGCAGCTAAGGTTTTGGAATCAATCGCATCCGATTCGGAGTCTCAACGTGCAATCACCGAAAAGCAAGGGTTACTGTACGAACTGTACCGTCTAACCAGCTCCGAGACCGATCCGACGGCGGTGGACGCCGGTTTATCATGCCTGATCGCGTTATCAACCTCGAGATCGGTCAAGAAGGAAGTAGTCCAGTTAGGAATCGTAAGAACCGCAGCGAAAATCCTCTCCCTCTCGGACACGGTTCCTTCGGTGATCGAGAAGTCTCTGAAGCTGCTAGAGATTGTGTCGACGTGCGCGGAGGGACGAGCGGCGATAGGCGAAGACGAGTTCTGCGTGGAGGCGATCGTGAAGAGATTGATGAAGGCGTCGAGAGCAGCGACGGAGCACGGCGTCGCGGTGCTCTGGAGCGTATGCTATCTGTCCCGCGATCGGACAGCCCAGGAGGCGGCGATGAAGAGCAATGGTTTGACCAAGGTGCTGCTTGTGATGCAGAGCGATTGTACGGCGACTGAGAGGAAGATGTGCGGTGATTTGGTGAAGGTGCTCCGAACCAACTCAAAGTCGTGTTTGGCGAGTTATGAGACCAGGACCACTCATATCATGCCGTATTGACTCAGTAGCGAATTGTGTTACAGAACTCATTCCACTAATTTTCTTTGACATACAAGATATACTTGACCTCAGGATGTAAATCAAAAGGAAATCTATTGACAAAGCAACACGAGAAACATTCATTCGATTTTGCCATATATATTTTCTAGTCTAGTAAATAATTTCTTTTTCTTGCTTTTCATCTTCTCTGTTTTGGGAGAAATTATGAAGTAGCTAGGTTAGATCATAATTGTCGAAAAATTCATTGGGAAGGAAGGGCAAGCGCGTTTTTTTGGTATCGATACAGAACTTTGTTTAAAATTTTGAAAATACATTCTGGAAATATGAGGGAAATATTTTGAAAACTCTTGAGAAATTTAGAAAAAACGTTTCGAAAACTTGAATTATTTATTTTTTTACATTTTCCTCCCTAAGATTCTAAATAAGTATCTATAATATTATTTATGTAAGCTTTTTACTAAGTTTTTCAAGGTTTTAACTAAGTTTTTTACAAGTCTTAATCATATTTTTATTAAAATTTTCAATCGCTTTACACTTTTCGTTTTTTTTAATATTTTTTTAGTGTATTTTTTGTTTTTGTTTTTCTTACACTCTATTTGGAATTTGAATTTTCAATGAAAAAAAAAAAGAAAAAGTGAAAAAAAAAGAATAAAAAAAATAAGTATTTTTGTTCTCTTTTTTCTAATATTTTTGTTTTTTTGTTTTTACTTTTCCAACTAAAAATTTAAATTTCAAACGAAACGTTAACTTTTTTTGTTTTCATATTGCATTTTGGTAATTATGGGTCAAATCACAAAGTCATCATGTGCCGGACCAGTAATTAAGTGTCATATGTGCCACATTGTAATTTTATTTTATGTTATGTTATTTCTAATGTGGGGATAATTAGATTAATCACTTTTCTAATTCTATATTGAATTATGTTAGTCATGTTATTGAGTTGGCAAAAAATACATTGAAGTATTTATTTTTAATAAGATGAGCACACCACGCTATCAGTTCCGGACTTACAAGTCATTTCTCCAGTTTTGGGTTTAGAAAAATTTACCTAGACATAATCATGTTATATACACCAAGTAAGTAGCACGTTTCGGTGTGAAATTATGCGAATTATTGGTTAAAGCGAATCCCATTTTTATTTTCTTAAAACTTTAACACTATGTTTAGATTTTGAAGTTGTGCAAGAAAAAAGAAAATTGAAAGATAAAAGATAGAAAAAAAAAGTGACATACATTAAATTCTGTTATTTTATTTGATTGGGTTAGAATAAATAAAAAAAGACTCATTTTTTTATGGTAACCAAAAGAAAAATGAATCTGCATAAGTGATATTATTTCCATTTCATTACCCTTTCTGTGTCTTGTGTTACTGAAATGATGGTTTCTAACTATGTAGTAATGAGTGTAATGTATTTTTTTTCATTGTCAACATTGGTTTAATTTCAGGATGTTTTTCAAGGCATCCAATGTTTCAAAATGGACATGGTGAAAGGGCTGAAACGGTTGCCTGTAATGAATGTGTTTTTGACATTTGTTTATCTGAATAATCCACTACATTTGGTGAATAGATTGGATTAGAGGAAGTTGAATGCCATCAAAACGTATGGAAAAAAGAAACATGATAAAGAGATATACGTTTAAAATTTTCATCCTTGCGACAATTGCACCTCAGGGTGGCCCTAGGCAATCTTGACTTTTGCCAGTATACATTTTGGTAAAATGACGAAAAAAACTACATTTGAATCGTCGATTTGTGTGGAGAGAAAAAAAAAAAAAGATAAGAAAAGAAAACACGGCAAAACAATTTTAATTTTTTAAATATTTTTGTTGGGTTAAAAAAATAAAAGAAAATGTATAGGTATTTACAAAAAATAAAAATTCCATTTTTCTTGTTGTTTATTCATAGAAAATAAATATATGCATAAATGTAAGAAATTTCTGCATGATGCTTACCCAAATAAATAAAATCAAATAAAGTCATGATGCTGACATATATATCCTTTCCTTGAGTCTTCAAGTAAGAAATTTTGAAATAAAAGATCTCAGAGTTCACATTAAGAAATGCACCAGCCAAGTTATTCACTTATTTGTGCAAAGTGGAATCAAACATGACCATACTTCGTAAATAGTTTTCTTTTTTTGATTGTGATGGATGCACTTCTTTCATATGTTATACATAGACTTCATCAATGAAATTGCAAATTAATGTGAATAGCGTACGAATAATTTCAGGTTTGCATGCGTTATTCATTCCTCATTGACTCGACAATAAATGTTTTGATAAACTTGTTCGCTAATTTATTGTATTTTTTAATCTGAAAATTTAGATAAGAATGTGAATGAGTAAGTTAAATTGAGTCAAATAGTAGCTAAGTTGTTTAAATTTGGCTAGCCCAATTCAAAATTGTAATTAGTAGGCATTTAAATTGTATTTGTTTTCCATAAGTTGAGTCAAAGTAGAATAGTTTTGTTTGATATTTGAGGAAAGAAAAGAACGAGAAGAGGAAAAATCTCTTCCTTTATTTGGTTTCTAATTAGGAGGCTTTTAATTTTTTTTTTTTTTTAATTAAATAGTTATCTTATTATTATTTTTTTCCTCTTTCCTTTTAATTTCAAATAAGAGAAAGTGATTTTACTTTCTCTTTCCTCTCATTTTCATTGCTAATCCAATAAAGGAAACAAAACATTTTCTTTTCTTTTTACAATTATCAAATTGACCCTAAATTTTGGCTAGCCTACGTCAAACTGAACTAAAAAAATCAATAGTATTTAAATTGGTTTTTTTTTAAAAAAATTTTCTGTAAAAGAAATTATTTCCTGTCATCTCATTTTCTCAAGTTCCAAACGCCATAACTCCCAAATCGTGTGCCGCGTATCTAAACACGTTTCGAGGCTTCTCTCTCCGGCACGACCTGCAACAAGCGGAGGCCCAAAACAGTGCACAGCTAGACACAGAGTGAGGAGCACTCGCAATGGACACTCGAATCTGTACATCTCTAGGCCTCCTCTCTTCAAATCTCCCTCCCCATCATCATCCTGATGACGATTTCAACACGCTTTTCAATCGCCTCAACAATCTCTTATACCAACCCACAAGCCCTAACCACCCCATTCGCAAAACAGAGCAAAGCAACAAAAACCAGGGGAATCCATCCACCAACTTCAGATTCTCCTCAACCTCCATTTCTTTGGAGACCCAAATGCAAAACCCACCAAAACCCACATCTCAGAATTGGCTCAAACCCGTCACCAGAAGTTCCCCCAAAGTCCATTCTCTGTTAAAAAATCTCTCCGTCTTCGAACGAGCCCTTATCGGCGCGGCCGCTGGAGGAATCGCCGGCGCATTCACGTATGTATGCCTTCACCCACTCGATACCATCAAAACAAAGCTTCAAACTAAAGGGGCTTCTGAAATTTACAACGGTACGTTCGATGCCATTGTCAAGACCTTCGAAAGCAAGGGGATTCTCGGGTTTTATGGCGGCGTTTCGGCTGTAATTGTTGGGTCTACAGCTTCGTCTGCAGTATATTTTGGGACTTGTGAATTTGGGAAGTCGATTTTGTCAAAATTGCCTCAGTACCCATCTGTGCTAATCCCTCCGACTGCTGGCGCAATGGGCAATATTGTGTCGTCTGCAATAATGGTGCCGAAGGAATTGATTACTCAGAGAATGCAGGCTGGTGCTAAGGGGAGATCTTGGCAGGTTCTGTTGAGAATTCTAGAGAAAGATGGTATTTTGGGGTTGTATGCAGGTTATTCTGCTACACTGTTGAGGAATTTACCTGCTGGTGTATTGAGTTATTCGTCGTTTGAGTACTTGAAAGCTGCGGTATTGAGTAGGACAGAGCAGGCTCATTTGGAACCATTTCAGAGTGTTTGTTGTGGTGCATTGGCGGGTGCAATATCGGCATCTCTGACTACTCCATTGGATGTGGTTAAAACTAGATTGATGACTCAAGTTCATATGGAGGCTACAAATAAGGTTGCTGCTGCTCTGTATAGCGGGGTTTCAGCTACTGTGAAGCAAATTTTGAAGGAAGAGGGGTGGGTGGGATTGACCCGTGGAATGGGGCCTCGAGTTCTTTACAGTGCTTGCTTTTCAGCATTAGGATACTTTGCGTTTGAGACGGCAAGGCTTGCCGTTTTGAATGGGTATCTCAAACACAAGGAATCTGGTGAGTTGGCTGTGGTTCCAACTTGATTCAGTCGGTACCATTGGGTTTCAGATGTGATACCATTTGTTGTTTTGATAATATTGGCTCCTTTCAGAACTCAGTCTTTTGCTGGAATTTTTTTCCCTACAAGGGAGGATTCATAAATAACGCTCTCATACACTTTAATGTGTTCTGGATATGAGAAGGTTTTTGTATTAAGACTCTCAATGTAAGGAAATTCAATAGTGGTTGTTTCTTGTTACGTCTTTTTCATTTTTGTGTTCCATTGTGAATAGGCAAATACTTCTGCTTAATGCATCAAAATCTTATGGCATTGTCGCGTTGGACAGTCTCGAGTCGGCTCACGACAGAGGTATAACAGCACCAACGTAGGGCTAATTTGAGTTTGGCACACTTCTTGATTTAGCTAATTTTACGCTCTATCCCATGATTTTAGTGCAGGGAAAAATGCATTTGTCTTTAAGTAGATCAAATGAAGTGGAACGGCGGGTGAAGGTGCAAATTATGGGGAGGGGGAATACTTTCTGCATAGATGGTTACTTCAGACGATGTTATGCAATGATTCTGTTTCTTACTGGTTGTTTATTTAATCTGAAACTACTATTTCAATGTAAATAAGCTGGAACAAGAGATGTCAAGGTTAGAATGGATTCATTTTTTAAGACCACTGTATGAGAGTTCCTGGGAAATGCATTGACTGTTTAGCCATCATACTTGGTGAATTTATGGTGACCTTGATGTAGTTCACGTGTTGTTAAGCAGCATATTAGGAATTGTAATCATCAAACATTCAGTTGAATTCTTTGTCAATCATGCTAGCGAATTCCTATACCTGCACTTGATATTCCCGTCTTCCACTTATCACCGCTCACAGCTCTAGAACATGGCGAATTTTTGTTTCAATCTTGAATAGTTTCGTAGTGCAAATTCATTACACCTTAACATTCCCGCCCACCAAAAAAAAAAAAAATTCCAGATCCTTTCTGGGCGATGTCCTGCAGAGATCTGGTGTTTGGTTCTCATGCATGATCAATTACACTGTACCATCCAAACTAGTGGTACCTACTTCTGCCCTAGAGATTGGAGGTGTGGGATTCCAGTCCTGGCTGTGACATTGAGGTGTGTACATGTGAGTGTAGCACCTATGAAGAAAAAGTACACCATATAAACTGAATGGCTCTGAGGTATGATATACCCAACAGCATTCTAAGAGAGTAAGGGTGCATATAGGAGCATGAATAATGGTTTTAAAGATCATTGTTTCAATTGAAGTCTAGGTTGAAGAAATAGGATAGATAATTAATGTCAATCTTTAAAATTTTCATCGACAAAATCTATCCATCAGTACAGCTAAGGTCAAAGTTAGTAATGCCAGATTAGGTGGAACTTGAATGAAACAAAGTTACATTAAGCTCCTTTTGCAACAACATCAACTTTAACAGTTAAAAGTGCTTTATGTAGGGTTTAAGAGTCTGTGAACTAAGGCAGGAATTCCGCATGCAAATTTGAAGAAGCAAATGTGTTTGAAAAAACGACTTAAATTAGTCATCTTTAAGGAATGATATACTAGTTGCATAGAACTTCTTTCAGTCAATCCTGATTCTATAGGTTGCCTAGATGAGGCCAAAAGCTTCGCATTTGAAGGAATCTATTGTATTGTCCTCTCAAAAGGAATTTTCGGCTTGGTTTTTTCTTGTGTGTCTGGCGATGCCATGATGAATTAATACTTGCTGCGTTTGAAAGGTTACCTGCTTATGGGAGGAACTGATATCTCATTCTTAAAGAGAAATGAATGACTAATAATATTGTTTGTGGACGGCAATGTACTGCAACTTAACCAAGGCTAAGAATACTTGTATAGTTGTATTAGACTTGGACTGTCTAAATTCCCACGTATAGGCATGTTAAAGGGATGGACAGAAACATTTTAACAATTTTTGTTGAATATAGTAACAATTATCATAAAATGTCATCCTATTGTAGTATTGACAAGTCACATATCTAAGCATAACTCACATTTGTAGTAACTGCATTTTCACTAAAATTACCTCAAATTTGTTTTTTAAGACTTCCATCCAAGGGTCTTATATATATATATATTTATCTTAATCCAATGACAGAGATTGAATAGGTACTTTTACAGTGAAAGCCCTTATAATACCCTAAAATTTTGCTTGAAGGATACCTAACCTTCACACAATCACCTTTTTAAGTTGCAATTTTGGAGGACCTATATAAGCTGTGGCCTCGATCCCCTGTTTGTCCGTCCTGGATAATGATGATCTTTCAACATTTCAGTGGAGTCTCGATCAGATAGATAAATATTAGTCCTCCGCCGTTTTCCGCCCGGTGATTCTTTCAGACCCTACCAGTGTCGGTTGTCGATTGTGGCCCCAACGGCACTTCGATCAATAACTGCTGACTAGCCTTGATTCGGCAGAGTTTCTTCTCTCTCTCTCTCTCTCTCTCTCTCTCTCTCTCTGATTCCTCTGTATATTCGAGGTTTCCACAATTTTGGTATTTGGAATCACCAAACCCAGAATTTCCCTACTGTGGAAGAGAAACAAAGATTCATTCGTACAAAGATCGAACACTCAAAACGAACCAAGAAACTCTCACAGCCTCACTAGTATGCCACTTCTCCAACTACATTCCAAGAAACCTCCGCAAAACCTCCATTTCTCACAAGATTTGCCTCCACCCATCAACCAAAATCTCCAGACTTGAACCTCGACAAATGCGTTCATATTCAGTTCAACTCTTCCGGGTTCTGTTCTTCTTCGTCTCCTTCTTCAACCTCATTTCACCATCTTCCTCTGTCCCTTTCTTGCCTGCGAACAATGTCACTGTCTTCGGTGATGCTCACTTCAGAAACAATTCCTTTAGTCTCACCCAAGAACTCAACTGTCTCTCTCCTCATCCCGATCCTCCTCCTCCTCCTCCTCCTCCTCCTCCTTCATCTTCTTCGGGGGTTGGAAGAGTTTTCTACGTCTTCCCAATTCGCTTTCTTGATTCTTCAACCAACACCACAGCTTCTTTCTCCTGCCGGTTCTCCTTCACCATCACCCCTTCCCCCTTCTGTCCCATCGGAGACGGTTTCGCGTTCCTGATTACATCTAAAGCAGATTCTTTCAGCCTCTCTGATGGATACATGGGTCTCCCAGAACAAGCCTCAGACGCTCAAGATTCATTTGTTGCTGTCGAATTCGATACAAGATTCGATCCATCTCTCGAGGACATCAACGACAACCACATAGGCATCGATGTTAACACGGTTGTCTCTCTTGCTTCCGTCGATGTCTTCTCAAAAGGGATTGATTTGAAGAGTGGGAGGAAAATGACGGCTTGGATTGAGTACAGAGATAGAGAGAAGATGATTAAGGTGTGGGTCGGTTACTCACAGGTCAAGCCTCCTAGCCCTCTTCTTGTCTTCCAAATCGATCTCTCGCAGCAATTCAAGGAATTCATGCATGTTGGTTTCTCTGCCGCCAACGGCAGAGGCTCGGCGGTAAATCTTGTTGACGGGTGGCGATTCAAGACTTACGGACTCCTCTCTTCGACAATGCCGATAGACACACTCGAAGGAGGGGACTGTTTCATGTGCTTTCCAGGGGATCCAAGGGGTGAAGGTGGCGCTTTCGATTACCATCACATGGATGACAAAAGGGTTGGTGAATTGGCTCTTGGCTTGGGTGGCTTAGCTGCATTTATCATCTCTGTATCTGCAATTGTTGTCATAGTCATATATTGTATGATAAGGAGGAAAAGAGTCGATACCAGAGGACCCAATGAAGGCCAAATTTGTAGGTTTCAAGGGAACAAAATACCCAAAAGACTCTCTCTCTCAGAGATAAAATCAGCTACGAAGGGATTCAACCAAAAGAGAATCATAGGCGAAGGAGGCTCAGCCACTGTTTATGAAGGGTCTCTCCCTTCTTGGGGATCAGTGGCAGTGAAAAGGTTCAGTCAGGTGAATCAAATTGGTCCTTTCCGCAACCAATTCACCACCGAATTCGCAACAATGGTGGGCTGCTTAAGACACAAGCACTTAGTTCAACTCCAAGGATGGTGCTGCGAGGGGAGCGAGTTAGTCCTAGTTTATGAGTTCATGGCGAATGGAAGCCTTGACAAAATTCTCCACAAAAACAATGCCCTGACGAGTTTCCTCACATGGGATCGAAGACTAAACATAGTTCTCGGGGTTGCTTCAGCTCTTATATATCTACATGAAGAATGTGAGAGGCAGATTATTCATAGAGATGTGAAGACTTGCAACATAATGCTCGATGATGAATTCAATGCGAAACTTGGAGACTTCGGCTTAGCTGAAGTTTATGAACATAGCTCTATGTCAAGAGAAGCTACCATACCGGCCGGAACAATGGGATATCTTGCTCCAGAGTATGTTTACTTGGGTGTTCCGACAGTGAAAACTGATGTTTATAGCTTTGGAGTGGTGGTTTTGGAGGTGGCATCGGGGAAAATGCCCGTGGATGATGGTGGAACTGGGCTTGCTGATTGGGTGTGGGTGTTGTGGGAGAAGGGGGTATTAACTGAGGCTGCTGATACTAGATTGAGGGGGAAATTTAACAGGCTGGAGATGGAGAGGGTGCTCATGGTGGGACTTTCTTGTGTTCATCCGAGCTATGAGAAGAGGCCGACAGTCAAGGAAGCAGTGCGGATGCTCAGAGGCGAAGCGCCACTCCCCATTTTGCCTGCAAGGAAACCAGTGGTGAGCATTAGATCTGTTCTGCCCGAGGGTACTGAAGAAATAATGAATTTTGGTGGTGATGAGAATCTGAGCTTTGATGACACTCCATGGTTGACCCCGAAGACCCATTTCTAGATAGAATTTTCCCGGGAAAATACCCTCAACTTGGAATGTGAGTGTGGAGAGAGGTAACTGCATTTGCTATTATACATGCTTTGACCTTGCTTTCAGATTTTAAGTAAACTGGCCCTTCTTTGTTTCCGAATAACTCATGAGAATAGTTCTCATTATGTAATGTTTTGTAGAAATAATACCATACCACTGCGTATGAAATGACTATTTTTGTTGTAAATAGCACAACACTAGTTTATCGATCAATAAAGATTAGCTAGCTGTGCTGGTATGAAATGACTATTTATCAGTTCAGGTATTCTCCCATTCTTGGGACTGTCTATTCTGCCAGTAGGTAATTGGCAATGATGGGCAGATGATCTGTTTTATAGGGGTCTGAAAGCATCATGAATTTCAAATGGAGATGGAAGATGTGGCATGTAAAGTCAACAATGCTTGAACCCTTAAGAGCCATTTCAGCCAGGATTAGCTTGGCTGCTCTTCAAATATGACTCTTGAAATAAAATGGAATTTAGATTAGCCATCCTTGGACCATGTCCCTAACTGAGATCCTATGATATTGAATATTCAATTGCTTGCTCTCGCCCATAGGCCATAACAAAGAGAGATGAGTGTTTCATTGCTATTGTAAGATAGTCATATGATTTCAGAGAGAACTCATTTTCAACAAGAAATTTGTGGCAGTTGCTCAATCTTGGGCAAGTGCCCTCTCTCCGCAATGATGGTTTTTTCTGTTCGTCATGAAACATCCATACATGCCCCTGTCAATCTGTGAAATGCACATAAAAAGAGGCTAATTTTGTTGTTAATTAGCCTGAAAAATGTAGATTGCTAGTGTTATGATTGACCATTCACGTTTTGCGTCCACTTTGAATTTCCCAGATCCAAGTTTTCTCGCTGATCCTTTTGTTTCCAGGGCTTTTTCGTGCTCCTTGTATAGTTTTCTTGCCAGTGAAACCAATTCTGCACCCATTTCAGGTACTTCAGGATTGTACCTTCGATGAATTCACAAACCTCCTTGTGAAAGCTCTGTTTCTGAACAATTGCAATCTAATTGGACAACAGGTGTTTTGATTCTCGAACTTTTATAATCAAGTCAATGTAGTTCAATTCATTAGCGTAGATGAGAAAATATAACTCTGTTAATATCCTTTGTCAACTTGAAGAAATTGTTAGTGGTTTTATCTACCATCTTTATTTTTCTCATTTAACCTTTTTTTTTTTTTATTACTTTAAGTTATAACATTAGATTAAATAAAAGGAAAAATCACACTTCACCCCGTGGTTACTATTTAGGCCATGGTTAAGACACACTCCCTAAAAGTTAAATTGTGACACTAACTATCCTCGTGATTTTATGTAACCTGTAAAATATGTCAAAAACGTCCTAATATACACCACAAATTGAGTATCACTTTGAGAAATTTGCTAGGTGATACTAGTACTTTTGCTAGGTGATATGAGTACTACTTATAGCCAGAAAAAGTATCACAAATTTAGCTTGCTGATATAATAACGAATTACGTGTCATCATCTGATAAAGATTACCATTGAGTACTCAGTACTATCTAATCACTGAGCCATTTTTCTCTGCCCCTCATCACCTTAGACCGGTCGTGGTATGACTTAATTTTTCAATTATTTTTAGTGACTGTTTGGACTAATTTGCGTATAACTCAACTAATTTTGAGCTTGTACAACTCTCCCGTTCCTCATAAATTGAATAATATATGAAGACTTTATTCCTAGAGATGTTGTTGAAAAGAGTTGAACTGGTGAGCAATAGAAAGCAAATTCACGACCTGACCATCCAAGCTACCTCTTAGGATTGTATAGCTTAATTATTTGTGTGTTGCTTTCCCTTCAATCAATATAAAAAAAAAAAAAAAATGTTTAGCATTAAAAGCAAAGCACTATATTGTCCACTTATAAGTATGTGATTTAATGTTCAGCCTCATGAATGCTATGTAAATCTGCACGTTCACAGCATATTCTTGATGATTACCTATAACACTACGAATGTGATATGCAAATGATTTACTCACTTGAAAAATTGTACGTAACAATTTTTCTTTTCCTCTCTTCATAGGTGTGTGAGTAGATATCTATAAGAAAATATCAGGCGCGGAACACTACATTGATCTTCCTCACTTTTTAAAGTCATCAATATTTTTGTTTAGTGAAAAACTAACAATTTCATGTAAAAGATATTTACACTTCTTTAAATAATTCAATTTTTATTCAAGATAATTTGAAAAGGATAAGGAATTCGGTTCCTCTCCACACTCCGTTCTTCCATACTCCTCTATATAACAAATTTCAATGTGACACGTGTATTGGTAAGAGGTCTAATAGTGGATAATTTTTCAAAATGACCATCTCTGCAAAAATGATCCAAATCACGTATAAAAACTTGTATACGTGCTAATTTTGCGTGCAGCGAAACAACCACTATATCCGTCGTCTTGCTCATGGGATATAAGGAGCCAGCGATTTGTAGCAATATAGTTTTGTTAAATCCAATCATTAGGGTATCAAGTTATTTTAGGAGAGAAATTTATATTTTAAACCCAATACTTTTTAATCAGCAAAAATAAAAAATAAAAAATAATACTTCTGATAATTAGGATTTGTTAGTTTGTGTTGTCACGTCATTGTAGTCAATATTCACTTCTACATGAGAAAAATTTATCTAATGTGACCTTCATACTATGTTTTCATGTTTAGTATCTATGTGGTGTGACAGTTAATTTATATAATACCATGTGAGGAGAGATAATATTTTTGAGATATTATAGTCATTATCCTATTTGTATAGTTGCATTTCAAATTTAAAACTTTCGTCATGTAAAAAATTGTACACATGTTATAATTTTAAATAAAATGTTATAATACATCATCATGATAACGTAGTGTGACAGTCACACTGAATAATTACTCTTAAATGAGAGGAAATTCTTGCCCACTTGAAAGTATAAATTTGTGTTATTGATTTTTAAGCAGACTAGGTGTCAATTCGTACAATGTATGTGAAGTAATTAGGTCTAGACTTCTAACATATGGAATAACAACTTGATGCCATGAATTGAGAAACATATCATATATAATATAGAATTGTCATAATATAAATTATGGAGGTAATGCTAATGGATTTGTAGATTATGTTTTATCCTCATAGATCTACAAAAACATCATAGAAATTATGAGTTTGTATTAATATAATTATCATAAAATATTATCTTATGTCTAACTAATTATATTAATTTAAATCATATACTTTCATGTATAAAAGTATAGTATTTGTATACATAGCGTGTTTATGATTGTTTGATAATAAACTATTGTTTGATATAATTTATTTAAAGATTGTGTAGGAGATAATTTGTATTAACTTAATTGCTTAAAACTTCATCTTTAAATAGAACACTTTATTGGTTAAGACTTCATACTTAAATTGGAAACTTTATTAATTAGAATAAAAATTGGTGGGCCATTTAATAATTTTTTTACTAAAAATTTGGGTTTTTATTAGTCGATTAATATAATTTTATCATATAAGACTTCTGTAACAAATATGAAACTCATATACATTTATACGTATAAAGTAATTGATAAATATCTTTATTACTCCTGTGACGTGACATTTAAAAAATATAAGAGAGTTTAGACCACGTAAATAACACTTAAGAGATAGACAAAATATAGGAACGAACACAACTTTTATATATATATGATTGTTAATGGAAAAGTGTCAATAGGTGAGTAGATTGAAAATTGTATTGAGATAATTCAGAATAATGATATCGACTACTCTTTTTTTATTTTTATGAATAATTGAAAATTTTTTCTTTCATGAAAGATCTATAAATAAATCTACAAAAATTTAAAATCAAAATAAAAATTAATCGAACAGAAAACAAAAATAGGTTATTGAAAATTTGAAAGTCAATACTAGAAATATGTTTTTGTCATTTTCAAATATATGTATTTAAATAAATATTTAATTTTGATACACTATCAGTGTAAAAGTTTTTTACACAAGAGACGTACCAAATTGCGACACTTCAACACTTTTCTTATTTTGTTCAATCTCTTTTTATTTGTATTATATAATTACTTATAGTGAAAATCCTATCATATAAGGTAAGAAATAGATTTCTTTCCTTTCCAAACTCTTTTCATTCACAAATTACCACTTCTCTGGATCTTCTTCTTCTCCGTGCCCCTCTCTCCTCTCTCCGGTTTTCTACTAGTATACTGGATACCAATATTTACAACTTTGCTTTTTAGAATTACATCACCATAATTTATATTTAAGAAATGATATTTAATTATTTTCATACATTTTATCCTCATCTGATGCTCTTGAATTTTTTTTTTTTGGGTAGGATTCCAGTAGTTTGCTTTGTTTCTTTAGAAATGTCAAGTTTTTATGGAGGGCTAGATCAATTCATACTTTAGTTGCATATTTTGGTATACCAGTGGAGAGAGAAACGTGAGACAGTGAGAAGAAGAGTGACAATTGAATTTAGAAATGAAATGGAAAGAATTTGAAAAGGAAAAAAATATTCTTCTACTGAGGTGTCGCAATTTAGTGTGGTGTGCCTAAAATTTTTTTCAACTGACACCACATCAAAATTTAATTCATAAAATAGTCCATGCTTTAAAAAAAAAAAAAAATAGTCCATGTTTTCTGACAGGGTTGCGTATTTCACTTAATCTGGGCTTTGTTCTGTAGAAGTAGGGTTTCTGAAAACACATATGATCCATCTTTCTGATTCTCGGGGAATCGGACGTTTGTCTCTTACATTAATTGGTTAAGGAGCAGAGAAGTGCGGTGGGTTCATCTAATGCGGCAGCACCACAAAGCCCTAGAAATCTATTGACTCTGCATTCAACTCCAAAGATCACAACCTTTATCTTCACCGTTTGTGCTTCGCCTCGTCCTCAACCTCCTCATTTCTCACCATTAAATGATGTGTTTCTTGAAAATTTCGAATCCTCTGATCGATTTCTTGATGGGTTCTTGAATTTCTCATAAAAATGGTAATTATCTACTCTCCCTTCCCCTTGATTTGGTGTTCTTGTTACATGCATGTGCACCCAAATGTGTATATATGTGTGTATAATGGGTGTGTGTATTGCAGCTTCTGTCATGTGGTTTCTATGTGAAAATTATGTGGTTATATCTCATTCTAATTTTCCTTTTATTTTGGTGAATCTAGATGGATTTCGAACATGGTTCTGTTCTGTGTATATTTGAAAATTTCCTTTATGGGTCTGTGAACTGTGTCGAAGTAACCAAACTCTGTTGTACTGGAAACTTACGTTTTTTCTTTGTTGCATTAATTTCTTATTAGTTCTTTGAACTTTTCGGAACGGTTGTTTTTCTGAGAAGGCGAGGAACATGGCTTTGTTTCCTTTGGGGAAAATAAGCCAATTGCCAGAACTTTGGCCCAAGGGCCAACACAGGTGTTGATTTGCAATTGAATGTCACATTACCGTGCAGGCATCAATATGTGAAAATGAGATATAACAGCATATGCTGTTTTTTTTGTTTGACATGCATATAATCTCATATGCTGCTGTGATGTTGTGATATGAGTTTTGCAATTTACAGTGATTAGAACTTGTCAGAGGCAGCATCATTTGAATAGGTTTGACCTTTTGGAATAGGATGAGACAGCAAACCATTAGTTAGTAGAGTTATCAAATTTTCTATTTTCTCTTTGTAGTCTCATGAAATAAAAAGTTTGGTCACTGATGTACTTTATAGGAGTACCCATAAAAGTGGGCCTTTTCAACATTTTTGAAGCCTAATCTCTAATCAGTTCTGCAAAAGGTGCACGTCATGTCTATTTTCCTACATATATATGTATCAAGTTTTCCGAAACCGTAATCTTTAATCGGTTTTCAGGTAGTTAGGTTATCTGAACTAGATTGCATTTCCTTATTACCCAAATGATGTTTGGGAAAGTTAATGATTTGGTTTCATGAGTGGGTACTGGAGCCATAATTTTAATATCTTTCATCCAAATTGTAAGTTATTTTATGCTTTGCAGATCCGTGACTTATTTTTTTCTTATCAGATGGATAATTAATTGGATGTTCAATTGTTCCATTGCAGTCCATAACCCTTTGAATTGTTAAATCTCCTTAATGGAATTCACCTTTAAATTGTTCTTAATTGGTGGTTTGGCACGTATTTATGGAGGAAAAGGTGACTTGATATGTTGTTGTCTAAATGGAAATAGAAAATGAACAAATCAATTTCCTTAATCCAACAGTTAAAGTTGTTGCCAATTATCAAAACCACTAGTAGCAAGTGAGTGCGTGCAACTTTTTACTTATCCCGGAGTTGATTATGATGTTGAAGTTAAAAAGGTGACTTGATTTGTTTTGGTGTCCAAGTGAAAATAGAAAACGAAAAATTAATCTACTAAACGAAGCAAATAAAGTTTTGCCACTTATCAAAACCACTAGTAGCCTGCGAGCGCGTGTAACTTTTTATTTATAATGGAGTTGATTAGCTTCCTAAGTTTTTGAAGTTAAAAAAGTGACTTGACATGTTTTGTTGTGCAAGTGAAAATAAAAGACAAAATCTTTAATGAAACAAATGAAGTTGTTTCCAATTATCAAAATCACTAATAGCAAGTGAGCGTGTGTAACTTTTTACTTATCCTGGAGTTGATTATGAAGTTGAAGTTTAAAAAGATGACTTGACATGTTTCATTGTCCAAGTGAAAATAGAAAAACGAAAAATTAATCTCCTTTACGAAAGAAGTAAGGTTGTTTCCTATTATCAAAACCACTAGTAGCAAGTTGCTGTGTATAACTTTTTGCTTATCCCTATCCCGTAGTTGATTAGCGTCATAAAAATTTTGAAGTTAAAAAGGTGACTTGACCTGTGTTGTTGTCTTAAGTGGAAATAGATAAAGAAAATTCAATCTTCTTGACTAAATAAATAATGTAGTTGCTTATTATCAAAACCACTAGTAACAAGTTACTGTGTATAACTTGTTGCTTATCCCGAAGTTGATTAGCTTCGTAAAATTTTCTTTTGGACTTCATCCATGATGTGGCATTCTTCTTTTGCTTACTTTGAAAAGGGTGCCAATACATTATGTACTTGCCTTATTACTAAAGCTTAAAGGCTTGGATTTTAGTTATCAAAGCTCAATCTCAAAGACGTGGTTTATGTATTGTTGAGATCTGCTATTCACTGAGATCTACTCTCAGAAATTGGCAACTATTTTCCAACAACACCCACCCCCATCCCCCAAAAAACAGAAAAAGAAAGCAAAAGAAAAAGAAGATAGAATAAAAAAATGTACCACAAATCTTAGAATCTAATATCTATCAGTACTAGTAGGGTATTCTGGAAAATTTATTAACCCAAAGGCTCTATAATCATCAGTGAAGCATAGTTGGACCAATTTGGTTCTTGTACACGTTATTTGTCATTGGAATTACTAGCTAATAAATTATAATAATCCAGTTGATTGTAAATAGGATTTAGGATATGGTCTAAAGATTTTGTAGATTTAAGATATTTTGTTTTAAATTACAAAAGTATGTAGTTATGCTGCTTACCAAAGGCATTATTTTAGCAAAGTATGTATTTATTTTGTCTTGTATATAAATTGGTGGAGATATTAGAATAGTTAGTTGGATCTGCTCAAATTGCAGTGCCAATAGTGTGTCCTACTTTTGAAAGTTTCATGATTTATATAAAGATAAGGAGATATTAAATAAATTTACACTGCCCGTTAAACTTCATGGATTAAAATTAAGCACAATACTGATGCCTTTATCTGTATATCGTTCAATGGTGCAAGATGTTGATGTTATCCTTATATACATAGCTATGTGTGGCTTTTAATTTTGTACATTCCTGCGTGTGTTTCTAAATAAATGCACATAGAAATGTATGTGCATGTTTCTATAGCTAATTGTGTTTTTCTATGCATGTCCTCAGAACTATCACAATCAATACACATGAGATAATTACCAAATTCAATTAGAGTGCACATGCTCGACTACTTTCTCACCAGATTTAAACTGCAAGCATTTAGGTGCATTGAAATCATTTCTTGAAATCTCTTTTTATTTGTAATTATTCAATTAGCATGCCTGTTAGTGATTAATATCATGATCTGGACCAGGATTGAGAACATGTTTGTTGCTGATTTAACTTGATAATCATTTAAGACCAAAACATAAGTTATCCAATAACTAACTGATCAATTTTGTAAATGGCATGATTCTTTTTTCTATGATAATCCTATCCAACATACTTTTGTGCATTCATATGAACACTGTTTGTATATGTTTTTATAGATGCAAGAGTCTCATACCTGAGGATGTATTATTTATTCTTGTTTTAAGTTTGTTTATATTTGCTATTAGTTTTTTCATACTTGGTTAATCACAATTCTTTTTCTTTTTTTTGGGACAAGTAAATGATCTATGTAAATAAATAGGAAGGCACCGAAAAGGGGGCACAACCCTTCATGATCACTACTGACAAATGCCTCAGCCCTATACATCACCATGCACATACAAGTTGCCTAAAAAATCTACAAAAAAAAAAAAAAAAAGAATAAACCCTCTCTTCCCAAAAAAGGGGAACTAGAGTGATTTCCTTCAGACTATGAGTACACCTTTAAATACCCTGCGGTTTCTCTCTTGCCAAATACTCCACAGCACATAAAGTGGCAACAACCTAAACTTACCTCTCCCTCTACTTAGGACAACTGTGACACCAAAAGCCAAAAGACCACCCACTGTAGAGGGTATAACCCACTTAACCCCCAAAAAATAACACAAGAAGCTATAAATATCTTTAACCATAGGACGATGAAGAAGAAGAAGATCCGCTGTCTCTCTACTTTTATTCTCTTCCTAAGATTATTGATGGTGAGAATGGCCACAAGAGATGCTGTCCACACTAAGGAAGCCACCTTGGGGGGAGCCTTTGTCTTCCAAATTCCTTTCCATTGGAAGGATTCCTTCCTGGGGAACCAATGAAAGGAATTAACAGAGAAAGAACCTACCTTAGAGGCCTTCCAAACCAGCACATCCTCCTGTCTGTATAAATCAGTTATCATACAACATACCAAAAAAAAAACTATTGTAAGGTCCACCTGCCAGTCCTACAAGCTTCTAATAAACTGCATTCTCCACACCACCTCCTCAGAAAAATAGGAATAAGAAATCCCAGCATGACTTCTTTATCGGTTGCTAGCTCATAAACATCCGGGAAAACCTCCCTCGAGGGAATACATCACCCTGCTTCCATCGCCCACCTTGAAAGAGACGAGTTTAACGAAAGCGTCTCATACCCACGTAATTCCACTCCAAACCCTCAGCAGGGTGTTCTAATGATGTCAGTAGAACAATCACTTCACCCACAAGCAATCTCTTTTTTACTGCAAACTTCCACAACCATTTAACAAGGTTTTGTTGAACAAACCTAGCTCCATAGGCAGGCTTACCTTGCCCCAATCCACAAGATGATAATTAAACTCCTATTTCGTCCACACAGCCAGCCTCTTCTCAAACCCCTCCACCACCTCATCCCAACTAGCTTTGGCTTTAAAGTATGAGCCAAGCGGTAAACCCAAACAGGAAGTTGTTAAAGAACCCACCCTACCCTCCTAATAATATGTTCAGCAATTCTTCTACATCATCCCTTAGTATATACTTCTAAATACAGTGTTGATGGTTTTCTGTTTACCTGAATTGAATTACAACCAGAATGAAAGAAAGAAGTGAAAAGAAAATGGATTGGACATTCCTTTTGAGTTTGAAGTTGGGTTGAATTCAGATTTGATATAGGTGTTTTAATGTTGGATCAGTTCTGAATCTACCATATTTTTTTATATTATCTGTTCAGATGTGTGTGCTTGTAAGGATTATTCTAATATGCACTGCTCAAACTGTTTAGTTCTTCATTTTTTGTTTTCTCATGTAGTGCTTTGGTGGCATCCCGTGGTGCCTTTTCTTTTCTTTATATTTAAGTGCTTTAGTGATAAAAAAAATATGTTTCATAATGTTTGCATATTATGATTGAATCTTGGATTCTGTAAGGTCATACATTTGAGTAGAAGCGACTTTTTATTTCTAATTACATGAAAGTCTGCATCATACTTGGGTTCATTTGTAGAACTTGGTTCTCTAATATTTTAACTGGTTGTGATACTGAATCTTGGTAGAAATGCTCCTCCCATGCTTTATTTTATGTCTTCTTAAATATGATTTCTGTTTGGGTCGATTATTTAAAATTTAATCTATGTTTTTCAAGGTGAAGAAAGTTGAATCTGATGCTAAATTAGGAATCATTTTGCCACTAGACACCCTACAAATAAGACATCTTTTGTGTTGCGTATGATAAATACAACAGATCATGCCACAAATACTGAATTGCATGTTGTCACAGGAGACAATATGTCAGCAATGCGGTGACAAAGGATTTGAGTATGCTTTTGTTTACTGTGTCAAGTGTCTGAATTTTGCAGTGCACCGGTAAGTTGCTTAAATTCTATTTAATTTCTAGCTCTACCAACCGCTGTCTTTTAGTGTTATTTTTTTTTTTTGGGGTGTAGGTCCAGGAAGAGAGGATGAAAGAAGAGAGAAGGGGAGAGAAGAGGGAGGGGGGGGGGGGGGGGGGGGAGGTGGTGGTTGTGACTGGCTTTGCCATTTTGAGAGAACTGGAAAATGAAAGATTGAATGTACTCTTAAAGAAAGATGTAAAGCTTAACAACATGTGATTAGATGAAATGGAAACGATGTTTCTTGACTTTCTGAATTCAATTGTAATGAGTACTTATATTAAAAAAAAAGAATTTCATTCTTTGAGTGTTTCTAAACAATGAACTCTCTTCAGAATGCTTTGAAAACACACTGTATTGAAATTATATGGAATAAGAAGTGGAATGGCTGAAAACATCTTTAATATTCCACATGGATTGAGAATTTTGCGTCAACTCTTTTCGCTTCCATTTTTCCCTTTCTTTTTTTATTTATAAAAACCCCTGCTAAGCTGTCTTCCTTTTTTTTCCTCCCTATATTTTTCCAGCTACTGTTTGCCTAAATTGCCAGAAACTTTTGATGAGTTTGTCTATTGGTTTTGTGAGGATTGTAAACCAATTTCTACGAAACAATCTCCTCTTGAGAAACCCTGCGCTACCCCATCAACGGAAAGGGATCATGTAATTTCCGAGGGTGTTGGACTGACCCATTCTGGATTTAGATTGAAGAAAACGGATGCCACACCTTCAGTAGCTGAGCCAGAGGAACAGAAATGTCAAAGTAGCCGCTCTCAGCAACCTTGTGGGGCACATACAAAGCATGCTTTGGGTGCGGGCTGTGAGCATGCTCTCAGTAATTCTCCCCTGCATGAGAACAGGACTATTCACCCATGCAGTGAGAATCATGGAAATGATCTGAAACTTGGAAAACGAAGAAGATTGGTTTTAGAGGAGGGCAGTGAACTTGGCGACGAGGCTGAGTCAGTTAGAATTGCTGATTCTCAAACAGCTGCTGGTGATTTGTCTAATATCCTAGAACACAACTACCGTCTCCATGCACAACCAGTCATTGATCCAATTTGGAGGTGAGAAATTCTACTTTTCTTTCTCTGTGTTTCCACATATAAATTGGTGAGTCTTAGTACTTTGGATATCTTATGTGTGATACCGACTTGTGTTGGTTTTTCTTCTGTTGACAGGGGAAGTTTTAGCATTTGCAACAAAGATGATGGCTTATTTGATGGAGTTGTGGCCCATTTGTCAAGCAAAGCGTGCCCAAAAGTGTGTGAGGAGGCTGGTTTGTTACCAGAATTGCTTTGCTCAGAGATGCTTCCAAAGACTGCTGTGTGGCCAAAGAGTTTCCAGAGATCAGAACCTTGTGATGACAATATTGCCTTATATTTCTTTCCCGGAGACAAAAGGTTTTGGTTGCAATACCTTTATGTTGTCTTCCTTTCTACTTTTCCCAAATTGTTTCTAGTTTTTTCTATTTCTTTCTTTCTTTTTTTTTTTTTTAACTTTTGTATATGGTGCTTCAGGTATGAGAAGGTCTTTGACCGGTTGGTGGATGACATGATGCACCAAGAACTTGCCATGAGAGCCATAGTCAGAAATGCAGAGCTCTTGGTTTTCCCTTCTACTGAACTGCCACTACTGTACTGGAGTGAGTCTAATTCTCAAAATGTGATAAGGAGCATCACTGTCTTTGTACCGATTTTGACTACTTGAAATAATTGAATTGCAGAATTCCAGGGCAAGCATTATTTGTGGGGAGTGTTCCGGAAAAAGCAAGCTTCCTCTTCTCCTCCAGAAAATCACCATCTTGTGGATCCAAATAGCAACTTTGAATGTGTTTCATGTCCAAATTCAGCAAACGGTGCAGGCACTGGAGAGGATAGAAACCTCAAAAAGACCAAGACTTCGGATGCATGGAGTCCCCTCAGTCCTTTAAGCAACAGTAGTAGTTGGGGGTCTGGCTCTTGTTGATGTTCTTTTCTGTTAATAATATCATAAGTTCATTGAAACTCGTGTTCTTTTTCTAAGTTGCAGTTCTTTGGCCTCGCAATACTGAGATTTCCAGGTGACTATGAACAGGATGAGGAACGGGAATCTGAAGATTGATGAGCTGACATGGCCGGTAACCGTGCAAGCAATTTGGAACAAGTATGTGGACACAATCAAAAAGAAAATAGGATAGAAGCATCCATTAATTGGGAGTCTTCTTCAACTGGGAGCGAACATGGATTGATCTTTCAACGTGTGCTATTAGCTTTCCGGTTTAATCGCCCCTACGGAACAGTGTGACCCTGGGAGTTGGGGATATTGCACTTGCAATAGACTCATGGGTGAATTAGCTTCAAAGAGAAAAGGAGAAAAAATAAAAAAAAAAAACGGAAAGAAAGAAAGAAAGACTCATGGGTGAATATTAAGAGTGTTCAAATCATGTATATAAGTCGCTTCTCTCCGATTTTTTATGCAGGAGGAGGGGGTGGGGGGTGGATGGGTTAATTTTGTACTTGGGAACGTGGTGTTGTGATGATATGTATAGATCTTTGTTTATGCGTTTTATATTCTCAGCAATCAGAAGACAGTTATTCGATGCATTATAGTGTATAACATTACCTGTTACCTGTTTTGATTTACGTTCCGTTTGGAATGCAAAAAAAAATTGAACAAAATAAAAGAATAATTTTGTTTTTTTTTTTATTATGTTTTTTTTTTCTTTACTTTTTTTAATTGAAAATTTGAATTTCAAATTAAGCATTAGTGTTCCATATATTGCATGCTCTAGTCAAATTAAATTTTCAACTTTTTACGTCTGCGCCATTGCAAATAGGACAAATGCCGTCGCAAATGGGGTCACAAAAAGTTTTTGCCACGGTACATCGGCCAGTCCTACTTAGCCATGGCAAATTCCAGTTTTAGCACTGGCAAAATGAATCAATTCTAGCAGTGCCTGTTGCAACCAGTGATCGAACAATCGAACTGTGATGATACATATGAATCAAAGATTCAAACACTATTTTGCGCAGCCATGCATAGAAATGTTTTTTGTTTTTTTTGTGTTTGGGCGTTGGTGGTCAGTTTAGCAATTGGAAGTCCCTTTTTCTTTGTAAGTATTTTACGTAATTAATATTTGTGAAGAAAGGAAAAACTTTATTCCAAGTTTCCAATGAAAAGATAAGCCTTGCTATGATGTTTGTATGCTTGCACACTTTACAACCCGCTTGGATAGACTAGAGGGCGAGAACCAGCTTCCTCTTTAAAGGGTGCAGGTTCGGCTCTTGTCATGTGTAAGAGTGCATATTGTGGTGCCTTCTTTCACACAATTGTGGTGGCTCTCGTCCCACAACACTTATCTCCCGTACCCATGTTGCAATAACCTAACTTCCTAATGATTGCCGGAACAAAAAAAAACATATTAGGAAAGCAACATATTTGTGCCTGTCACCTTTGCACACGCTATTTTTGGACTTATGATTTGTTGAGGATAAAAAATAGTACCGGAGAAGATAAGAAAAGAAAAGAAGCAAAAGAAGGTAATTTTTTTTTGTTTTCCCTTTTGGTTGGGATTTGAAAAATGACGAGAAAATGAATAGGTATTTGTCAAAAAAAATTTATTTTTTTGGTTGGGTTAGAAAAATGAGGAGAAAATGAGTAAGTATTTGTCAAAAAAATTTAATTTTTTTTGTTTGATTATCCAAAAATAATTAATATACACCTAAGTAATTTCATTTCTCTTTTATTTTTTTTTCCTAAACAAATTCAAGTTCTAAACATAACATTAAATCGATAGGATGACAAGGGGATGGGTGCGTGCAAGTGATGACAGATTCCCGGCATGTAGAAGCTTTTGGAATCGATTTTTTTTCAAAGTCTATTCCTTATATCAGTTGAACCATAATTCTTATATCAGTTGGGTAATAAATGATAGTCCAAATTCACGAAATAGCATTTCAGCATTATTCTAAATCTCATTAGTTGCAAAAAAATAAGCAATTGAGAATTTTCCAAGGAGGTAGTATGGTACAATCGATAGATATTAAATGAGCAGATTGAGTAGTTTCAGTTATGCTTCATATGGTCTAAGAGAAGCCCACGAGAATGAAGAGATGATGTTGTAAACATTTCCTAGTCTTGTTTGGCCGCGGACAAAACTTGGAGGAGGAAAAGATTAAGGAAAAGACATTTTGTTCGTCTCTCCAAAATGGATATATATATATATATATATATATATATAAGAGTAGGCACAGCAGCAATTAATGTCCTAATGATTCTCATTTATACAGAAAATTTATACAAAAATCCAAACACCATGATATGACGTTAACATTTTTATAATTAAGAAATATCATGATGCGCGTTTTGTTTTTAAATTGAAATGTCCTTATTCAATCATATCAGGCTGTATAGAATTGTATAGAATTTTGTATAAATTTTTCGGTTATATACCACAACCTTTTGTGAAATATCAGTACTTGTAAAATCAAAATGTATGTCTTGGGGGCATAGACTCTGTGTTCAGGGTGTTAAGTTCAAGTTAGCATTATATATAACATGTGTTCCTCTAAAAGATATGTTTACTGTAGATATATTATTTTGAGATTAAAGTTTTCGATAGCACTTCCATTTAAGAAAATTGGCAAATTTATGTTAATTTTTACTTTTTGGCAGAAAATGTTCCATCACCCTAATTCGTTTTGGAAGTAAAAATTGTTTGGATCTTGAATTCATTAAAGGAAAGAAAAATAAAAGAGAAATGAAATTATTTGAACATTTTCAGATTTTATGACTAACCACATAAAAAATGGAACTTTTTTGTAGATACCTGTTTATTTTCTTCCTATATTTCTAACCCAACTAAATAAAAGAGAGCAATTTAACTACTTTCACGTATTTTTCAATATGAAGTTTTTTGCCAAATACTTGAATAATTTTCTTCTCATTTTCCTGTCCCATTTTCTTTTCTTATTTTTTTGTTTCTTTTTTTATTTCCTTTCACAAATTTAATATCTAAACATAACATAAGAGGGAAAAGATTTTCTTAATCCTTAAATTGCATTTCGTTGATGGGATTGTAAAACTACATAAATTTGGAAATCTCCCACCAAATGCTTTGGATCATTGAATGTTTTCCTAATTTAGACTAGTTTGGTTGGTGACATCATGAGAAAGTGTAAGCAATAATATTTACCACTTCATTGGCGTTGGAAATGCAAATATGTCCTGTTTTGGAGATTGGAAAGTTGAGAAAAGTAGCTTTTCAAATGAAATCAGAAGAGAGAAATGCTTATGATGTCAGAAAAGGAAAGGGACAGAACAGAGAAATGCAAACATCTCCTCATTTGGTCAAGCCGGCAATGCTTTGCAATCAGAGCAGAGAATGCTTTTCCAATAAAAGCAGGCGACAGGCACATAGAATTTACTTTTGTTATCTGGCGAAAATATTTTCAATTTTTTTGACAAGTGGGTTCGACAGACCTGTCAATTGGGGTTAAGTTGCGCTGTTCTAGAATTTTCTTGAATTTTAATACAGTGTTTGGATATAGTTTATTTTTTAGTTTATGATTTATTTTTAAAATGTTATTTAGCTTGTTCTAAAAAAATGTTAAAAAATGTCACTTAAAAAAGCTACCTCTAAAATAGGAATAGGAATAGGAATGATTTGATGCAAAAATTAATCTTGGATTTCTATCCGCTTAATTGAACATCAATTGGTGGCTCTATACCTCTAAAATAGGAATGGCTGCTGTTATTTATGCATCTCTGTATCTATCTATCTTTGTTGTGTCATGTGTCATGCTTTCCCGTAGACCACTTTGATGTGCTAAAAACAATGCATAAACAAGTTAACTACCATGTCAACACATTAGCATGTCTATTTCTTTTAAAGTCTTAAACTTCTTAAATATTATTAATTTTTTAAGATTATTTTAATATTTTTTTTTCAATAATTACTTGATTTATGTAAAACGAAAAGATTACACAAGTTTTGAAATTAATCGTAATACGCACAAGATGACTTAAACACCTATGACAGGATCTTGTAAACATATGCATGTTTTTTTTTTTAAGTTTATGAAAAATATGTTGTCTTGGAGCTGTATAAACATAAATTCTAAAAGAAAATAGATGTACATGTGAGCACGGGCCTATGCAAGAATCACATGGGATAGGTTCCACTGCAAGATTATTATTATTATTTTTTTGCTTGGACACTGCAAAAGTAATTAAACCCTAAATGACCATAAATTATATGGTGGGGATCCCCTAATTCATCATTAATTGTAGATTAGAACTTACCCGGCTCCGTGTAATGGGTTGAAAGAAAGTTCTCCTAAAGATTATCTAAACTTTTGGTTAATCCAACAAGTTCCCAGTCATGCCTAGCTATGCGTACCATCGTCAACCTTTTGCTTTCAATAATTACAACTTTTGCAATGCCACTTGATATAATAATCTCCAATTTTAACCTTTCTTGCTCTGATTTTTCCACAAAACGTGCTCCTTCCTAACCACTCCCATGTTACTATACAAGTAAACTAATATCCTATTGATCTTTATTTTGACTTTTGCCACCGCCAAACGATGCGTGTCTTATTCGAACACAAAATTTACAATACTACCCCTCTAGAAACAGAGGGCGGCCACGAAAACTATATATATATAGGTTCGGTTCTATTTTCTCGTTTAACTTTTTTAAGTTTGTAAGTAAAAAAAATTAAAATTTTTTTAATTTTTTAATTTTTAATTTTTTACTTATCTTTAGTTAAAATAAATTTAAAAATTAAAAAAATTTAACTTTTTTACTTGTATGCTTAAAAAAACTTAACAAAAAAATTATAACAAACGGGTCCATAATATCCATTGTGATTTAAATATATGTAGATTCATGTAGAACTGAATATGAACACTAAAATTATGACAGTTACATAGAATAATTTTTCGTTGCTGGGTTGGAAAAGTATTGGTAAAACTTTATCACATTGTTGTGAGTTGTTTCATACAAGATTTGATTAGTTTATTGCATGTTGTTTGTTCAATGAATCTCAATGACTTTCCTATAATTGATTAGGCAAGTCAACTCATACATTGAGTCATACATGCATCAAATTTGTTGAACTTGGATTGAGATTGCGCTAATCTGAGTTTAACTTTGTTCATATTTTGATATGGTTTGTTATACAAAAATAGTATTAATGGTAAGAGTACCTAACGGACCCTATAGATTAAATATATTGGATTTACTATGGATAGCCAAATATATACCTCCAATTAAATTTCAAAATAAAATAGGTTAATCTCCCAATTATTTTAAAAATCTCCACGAGACATTAACTGGTGAACAAAAGTAGCTTACTAAATCGGTTACAGCAATTTCATATCCTTTATCTAATGATGATTCTATAGAACTAGAAAAATTATGCAGATAAAACAAACATCCATAAAGATGACTGTTAATTAAAAAAATTGTTCTACATTAAAATAAAATATTCATAATAATGACTTTTAATTGAAAAGTACTATTGTCACATTATTCTGTTGAGTTTTATGTACTTTTTAGCAAAATTTAATATTCCTTCCGTAATTTAAGTGGCTCAAACTTGTTTACAAAGTTGACCAGGTTTTATGTGTTAAAGTCCATTCTACTTTTTACCCTCTAACCCACTTAATTGCGATTTCATATTTACCCTCTGGATTAGCAATTAGTTGTGAAACTTTGAAAGCTTGATGAGTTCCAAAACGTATATTCTTCATTAGCACTGTATTTATTCTTTCCAAGATTTTAAAGGGATGAAATGTCACCACTCACAAGAACATAAGAACACCAATCTCAGCCATTCATGATTAGCTTGAAATATTAGTCAACGAATTTGGATGAACTTGTTGGCAAACTGGTTAAATCAAAGCTGTTCCTGTAACTTGTTTAAAAATGGGCCCTTCACATCATTATCATCGTAAGAAGAAAATTAAGTAGTCTAGATCACATCTCTATATTGTGGATTAAAACTAATTTTAAAGTTGAGAAGGTTGTCCGAAATGACATCAATGAAAAATACCTCCAACCAACTAAAAATACATTTTGCTTGTAATATACTCTAGCTTTATACACACACACACACACACACACATATATATATATCATGACAGTCCTAACATTTCAAATAGAATAACATGGCATTATGCATTCAAATAACATTTCAAAGATTAAAAGAAGAACAAGAGACCTTTGTTGTACAAAGCATATAATCAAAAAAGAATTGGAATTGGAAATTAAAATTAGGGCTATTTTGCAAATTACATGCCGCATGTATATGAAAAAAAATGGTATAAGAAAGCGAGGGTGAGTATTACAAAGATGATAAAGACAGTTGAGCCAACCTGCCTCCTCATGTGGCCTACCAATTTAATGAAAATAGAAAAAAAAAATCCCCTCTAAAAGAAAAGTAAAATTCCCATTTGGTCCCCATTTGTATCATCCACCATTGAAGATACACAAAAGCAAAGCAGATATATCGATCCCTCTGGTTCTGTCTCTAAAAAGGGGTTAAAGGTCAAAGAAATTGTTGAAAATGTCTAGAGATGGAGTAGGAGATGTCAGATAAGGTGAAAGAAAGTTTGAAGGACTAGGCATGAAACTACCCTCTATAAAATTCTTGTTACCTTGTAATACAGGGCTGAAATCATGAAAGAAATTCATCTGATTTGGATCGGACGGTGGAGAGAAAAAGTTTGGTGGTATAGGTGGAAGAGCAGCCGGACCGGGCGATAAAATACCTGGAAACAAACTACCACTCTCAAGTTCTGTGCTTATCTCTATACCTTCAACCATACTAATATCACTGCTTTGTGGTTTCTTCTTCTCTGGGGATGTCTTTGTCTTTTCTATCGAAGCAAAACGAGCCGCCGGAGATATTGCACCGGAATTATCCGGATAGGAAGAAGAAGAAGAAGCAGCAGAGGAGGAAGAACACGTGGAAGACAAGCCGGTGAGGCGTTGCACTAGTGTCATGAACTCTCTAGGGTCTGTGTGAATCACCTTGGGAGAGACGGTATATATGATGACCGGTGGCCGGTATTGTTGAGGTTGCTGTTGATGAGATGGATGGGGCGGCGCCACCGGAGGTTTCCTGATCTTGTGAGAGTCTTTTCGTACTTTTAGAGGTGCCGGGCGGGGGCCTTGGAGCTCTCGTCTTGGCGACTTGCTGGCCTGGAAATCCTGCCGGTCCATGATGAAGGAAGGGAGAGAGAAAGGAGATGGAGGAGGAGGTGATGGTAATGGTGATAGAGATATTATATTTCTAATGGAAGCCAAAAAACTATATGAGCTGACATAAATATTTAAACAGGGCTAGTCAATGGAACAAATGGATTAATCTAATACAAGCAAGACACAATTATTATGTTTTACATGTAATGCATCTATATATTGGCTACTTGTGCATCTCTCTCTCTATATATATTGATTTTTTTGGGGTTTGTGCCTGTTTCGTATTGTTATGGATCTTTGAACTTGTCTAAGATTTGCGTAAGAGGAAGGGGTCATGCACGTCAGATTTGTGAGGGTGACATAAATATGCCTAGACAAAATCGTTGAGCATGTACAAATTAGACACTGCATGGCTTAATTACTATATAGACCCTATTACATTCTTCAATGACTTGAGGATGTGGGATTTTGTTTTGACAGTAACCACATCCCAAAGACTTACAAGTTGCCAGTTGGGTGTCATTCAATAGAGGATAATTGGTTATTATAGGACAACTTTTCAGGTAGCACCAATTATCGCTGCTTGAATTTATTTAAATATTACAGTGATGAACTCGTATTATGCATAAAAAATATAATACCCTTGTTTTTAGAGTGCTACATTCTCTTTAGATTTTTTTTTCGTTGTTATAAGCCAAAATTTTAAGTCTCTTTCTCTCTACACTAAAGATTTAGCTTCCCTCCGAACTTTATCCTCTATACTCATTGAGACAAAAAAATGTCTCTGTGACACATGTTAGTAACAAATCTAGCTAAGTGTAGGTACAAATTGGCGACATTAAAAAATTGAAGTCATTTGGGGAGATAATTGGCATTTTATTGAGAGGGTTGATGATTATAACTGCTAAGATAAATATTTTATACAAATGGCATCTTGAGATCGGGAGGTATATTATATGGAGGGTTTAAGTCTAGGGGCGAGCCGAAACCTTCGACTATGTACACAAAATCGAAGTGATCCTTGATGCCTGTCCGCGCGTCTAAGATGTGTTAAGGTAGTCATGTCGAAAGGTCAAATACCACGTCAAAAAGAAAATAGAGAGACAAAAATGGCCATGTTACACAAGTAAACCCTAAGAAGCCATTTGGTCATGCACAATTTTTCTTACGCGTCTCAAAATTAATCTTGATTACGGCTATATTTGGTACAAAAGAATAGAATAGTTATTCCTATTTTTATTTTTATTTTTATGTTTGTTACTACTATTTAAAGATAAAATAACCATTTTAATAGAATGTTATTCTCACATTTTGTTGGAATGACCATTTTTTATTTTAAGAGTGAGAATGATCGTTTCATTCCTACATGAAAGAGTATAAAATAAAACTTAATAAGATTTTTATTGTCAAATTTCTTTTAAAAAAAATTAAAAATTTTAATAAGATTAAAAAAATTTTAAAGATTAAAAAGTTAAAAATTTTCACTATCATTAACACCATTAACTACTACCACCATCAACCGTTACAATAACCTGTCATCTACCAACATCGCTATCCCCTACTGCCGTCACTATTTCACCACTACCACCACCTATCATTGGCCACCGCCTATTATTGCCCCTGCCATTGCCACCAACCACCACCACCACTGCCTTCCACCGCGATCGCCGCCACCACCACTACTTGTCGGCCACTGTCGCCGCCAACACTACCATTATAATGCTTAATAATATTTAATAAATAATATATAATATTAATATTTTATATATGAGATAATATTAAATTTTCATATTATACACAAATTTTATTTTATTTTATTTTAGTATTATTTATTGGTCTTATCAAATAAGAGAATGTGAATGACTGTTTTATTTTATTTTATTCTCATTCACATTCAATTTCTACTCCTATTTAATTTCATTCTTTTGTACCAAGAGAGTGACAAAAGGATATATTCGAACTGATTTTTATGAGTTGCGGGTTAGAAGTGAATAACCCAAATCAACCCATATAAAGTACGAGTTGGATAGGGGTGGGCTGTATTAAGTCGCTACATGGATGGTGTGGGGTGATGGCTTCCTTCTTTTCAACATATGAGCCAATGTTGTGTGGAAGGAGAAAGACAAAAACTAATGATTTTCGCTGCAAAGTGAAGACGGTAGCTAGAAAATGTCAAACAGTATATGCATAGAAGGGGATGACATTGTCAGTATTTTTTTTTTTTTTGTGGGGTCTACTGCTTTTGGGCTACTTCTCTAGAGTCTAGACGATTTAGTTGGGTACTAAATACTGAATTTACTTTGTCAAAAGAATTGTCTGTTTTTGCAAAGGAGTTGCTTTTGTCTACCAGGATCCCCTCTTAGCTAACTGCCCAGGTCTTTTCAATTTTATCAGTTTGTGTGGAAATTAATCAAAAGTGCATCCTATACCGGTTATGCCTTTTGCCATAGTTGTTAAGAAATATTTATATATTTTTAAGAAAAATTTTTAAAAAATAGTTTTGAGACTTTTTTTAAAACTCTAACATAATTTGAAAGATCTAGAAAGAATCTCTTAAAACATTTTGTGAAAACACTCTAGAAATTTACTTATCATAATTTTTAGTATTTTTCATACTCTTAAATCTTATTTTTTAACAACAATTTATAATTTTTTTATTACATTTTTATAAATATTATGTAGTATTATCATTTTACTTAACCATAAAAGTATTTTAATACTTCATATTGCTTTTTTTAATGTTCTTAATAAATTTTCTTATGAAAATCATATTTAATTTTATATCACTTAATATTTTTTTATTTCTCACAATTTTTTTTTGACCACGTTTGACGCTTTCATATCCCGTTTAACAATTATGATTCAGACTTAGTTGATTATCCGCTTTATAGCTCGGGTGATATTCGGTTAAAATCTTAACTAAACATCAAGGACTTAACTCTCTCATTATTCATCAGGAACTAGTTTAAGTGGAGGATAATATCCCGTGAATGCCATAGGTGAATATTTTATTATGACGGTAATTTTGTCTTTTCATATAAAATTGGACGCGACAATCCTCCGAGCTGGCCTGACAATACGGGCGCTTTGCAGTAAATATAAATTATATCCACATTGTTCGGACATATTTCATCTACTTCACTTTTTTTTTTATTGAATGGAATAAATGGTCTATCATAAAGCTGCTAAATTATGTCAAAATATAATTCGATCTGCAAGTCTTTTATTATGACTAAAATTAAAAAAAAAAAAAAACCGCAGAGGCACTAGTCTAAATGATTTTTTTAACTAAAACTGATCAAATTCCAATTGCCAGTTTTTTAAATTTGACAATAAATACCAAGAGCAAACACCTTAGTCGCAAGCAATCAAGTCCCATCAAAGGAAAAAAAAGGGGCAAAGACATATTCTTGGCAAGTGAGCCGCATGAGTTGACATATTATTCTTCTGGAGTCTCTGCACTTTGGTGGGTCAACCGTCAACCCACCAATTAAAAAAAAAACGGAACAATACACGTAAAGCCATAAATAGAGGTTGAACCCACCAAGTTAAATATAGGAGCAAACCGGGTCTAACTTTCACTTTCTGGGTCAACGTCAAGTTTAGGTTTGAAAATTTTGAACCCTAGACCAAGTCACGGGTCACTGTATGATAGTATAGCTGAGTATATATAATCAACAATGAAGGGACCGACATAGTTCCTTAAACAATGAGGAATATTAGCAGAGATAGAAATTATATAGCAAATTGCGACGTTATTGTCTTGTACATATGCCTTTTATTTTCACAATACACAGACAAAGACAAGGTCAGCCTGCAAAAGTCTTTAGCAGGTGAAATGCCTTTTAGAATTATGTATGTTTTGTGGCATAAGTGCAACTGAATCAATTACAATTGTGATTGTTTTGTTTGTTTTGGATGATATGAGCAAACTTGTCTAAGGCAAGACTTTTCGAATCCACTTTTAACAAGTAAATTCTCTCAAATATTGACAAATGTTCACAATCTACGAGTGCATCTAAATCAATTACAATTATGATTGTTTTGTTTGTTTTTTTGGATGATATGGGTGAACCTGTCTAAGGCAAGACTTTTCAAACTCACTCTTAACAAGTAAATTCTTTCAAAGGTAGGTAAATGTTCACAATCTACGAGTCTTGAGTAAGACATAAATTGTCCGAATAGGTAGTTGTTGTAAGTGTGACTGATATCAATGTAACGATTTTTTTTAAGAATACTTCATAAATTGCAGAAAACTCAAGCAGGTGATTGTAATTTTTTAGGAAGTGTTATTTTCATATACGTACGATTGAAGTAGATTAAACATAAGAAATATCACTTTGCCTTATTTTTTATTTTTTTATTTCAGCTTGCTGCAATCCACAAAAAGGACGATGCTGGAAGAATCTTTATCAAAAGTAATAAGAAAAGGTATCTGAGAGAGGCCGCGAGGCTCGAGCTAACATCTTTAAAGAATCTCTAGCAGGACACAACACGTACAAGCCAATTAGCCAATTATATGGAGGAGCAGAGTCCTTCGGAGATGTGCTTGCTGCTCAATGCTATTGACGAAACTGTGCATAGATAGTAGAAGGTTATGCCCCTCATAAAATTTTATTTAGATCCTATAATTTTGGATATTTATAATAAAAAATAATATATCACCTCCTCCAATTTTAAATTTTTTTACATTGACCTTTTAAAATTCAATTTTTTTTACCTTAACTCAAAAAGTTTTTTGATTTCTTCCCTGCACAATCTATAAAGTATCTGATTAGTCTTCTAATTACGACAGTAAATTGAGCTGGGACAATCGAATCAATGATCAACAGAAGTCCCAATAGAATTTTTTTTTTTTTTTTTAGTTGTAAAGTCCAAATTTGGTTGGTTATCTTTAGTTTATGCTAATAAATGTCACGCGCGCATTGTGGAGGAAAGGATGACCAATTCCAAGGGAACGATTTTAAAGGGTTACTGCAAGGGACCATAGAGACAAATTTGTTTTGATCTCACATTTCTATATATCCATGATCAGCTTTCCAGAAGCATATTGCTACTTCTGGTTTCATTGAACTGTAAGTGAAAATGTGTAGTTCTTTTGGACATGTATTAGGAAAACCTGATGATTGAAAACCACATATAGTTCCTCTTTGTTTTGACTTTCATTACAAGATTAAAGAAAACATATTTTAAACAGAATTTATATAAATAATATAGTTGAATCAAAACTTTTCATTTTAAAATAAAAGACCTATTATAGTGGCTTTTAATTATAAAAATATTATGATCACATCATTCTGTTAAAATTTTTTGTATAAAATTTTAGAAAGAACTGACATATTTCTTCACTAAAATTAGGCCTGGTTGAAAGAGTTTTTTCAAGTCCCAAGTCTCTGTAAATTATGTTCACATTTTCTTGAGCATACGCCCCTCGCCCTGGAGAAGTCTTTTAATCCTTGCTTCAAGACTTTTTTTCAGCATCCAGAGTCCTGGAGGCTGGATATCCAGTTTTGTCCAATCAATTCAATGAATTTATAGCCAGACAATTTGGCTTTACTCTTAAGAAAATCTCAAGGCTTTATGGTTAGGCATGCAATTCGATAAATCAACTGTGCTGCTATTAGCCGCGATTAATAGTCAATCATTGGCTAATATAAGCCAGCTCAACACGAGTCCACTAGTAATTGGTGGGTTCTAGCTGAGCTAGCTTCCATCAATCGGGCACTGATTTTTCTCCTATAAATTCCACTTTTTCAAGCTAGTCCCTCACACCATCCATTCCCTTCCTGGACGAATAGTGGCAGAACATGATGGCTTTAATCTTTTATATATCATCTGGGAGAAATGAGAATGAGTACTTGGAATGGCTATCTTTTATTTGTCTAGAAATTTCTTTGAAACCCTGTTATGTTTAAATATTGAATTTGTCAAGAGAAAGAAAAATGAAATTCATTTGAAAGTTTTTTTTATTTTTTTGTGAGTAACCAAACAAAAATTAATTTTTTATTTTTTTACAAATGCCTATTCATTTTCTTATTGTTTTTCTAACTAAACCAAAAGCATAAATTAGTTTTTCCTACTTCATTTTCTTGACCTATCTTACTCCTTTCATTTTTTTTTCTCACCACAAATTCAAGATATACACAAATATAGCCGAAAGGAATATAACTTGTCCATGAAACAAGCTGAAGCCGAGAGCTCGTACCAATTTTTTAGTTTTTATTTTTATTTGATTATGTTGTTTCTCATAGACTTGAGGACTCAACTTTTTTGTTTTTTTTTTTTTTGTATTTTTTTGCGTGCTTTGAAAAGTTAAAAAAACAGATAAAACTGCTCCCTCGCGACGGAGGTTCCAACATATCTGCAAATAACAAAGACTTGACTTGGTCCGGTAGGTCTCTCGTCACAACTAGCTGCTGATTTTAGTCAACGGCTAAATTGGGAATTTGGTCAGCGCACTTGTTCCACCAGCGCCTTCCATGGTACGCTTGTACCCACATTCCTCTTTCATCTTCGAGCACACCTACAGATCATGTTAATTTATTTTTTGAACAAATTAGGCATTCGAATTATTATACGCGCACCTTAATTAATTGAGAAATGCTAAGTCTACCGCCTAAACCTACTGGTGTCATATACCGGCTGAGTTGGTACTACACGTGGCTAGTCCACGTCATCCACCCAAAGAATCAGTGAAGAAAGGAAATACAAAGAAGACACAAAAAACCAACAAAAATAGTGTTTTTTTTTTTTGTCCGTTAAAGTAAAAATGAAACAAAAACAAATAGTCCTTGACTCTCCGTCGCCGGAAAACCTCTACTGCTAATCGGCGATTGTGAACTTCTCTCCTTGATCTCTCTGTTATATAAGCCATTTATGCCAGTGATTAAGTTTCTTACAAGGACAATCCGAAGAAGACACAAAAAACCAACAAAAATAGTGTTTTTTTGTTTCTCCGTTAAAGTAAAAATGAAACAAAAACAAAAAGTCCTTTGACTCTTCGTCGCCGGAAAACCTCTACTGCTAATCGGCGATTGTGAACTTCTCTCCTTGACCTCTCTGTTATATAAGCCATTTATGCCGGTGATTAAGTTCCTTACAAGGACAATCCATTGAACTGGAACCGGATTGGAGGGGAGAGAGATGCAGCAGCAAACGATGCGTGAGATGGTACCAAGCTAAAACTCAGATATACCGAAAACCACCATTGCCATCCTTCATCTCATCTCATCGCTGTATCTATTTGTATGTATATATAGATGTTTGTACGTATATGTTATTTTATGCTTTACTGTTCAGAGTTCTAATGGAGTTACAAATTAGGGTTTGGAGTTTATTTTTCTAAACACCTTGCAGAGAAAACGATGGGAAGAGAGAAGCAAAATAGGAAGGAGAGAAACTTGCGAAGATTAATCGGAGATGATCTATTTGTTACGATATTTTCTTGTGATGTATATCTATTATATGTTGTTTTTACTGGCGTTATTGCGGTAAATAAATCCGTGGTATGTAGCACCACTCTAATTAATTTTAAAATCTGTGTGATTGTTACAAACAAATAAAAAAATTACTAAGTCAAAAATACTGAAGTGGCTACAAAAAATTAATAGTACCTAAGAGAAATCTAACTAGGGTTGGTTTTTCCATAAGCAGCTAACTTATTCTACCTGTATTTGGAAATTTTCGTCTTATAAATCTTGGTAATGCTGAGTTGAAAAACTCTGTTGGGAAAATTGGCTCATTTTGTGCCATATAAATTGAGAGTTAAAATCTTTCTATATCTTGTGTAAGTTTTGAGTGCATTGATTACATTGTAATGACTTTAAATGTTAGGAATTTGCATCCAATAAGCCTCAAAGGAAGAATCAACAAGAAGTGGATGAACTTTGAGAAGATGGGTCTCGTGCAAATCTCATTGAATCTGCCTCTAGCAGATCAGTTCGGTTGTAGTTAGTTTTTGACCAAAATTTTGTTCGAATTGGAAAAGGCTCATTAGAGGAAAAGTTGTAGATCTTTGAGCTTTCTTTCCACAGAGCTTCGAATCTCATTAATCTGACATTGAAGTAAAAATTTATAGCTACAATACTGAAGACTACACCATAGACTCCACCATGGCACACTTCAACTGCGCTATAGCACACTCCCCTCTACAAAAATATTCAGGTGGCAAAAGCATGCGCCATCAGGCACAGTCCTAGTGTGCCATGACGCACTCAGCCATTTGCCCAAGTTAGCCCAGTGTGCCATGGCACAGTCTCAGCTCAGATCTCTAACTCAGTTTTCCTTCTTCGAATTTGGTGGGCCATATAATGTTTGATTAAGTTTGTTGGAGTTTAAAAAGAACAATTCTCAGCTGTTGGCAGGGGCCCCTCCAATAAAAGAATAAGGGACAAATTTTGTGGGAGCATGGATAAAGAGAATGTATTGAAGTCCAAAAAGGAAATTTGTCTTTTCTAGGTGGTAAAGGAGAAAACGTGGGGAACAGAGTTTTGTTTGTTTGCTGCAGAGGTGGTGATGTACACATGGGAAGGTATGTGTTAAAGAATTTTCAAATTTTTATGAGCTTTAACTATCACTTTCATATATACATAAGTTGTGAGGATGCAAAGTGGGCTGTGGTGATCCCCTTTGTCATTGATTCGAGTGAGTCACTATCTTCCTATCCCACTACTCTCTTCCTATCCCTAAAGTGTTGCTGCAATTTAGAAAAGAGAGAGTTTAAGTTCTGTGTTTTGTTATACCTAGCAAGTGTTCGATAAAAGGTCTAAGAGGACTCTCCTTTATTTCTTCCATCTAATTTAAAAGAGACTATGGTGGCTTGATAGAGTTCAAGTCATTGGTAATTCATTGAGGATTCAATGAGGTTCCAAGTGCTCGTGAACATGTTCGTGGACTCGCAGGAATACAAGGTGTGGATGCAAGCCAAGGGTTGAGGATTCAATAAGTGTAACGGTTGTAAGACACTCTTGTATCATTGTTTATCTTATAGTACTTGGATTGTGCTGGACTTGGTCCCGTGGTTTTCTCCCGCAAGGGTTTCTATGCTAAAATTCTCTTGTGTCTCCTTGTTACTTACTTTGAATGGTTGTTGATGTTTATTATTCATGTATTGCTAGAATGTATTATCATGGCATAAAATTGAGTGAGACCTATTCACCCCCCTCTAGGTCCATCTTAAGGTATAAATCCATATTATCAAGAACACTTGATTTTTTCAATCGGTATCAGAGTGAGACACTCTTAAAATTGTTTTCAAAACTATTTTTCTTGAGTGAGGTCTTGAAAGTGTTTGTAGTAACATGGATTTGGCTAAAGAAAGTATATTGACTACTTGTTCACCACCTCTTATGGAAGAGCCTATTTATTGTGTTGCATATAATCCATCTTTACACAAGAATGCTCACACATCTTCCTTTACATCTAATGACACATATGTTGAATATGATAGTTTCTTTGACCATAGTGAGACTCTTGAGTCAAATCATGATGTCTCAATGAGTGATGAGGATAATGATGATGAGATCATAGACCTTCAACAAGCCTATGACCAATTGTTTCATGAGAGTTACAAATTGGAAAAAGTCAAAATTAAATTGACTGTAAAGGTGAGGACTTTAGAAAAAGAGAAGGATGCATTGAAATAAGAACTTATTGAAGCTCAAACCCTTATAAGTTAGTTGAGTAGTCAAAGGGTGACTTTAAGTAATAAAGTTAATATTCTTGAGAAAGAGAGTCAAGACAAAGTTGAGTCTAATAAATTTCTTAAGGACAAGGTTAAAAAGCTTGAAACTGAACTTGCTAATGCTCATATGTCGTTTAAGAAATATAATGTAGGCTCAAAAAAGATTGATGAAATTTGGAATGCGCAAAGGAGCTTTTGTGACATGACTGGGATTGGATACATAGAGAAGGCAACTACATCTTCTCAATAGGCAAGTAAGCCTAATTCTATGAAGGCTCAAGGTAAATCTTCCATACCAAGTGAGGCTATACATGTTAAGGTTGTTTCCTTATTTCACCATTGTGGAACTAAAGGGCATATTAGGCCTTATTGTTCTAATTTGAAGACCAAAGTTGTGACTTCCAAGAAGAACACCACCATATATGTTAGGTTTGTTCCTACTTGTCATCAATGTGGGGTGAAGGGTCATATTCAGCCTCATTGCCCTAATTGGGAAACTAAACATGTGCCTTATAAGTTCATTACCCCTTATGTGAAACCCAAGTAGCCAAAGGTTGCTTAATTTGCAAAGCTTAACCCTATTTGTCATCATTATGACATGTTTGGTCACATTAGACCTGATTGTCGCAAATTGAATAGGGTTCCTAGTTCCCTTGGTCATTATCAACTTATGAGTCACAATAAGAGGTTGAAAAATCATATTAAAGTCCTTACTAACCATGTGAATAGAGTTATGCTAAAGCCTAGGCAAGTTCCTAAAAATCATGGTGTAAGGAGGAACAATAATGTTATGACAAGACCTAGGATTACACCCACATCTCATTAGTATATTGACAAACCTAAGATGACTGTTATGTAGGTGAGAAAATTTAATTTGGAATATTTGAGAACACCTAAGAAATTTGTAGGGGCAAACCTTATTGAGTAAAGGCTATTTGTGTCATACACTAGGATGTGCTTTATGTTTATTCATCCAGTCCTAGTGTTATGATTCATTTTGTAATTTTATTTATCTTTTGTTATATTTCTATTTTTTTTTTATTAAAACACAAAAAAAGAGAGAAGGTTTTGTTGATTCTTGACTTGTGTTCATAGTTTTGATTAATCTATATTTGACTTCATGTGATAGAATCAAACTACATGTTTTTGGAGAAGAGTTCTTTATGCATGCCAAGTATGAACTGAGTGTCTTGTATGCCCGAGTAATGATTGTCATAACTGAATTGACACTTTGATGCACTTTCATCGAGAAGAAACATATTGAGTCTAAAAATGCTTTGTTATGTATTTGTTTCATTTAAATTCCTTGAGTATCATACATGAAAAGACCTATGATTGCATATCCTCTCTAGAGTTTATATTCTTAAATGCCTTGCCTCCCTCTTGTGCTTTCATAATGTAAAAGAATATCAAGAGTCAGTTGATTATTAAAATATATATATATATATACTGCAAATTCAAAAAGAAATTTTATGTAGTCATGACCAAGGAAAATTCTACCTATGAGTGTAAAGTGAAAGCTACTATAAACGTTTGCCGAAATGTGCAACTTAGTTTGAAGCGTCATAGAGAAGGCTACCTTGCTCACTAGAGTGAAAGCCACCTTCGACCTCAAAAGAGTGAGCTATTGAGAGGTATTATGCATTTGAGGGGGAGCCTTTGCATTTTTGAATGTTTAAGTTTTGATTGGTTTTTAATCAGTTTGATTTTCATGCTAAATGATATCTCTTGTGAGTTTTTGATTCAAGTACTCAAAAATATGTTTTTGTTCTTAAGGCCTGATCCTGCTATTCTTGATGCTCACACACTCACTTTGTCATTTGGTTATGACCATCATTATCTTGTTGAAAACTTGCTGTGATCTTCATCTTGGCCATATCTTTATGAACTTGAGTACTTGATATGTGTGTTTAAGCTCTTGCCATATGAATCTTTTACAGGTTTCTTAAAATTTGTGATCGTCAAGTCATTTATATGTTTTTGTGTATCTTCATTTAAATCTTGTGGTGGCATTTTGTGTCAAAAAGGGGGAGAAGTATTTTGTTTAGTGTCTTGTTTGTTTTTTAATGATTAATGGTTCATCTTAATTTGCTTGGTGTTTATGCATGTGTTGAAGGAGAGTATATCATTGGAGTATTGGTTGAGGGGGAGTAATATTGCTTGCTCTCCATTTTACCTTTCCATTTACACTTGATCTTGTGCTAAGGATTTATGAGTAGGTGAGTTGTTTAGGCTATATAGAGTGGAGCTTGATCCTTGTTTCTATATGTTTTGGGGTTGTGAGTGTTTCAATGTAATCTTTGGGTTTTGTCACAAAATGGACAAAGGGGGAGATTGTTAGGAAAATTGGCTCAACTTGCGCCATGTAAATTGAGAGCTAAATTCTTTCTATGTCTTGTGTGAGTCTTGAGTGTACTGATCACATTGTAGTGACCTTAGATGTTAGGAATTTGCATTCAATAAGTCTCAAAGGAATAATCAACAAGAAGTGGATAAACTTTGAGAAGATGGGTCTCGTGCAAATCTCATTGAATTTGCCTCTAGCAGATTAGTTCTGCTGTAGTTAGTTTTTGGCCAAGATTTTGTTTGAATTGGAAAAATCTTATTAGAGAAAAAGTTGTAGATCTTCAAGTCTTCTTTCTAAAGAGCTTCAAATCTCGTCAATCCGACATTGGAGTAAAATGTTATGGCTATAATACTGAAGACTACACCATGGACTCTGTCGTGGCGCACTTCAACAGTGCTATGGCACACTCCCCTCTACAAAATATTCAGGTGGCAAAAACATGCGCCATTAAGCATAGTCCTAGTGTGCCATGGCGCACTCAGCCATTTGCCCAGGTCAGCCCTAGTGTGCCATGGCATAGCTTCAGCTCAAGTCTCTAACTCAATTTTTCTTCTTCGAATCTGGTGGAAAATATAATGTTTGGTTAAGTTTGATGGAGTTTAAAAAGAACAATTCTCAGCTGTTGGCATGGGCCTCTCCAATGAAAGAATAAGGGACTGTTGGTCCAATAGGCAACCCAAGAGGGGGGTGAATTGGGTTTTTCAGAAATTAATACAAGTTAAGATTAATTAAAATTAATCTAAACAATATAGCAATGGCTAATCTATGTGCAAAGCAAAGTTATCAATGAAAACAAAGAAAACAAAGCAATGAAGGAGAGACACAGATTTACCGAGGTTCAACCACAAACCGTGGTCTACGTCCTCACCCCAAGACCTCCTTGAAGCCTTCTTCCACTATGTAATCACCTATTACAAGATGGGTTGCTGATTGACAAAGTGCTCAGCTTACTCTACAAGAACTCTTCACTGAGTTCTTCAATTCCCAAGTGGTTTTTTCCAAGCTCCACTTAAACTTTACAAGAGTTTTGCTTCACACAAGAGAACTCTCAAACTCTCAGTTACAAGTGTATAAGAGTATACAACTCACAAACAAACTCTCTAACTAGAGTAGATTTACAATCAAAGCTCACAAGAACAAAACAAGAAGAATGTTTCAAGAATATCAGTGATTCAGTAGATTTTCATCTCTTCTTGTTTCTTCCTCTTGATTCTTGTATATAAATGCAGTTGGAGGCTAGTATATATACCCTTGGATTGATTACATCCGTTGGAGGTGGTTGGGTATTATAAATGCACGTCTAGTCTGTTATAACGTTAAGAAAAGTAGCCGTTGCAGCAGAGGGAGTCGACTCCATTTTTGTGGTGTCGACACTTCTTGCTTCTGCATTTACCAGATATAGTTCACTGAGTTCATGAGTCCCCTCTTCAGGTTGATGAGGAGACTCCTTGTTCATCTGTCTTCTTCATATTTGGCTTCTGCTGTCATGAGGTGACACTTCTGCTTTAGGTGTCCACTCATTGATCATTTAAAACTTTCAGCCTTTTGCTTCTGCTACAAGGAGGTGACACTTCATCTTTATGTGTCCGCTCATTGATCATTTTATCTTCAAGCCTTGGCGTCTGTCTTCATGAGGCGACACTTCATTACAATGAGTCCACTCATTGTCTTTTTGGTCTTCAGACATTTTTGCTTCTGTGTACAAGAGGTGACACCTCATTTCCATGAGTCCCCTCATTGTTCAATATGTCTTTAGGCCTTTTAGCGTCTGTGATCAGGAGGCGACTCTTCATTTTCATGAGTCCCCTCATTGCCCAGAATTCAGCCTTGAGATTTCTATTGATCAAGCTTATCAAAGCACTGGTATAAGATCTTCAAGGAGTATGTCTTTGGGGTATGATGATCAATCAAATCTTCTTAACTCATCAGAGTTAACTTCTATTTAAATTTGGATTGAATCAATCATTGGATGTTAATCTTCTTCTTGAATCTCAAAGCTTTATTTGATTAAAGCTGAACTTTACTTCTTCATTTACAAAGCTTCTTCAATCATTGTAGAACATCTTTTTAAATGCCAATCTTCCTGTAGAGCTTCACAATGCTTCATTTCTGATTTCCTCTCTTTGTTAGCAATTCTTCATTGTTCTTTAAAAATCACTTCAATGAGACTTTTGCAGACTTGATGGAATCTTTTCACAGATCTAATCTTCATTGACTCTTTATACTATAGAAGAATTTTTCACTTGGATTCCATGTAGAGATCAAATATTTATTGTGAGCCATCTTCTTGGCAACTTCAATCACATGTCTTGAATTGGTCTTTAGCATACCAGATGAGATCATCTCTTGAGCATTTTCCAAATACTTCAACAACCAATTCTTCTTCAACTGAGCATTGCACTTCTTCAACTGATCTTTGTATATTCTGATGAAATCTTCTTTAGGTATTTACAATATCTCCATTCTTCATCTTTAACTGATCATTCTATTTCCTTAATTGATGAAGTCTTCAGCCTATCTTGCAAATCAATCTTCACCGAATGTAAGATATTTCTTGAAGTAGAAATAGGCATCATTTCTCAGTTTGGTTCATTGCATAGCTCTTTGAATTTATTGTTTGCTTCTTGAACTTGTTGTGCATTCTCCTTGATATGTATTAGACTTAAGATTCAACTCTAAGTCTAAACATGAGTTTTGTTAATCTGCACACTAAGTAGATTCATTAGAAACATAACACAAGGTTTAGTTATCATCAAAATCAACATGGGAATTAACCTTGAGTCAACAAGGATTAACCTTGACTCAACAGGGACAACTTTTGTGGGAGCATGAACAAAGAGAATGCATTGAAGTTCAAAAAGGAAATTTGTCTTTTCTAGGTGGTAAAGGAGAAAATGTGGGGAGCAAAGTTTTGTTTGTTTGCTGCAGAGGTGGTGATGTACATATGGGAAGGTATAGGCTAAAGAATTTTTGAATCTCTATGAGCTTTAATTATCACTTTCATATATACACAAGTTGTGAGGATGCAAAGTGGGCAGTGGTGATCCCCCTTGTCATTGATTCGAGTGAGCCACTATCTTCCTATCCCACTACTCTTTTCCTATCCCTAAAGTGTTGCTGCAATTTAGAAAAGAGAGAGTATGAGTCCTTTGTTTTGTTACATCTGGCAAGTGTTCAATAAAAGGTCTAAGAGGACTCTCCTTCATTTCCTCCATCTAATTTAAAAGAGACTATGGTGGCTTGATGGAGTTCAAGTCATTGGTGATTCATTGAGGATTCAATGATGTTCCAAGTGCTCGTGAACATGTTCGTGGACTCGAAGGAATGCAAGGTGTGGATGCAAGCCAAGGGTTGAGGATTCAACAAGTGTAACGGTTGTAAGACACTCTTGTATCATTGTTCATCTTATAGTACTTGGGTTGTGCTGGACTTAGTCCTGTGGTTTTCTCCCGTAAGGGTTTCCACGCTTAAATTCTCTTGTGTCTCCTTGTTGCTTGCTTTGAATGGTTGTTGATGTTTATTATTCATGTATTGCTAGAATGTATGATCATGGCATAAAATTGAGTGAGACCTATTCAACCCCCCTCTAGGTCCATCTTAAAGTATAAATTCATATTATCAAGAACAATTGATTTTTTCAAACTCCAAGCTTATCTGCCTTTCTAAAGGCCCTATCACAGTTTAATATAATAGAAGAAACAGGAGAAGGAGGCCATTTGACCTCAGCCATCTCCCTGTTATGTCCAACTGAATCAAAAGAGATGATAGGTCGACTGAATGGAATCTCGAGAAGCAATTCTTTGCTACATGAGCTTTCCAAACTAACTAACAAATATTGAAAATCAAGCCCAAAGTTTGCACTTCGAAAGAGGGATCTAGGAAAACATATTTGAACCATTCGATTATAGACCCAACAACATCCTTGTTAATTTTGTAGGATAAGCCCTACCGAACCAAACTAGTTGCGTCCATTTGCAACAAAAAATCAGATGTTCTGTGGTTTCTTCCTTCATGGGTTTTGTAGGTGGGATTTTACTGGAAGGCTGGGCCGAACTCTCAAGCCCAAAAATGGATGAGTCCAAATATCTCCTGCAAGACGAAGATGTTAGAATGGGTCGACCCATAATGGGCCGATCACACTCCGAAGATTAAGTTAGCAAGCTTAATTGATGAAGATGAATGAAAGTTGTCAATACATGGAGTTAACCGTCCATACCTGGCTCTCGGTGCTTTGGGTATTTATAGAACCTTTGAGGGAGTGTGTTCTGCCTTGGCCTACTAGCAGGCTCTCATGGCCTGCTGGGTAGGCGTCATCATTGACGCCGCCTGATTATTCACAGGGTCTGGTGCACCGTCGCGGAGGATTCCGGCTGACCGGACGTGCACGTTGACGTCGCGTGGGCAGCCGCATGATTATTTAATGCGAGTCAACTCTACATTTAATGCACAGAGACCGCTAGCGGTTTGGGCCCGCCTTTCGTGGTTTGGGCTGTGCTGCGAAGGAGGTCGGCAGTCTGGCCTTCCTTCTAATTCTGATATGGGCTAGCAAAGCAGCCCCAACTTTAATTTGCGCAGATTGGGCCTCATCCATTGGGTTGGGCCGAGGGTTATTCCCCCACAATTGCCCCCCAGCCATTGTATCATTTTGGATTCTGAAATGGCCAAGGGATGTAACGGTCACCCGGCCACATAAATGGTGGGGATTTTAAAAAATTCAATGGTGGGGCGTTATTGAATCGACGGCCGACGTGACGCTTCGGTAGAGCGTCATGATTAACGTCGTTTTACTATGTATGAACCGACGGCTCTGGTGTGTATAAAAGACCGACGCCCTAATCAGTTGGAAGACACTTGCTCTTTTTCCTTTGCCTTTTGAATAGCGTGTGCGTCAGTTGTTTCGGCACCCACCACTGTAAGCGTCTTTTGAGCCCGCAACTCCGTTGCTCTTCATTGTGTTCTGTGTTTTAACGGTTGCCCCCTGATGGCATCCCGTCTTCGTAAAATGTTAGATGGTCTGTCGGCCCTTGCCGCGTTTAGGGCTAGGTTTGAAGTCCCGGATGAAATCGGCTTAGAGTTGATCGATCCTGAGGATTATCGCATGGGGGAGACCGAAAAGGGGGTGCCGTTCCTAGTCATTGCCATCGTAGAAGGGGGGCTTAGGTTTCCCCTCCACCCTCTTCTTCATAAATTCATAGTAAAAAATAAGGTGTCGCCCTCCCAGTTAGCGTCAAACGTATATAGAATCTTCTTTGGCATGCTAGAAATAAATCGGCGCCTGGGGGTGAACCTGGGCCTTGCCGAACTGGACTACTGCTACACTCTTTGTAAAGTCGGAGGTAGTTACAAGGTTTACCTCCGGGTAGTAAAGAAGTCCTTAGAGTTAGTGAAGTGTCTACCTTCCTCAGGGAAGGGCGTCGACGACGTTAGGGTCTGGGTAATCGGTCCATGGGAGTTCGACAACGTTCCCGAAAAGGATAGACCGGCGATTCGATGCCCTAGAGTGCCCGTCGAACTAGGTTTGATGCCGATCTCTCACACTGTGCGTCATTTTAAGTTTCAGTTTGCAGCCAAACTAACTCTCGAACTTTTTGCAGACACAAGGAAGCGGTCAAAAGCTTGCGACTGGTTGGTCAACTCTGACGACCTCGACAAGGTCTTGAATTACGTCGGCGAAGGTCGACTAAGATAAATAGCTCGGGCTGCACACATCTTGCTCTCCTACCCACTGCGATACTCAACTTTCATTGCCAAGACGCGTGTCCCCCAGAGTGTACTTGCAAGATTAGCGGACGAAGGCGCTGAAGGGGACTTCGAAGAAATCCCTACTAGAATAGCGATCGAGAGGGCGCGCATCCCTACAGGCATGACAGTCGCGGTCGCTCCTCCATCTGCATCACCTGGTGAAGAACGGCAAGAAGAGCGAACCAAATCACACAGCTTGGCATCCACATCGTCACCGTACATTGTGCCCGACCGCCGAGTTGAGATTCCCACCGGAACAAGTGATTCGAGCCCATCCCCCGACGAAATGGACGGCATGAGTCTGAAGGAAAGAATGTTTGCTCTTGCGGGACAGCCGCTAAAGTCGGCCACACCTACTCCTGCCGAAACTCCTCCAGCTAAGCTGGTGGTAACTCCCGTGAAGGAGGCCCCTCCCGTGCAACAGAGGTCGGAGACTCGGCAACAAAGAAAGAGGAGGCACGATGTCACTCCAACTCTAGCGCCCAAAAAACAGAAAGGCAAAAGCGCGGTGGACGAGGTCGGCGAGACTGTGACCATCACTCCGGGCATTCTCGGCCGTCCTATGACGACAACAAATTTTATGATTGACCAGCCCGAGGTTGCGTTTGGTGTTATGAAGAGCGTCCTTCAGAAAAAGGACGTGGCGAAGCTGGGCGAAGCAAGCGACTCAGCCGTTTTTATGGGCACTTTTCATGACTCGATACTGGTAAGTCGACTCTGACTTTTTCGATGATTACAGACTTTTTAGACACTCGCCCTAAAAACGACCTTCTCCGATTTGTGTAGGGCTGTCTGAATTCCTTGGAGGCGATGGCGCGTTTCCAAAAGCTTGCCGAGGTTCACCAGCAACTTATTGAAGAGCACGGCCGTTTGAAGCTCGAGTGGATCGAAGCAAATAAGGAGCGGATCACCTTCAGGAAACAGGCCGAGCAGGCTTCCGCCGAGCTTTTGTTGATGAAAGCCAACTTTGAAAAGAGGGATAGGGATCTTGCCGACCTCGAGAAGAAGTTCGATGTGCAGTCCGTAGATCTACACAACGCAAATAAGGAGGTGAAGACCCTTAAGACTGAAGTGGCCAAGCTGAAGGTGGAAGAGGATGCCACACTGAAGAGAGGTGAAGAGAGGGGGGCCAAGCGTTTGGCCGAAGAGATGATGGACCTTAGTCGCACCATATTCCGATAGGGTTGGAATGGTGCCCTTGTCGTTGCAGAGCTGGATAAGGCCTCCAACGTGTGGGGTCTTTGCCTGGACTACTTTGATACTATCGAGGACGGCGTCGTCTGTCAGAAGTGCTGGAAAATGCCCAATACAGACGGGAGCTTATGTTAAAAGCCACGGCCAAAGAGGCTGCCGCTGAGAAGGAGAGGCTTAAAAATTTGAAGGCCGCAGCTGAACCCTCCGAGGATGTGGAAGAGATTTCGCCAGGGGCAACTACAGAGCCGGGGGGGAAGTCGGCATAGCTTTTCTTTATTTTTCTTAATTTTTGTAACCATCAATGCCTTTTAATGAAAAAAACTCGTTTTGTTGTTTATTACTGAATCTGCCTTATCTGATTTTTGCTGTGAACTGAATCTGTTTCATCTGATTTTGTTGTTTACACTTGGTTTCTTTCCTGGCCTCCTTCGGCCGACCTGCCCAACCTGGACAGGGCCAAGTATTTTGCACTTGGTTTTTGTTTTGGCCTTCTTTGGCCGACCTGCCCAACTTGGACAGGACCAAGTTTTTACACTTGGTTTTTATTTTGGCTTTTTTTGGCCGACCTGCCTAACTTATACAGGACCAAGTTTTTTACACTTGGTTTTTGTTTTGGCCTTCTTTGGCCGACCTGCCCAACTTGGACAGGACCAAGTTTTTACACTTGTTTTTTGTTTTGGCCTTCTTTGGCCGACCTGCCCAATTTGGACAGGACCAAGTTTTTACACTTGGTTTTTATTTTGGCCTTCTTTGGCTGACCTGCCCAACTTGGACAGGACCAAGTTTTTACACTTGGTTTTTATTTTGGCCTTCTTTGGCCGACCTGCCCAACTTGGACAGGACCAAGTTTTTACACTTGGTTTTTATTTTGGCCTTCTTTGGCCGACCTGCCCAACTTGGACAGGACCAAGTTTTTACACTTGGTTTTTGGGTTTCACAGAATGCTCAGAGTAGATTCAATTGAATAGCTTCATTTTCATCGATTCTTCAGCAGAGCTTTACACATTTCATGGACTGTTACAGTGCATGGAGCTTTGTATTAATGGTAGAACTTCCTCAAGTTGGTCGCATTCCATGGTCATGGCAATTGTCACCCTTCTTCGACGGTCTCCAGTCTGTATACGCCGATGCCGACCTGGGATGTGACCTTGTAGGGGCCTTCCCAGTTTGGGCCGAGCTTTCCATCTGCCGCCTTCTTGGTTGCCCCCAACACCTTTCGTAGGACTAGATCTCCTGGAGCAAAGTTTCTCGGGTGGACCCGCTCGTTGTAAGAGCGTTTTAGCTATCGCTGATACTCTGTAAGCCTGATCAAGGCGGTTTCCCTTCTTTCTTCGACAAGATCCAGGTCTCTTGCAACCTTCTGGTCATTGACACCAGTGTTAAAGGCTGCCGATCTGATAGTTGGTAGTCCGATCTCCAAGGGGATGACTGCCTCCACCTCGTATGCCAAGGAGAACGGCGTTTCTCCGGTGGACCTCCTTGGGGTTGTTCTGTAGGACCACAAAACATTGGGTAGCTCCTCTATCCACTTCCCCTTGGCTTTTTCCAGTCGTTTCTTGACTCCGTTAAGCATGGTTTTATTTGAAATCTCGGCTTGCCCGTTGCATTGGGGGTAGGCCGGTGTTGAGTAATAGTTTCTGATCCCCAATCCTTCGCAAAATGATCTAAAGATGTTGCCATCAAATTGGGTGCCGTTATCTGATATAATGGCACGGGGCAACCCGAATCTGGTGACGATGCTTTTCCATACGAACCTTTTGGCATCAATTTCCCTGATGTTTGATAAAGGTTCCGCTTCTACCCATTTGGTAAAGTAGTCGGTGGCCATGATGAGAAACCTTTTGTTGCCCGGAGCCCTAGGCAGAGGTCCGACAATGTCCAGTCCCCACTGAGCGAATGGCCACGGACTGGTGATGGTGGCAAGATCCTCGGCCGGCTGGTGGATGATGGGGGAAAACCTCTAACATTTGTCACATTTCAGGACGTACTGGGCTGCATCTTTCTGCATGTAAGGCCACCAGTATCCCTGCAAGATGGCTCGGTGTGCTATCGATCTTCCGCCCACATGACTTCCACATATCCCTTCGTGGATTTCGAACAAGACGCCCTGTACTTGGTCTGGATGGACGCAGTGTAAATATAGACCTGTAAAGGAACGTCTGTAAAGCTCCTTACTTGGTGACAGCCAATACCTGAGAGATGCATGCTTGATTCGTCGAGATTCAGCCTTATCGTCTGGCAGCTTGTCCGTGTCAAGGTAAGAAATGATTGGGTCCATCCATGATGGTCCCAACTTTTCTGCTGTTAGGGTTTCCTCCTCCTCCCGAAAGATGCTGGGCTTGGCAAGGGTTTCTACGTTGATCGTCCTTTTCGAGCCAAATTTTAGAGCCGTGGCCAGAGTCGCCAAGGCATCCGCATGTGAGTTGTTGTCTCGGCTAATCTGTCGAAGCTTGTAGCTTTTAAATTGGCTGAGTAGTTCCTTGGCCTTTGCTAGGTACTGCGTCATTCTGTCGCTTTTTGCGACGTATTCCCCCGTGATTTGATTTACGACAAGTAAGGAGTCCGAATATATGACGATTTCAGGAATTCGAAGCTCAATGGCTTGACGTATTCCGGCGAGCAAGGCCTCGTATTCTGACTCATTATTGGAGGCAGTGAACTCCAGCTTGATGGCTTGCTCGATGGTTAGACCGTCTGGTGTGATGAGTACGACGCCTAATCCTACCCCTCGGTCATTGGAAGCTCCGTCCACGTAGAGTTTCCAATGATCAGATTATTCCCAAAGGTCCAGGGGGAGTTCGTGTTGCGGTTGGCCAGTTACTGGGGTCTGTTCTACTTCTGGTGGTATCTCGACAGAGAACTCGGCAACAAAGTCCGCAAGAACTTGCCCCTTCACTGCCGATCTAGGTTGGAACCTGATATCAAACTTTCCTAATTCCACGACCCATTTTGCAATTCTTCCTGAGAAATCAGCCTTCCTTAGAAGAGGTTTGAGCTGGTGGTTAGTAAGGACGTTGATGGTGTGAGTTCTGAAGTAATGCACCAACTTGCGGGATGCCACTATCAGTGCGAGTGTCAGCTTTTCGAGGGGTAGGTACCTGCTCTCGGCACTAAGAAGCGTTTTGCTGACGTAATAGATCGGGAATTGTTGCCGGTTTTCTTGCCTGAGTAGGACCACGCTGACTGCATGGTTTGATACTGCAAGGTAGAGGAAGAGTTCCTCATGCTGGATAGGGGTGGAGAGCAGTGGTGGTTTGGTTAGGTAGGTTTTTAGATTGGCAAGGGCAGAGTCACACTCTAGGGTCCACTCGAACCGTTCTTGTTTCTTTAGGAGCTGGAAGAGGGGTCGGCACCTGTCCGATGAACGACTAATGAATCTGTTGAGTGCAGCGGCCATTCTTGTCAATCTCTGAACCTCTTTGGCATTCCTTGGAGCGTGAATGCTCTGAATTGCACTAATCTGCCGTGGGTCCACTTCAATGCCCCGATGCGTGACCAGGAATCCCAGAAACTTGCCTGAGTCGACCCCGAAGACACATTTTGAAGCGTTCGACTGCATTTTGTAGTCTTTTAGGATGCAGAGTACCTCCTTTAGGTCCACCAAGTGGGTGTTACTCAGTTTTCTTTTTACCACCATATCATCGATGTAGACCTCGACAGTTCTGCCGAGCTGCGTCTTGAACATCTTTGTGACCAGTCACTGATACATAGCTCCGGCGTTCTTCAGGCCAAAGGGCATAACTTTATAGCAGTAAATACCCCTCGGAGTGATGAAAACCGTCTTCTATTGGTCGTCGGGGTGAAGTGGGATCTGGTGGTATCCTCGGTAAGCATCCAGGAAACTCATCCTTCCGAAGCCGGCGGTTGCATCCACAAACTGGTCAATTTTGGGCAGGGGGAATGGATCTTTGGGGCATGCCCTGTTGAGATCAGTGAAGTCCACACAGACCCTCCACTTACCGTCCTTCTTTTTCATAACCACGGTGTTTGATAGCCAGCTTGGGTAGTTCATCTCTCGAATGGCTCCAGCTTCCAAAAGCTTCTCTGTTTCCTCCAAGACAGCGTCCACATGTTGGGTAGTTGCCCTTCTCCCCTTTTGGACAACAGGTCGGCAATTTGGGTTAACATTGAGGCGATGACAGGCGACGTCAGCGCCGATCCCTAGCATGTTGTAAGGGGTCCAAGCGAACACTTCTAAGAAGTTTGTCAGCAACTCGATGAGGGATTTTTCCTCTAGTTTGGACAGAGAGGTGCCGATGATGAAGTATTTTTCTCCTCGCCGATCAATGTATATCTTCTTCAGGTCCTCCACAGCTTTATTCTCGGGTGTCTATCCCATGTCATCAATTGTGGGGGTGTCTTCATGCAGCTCCATCATTTGCACTTTCTTGGGCTTTGTCTTTGTCGCACATGCCGTTAGGAAACATTGTTTGGCGGCTACTTGGTCTCCCCTGTTTTCTCCAACACCCGCCGGGGTCGGAAACCGAAGCAGCTGATGGTATGACGACGGAACGGCCTTCATGAGGTGCAACCAGGTTCGTCCCATGATGACATTGTAAGGGGAGGGTATGTTAACTACTAGCAATTCGGTCTGCAATGTGATCCCGCCAGTTATTACCGGAATCGTCACCTTTCCCATTGGCCAAATTGGGTCTGAGCTGAATCCGACCAGTGGGTTAAGTGACTGTTGGAGGTCGGACTCGTTCAGTCCTAACTGTTTGAAGAGGCTGTAGTACATAACTTTGGACGAGCTCCCCTGGTCAATGAGCAATCTTCTAACGTCACAGTCCGCCATTCTTAACGTAACCACCAAGGCATCGTTATAAGGGGTCTGTACTCCTACGAGATCCTCATCGGTGAAAGAAATTGGTACATGGCCACTGCCGACTTTTGCTTTCTTGCTGGGTTGTTGTATCTGCAACACTTCCCTTAGGTGCGCCACTTTCTGCATCTCGGCTCGGTACCTATGTGGGTCGACGGTTGACGACTCAGCTGAACCGTGCAACACATTGATTACCCGTACCGGCCTTGATTCTGGTTCTTTCTGAGCTGTGTCTTCTACCCGCGGTTGCTCGGCTTCATTCTTCGTTTTCTCCCGATCGATGAATTGATCGAGGTGGCCTGCTTTGGCCAAGTCCTCCAAGTGGGTTTTCAGATGCCGACATTGCTAGGTCTTATGTCCCTTCTCGCGGTGGTATGAACAGAATCTCTTCTGGTCTCGGGTCGCTGGGTCTCCTCTCAACTTTGGTGGCCATTTGAAGAAGGGCTTATCACGGATCTGGGGCAATATTTTATAGATGGGGTCTTTAAAGACTGTATAAACCCCCTCAGTTACCCTTTTTCCTCGGCACTCGTCAATCTCGTTATAAGCTTCCCAGTAGCGTCGGGCGTATGCTCGCAATCCTTCTCCTTCCTCTTTTCGCAATGTTAGCAAGAAGTCAACCTCCTTTGGCTGTAAGCTGTTTGCTATGAAACGAGTTGTAAAAAGCTCAGCTAGTTGCCTCCAGCTAGAAATGGACTTACGTGGCAGTTTGTCGAACCACCGTAAAGCCACACTTCCCAGACTGGAGGGGAAGATTCGACACATTAGCATCTGGTCACTGCACCACACTACCATGAGCTGTTTGTAATGCCGAACATGGTTAATTAGGTTGGACTTCCTGTCATAGAGGGTGAACTTTGGTGGGGTGAATTTTCAAGGAATTGGATAGGATTCAATCTCCTCAGTGAATGGCGTGGATGCAATTTGATCAAGGGCCTTTCTCATCAGGTCATGGGCTGTGCGCTCCTTAGTTTGCTGCCTTCTATCCTCCTGCTTTTCGTTGTACCACTTCTCCCAATCTTCTTTCCGCTGATCTCCTTCAGTTGGACTGTTATTCGGCGGAGTTTTGCTCCTTTCCCTCCGCCGACCTGTGCGCCTGCCAACGCAACGCCCGGTATTAGGGGTGTAACTTCCCTTTGCCGGCGGCGCTGGTTGATCCCCGGTGCCAACAATCTGCTCCCGATCTGGGGACCCTTCTCTCCCACGCCCATTTCTGCCAAATAATGCCTCCCTCATGGCCCGCACCTGGGAGGTGAGATAGGCTATCTCTTCTCCGCGCCTCTGAATTTCCCTTTCTGCTGCACGGAGCGTATCCTCACTCGGGACCCACCCACTGGAAGGTGACGGGGCCAGGTTCCGAGGATGGTTCCTGCGGAAATTTCTGTCCCTGACATAGCCCGTATCCCTCTGCATTTCATTCGGTGCTTCCTGGTGGCTTTCAGCGGGTGTGCATATCTCCGACCTTAGTGTTCTCCTTCTTTGCCGATCTGTTGGTGTAGATTGGCAATGTGCCGAGTTGGTCGGGTCTCTACTGGAGGAGGCTCCGAAGCCTCTCCCATCGTGGTTTTCTCCCCTACGTCTCCGGTTGTCTAGACTCATAGTTTTTCTAAGCCTTCCCACAGACGGCGCCAATTGTAGGTGGGATTTTACTGGAAGGTTGGGCCGAACTCTTAAGCCCAAAAATGGATGAGTCCAAATATCTCCTGCAAGACGAAGAGGTTAGAATGGGTCGACCCGTAATGGGCCGATCACACTCCGAAGATTAAGTTAGCAAGCTTAATCGATGAAGATGAATGAAAGTTGTCAATATGTGGAGTTAACCGTCCATACCTGGCTCTCGGTGCCTTGGGTATTTATAGAACCTTTGAGGGAATGTGTTCTACCTTGGCCTACTAGCAGGCTCTCATGGCCTGCTGGGTAGGCATCATCATTGACGCTGCCTGATTATTCACAGGGTCTGGCACACCGTCGCGGAGGATTGCGGCTAACCGGACGTGCACGTTGACGTCGCGTGGGCAGCCGCATGCGTATTTAATGCGAGTCAACTCTACATTTAATGCGCAGAGACCGCTAGCGGTTTGGGCCTGCCTTTCGTGGTTTGGGCTGTGCTGCGAAGGAGGTCGGCAGTCTAGCCTTCCCTCTAATTCTGATCTGGGCTAGCAAAACAGCCCAAACTTTAATTTGCGCAGATTGGGCCTCATCCATTGGGTTGGGCCGGGGGTTATTCCCTCACAAGTTTAAAATCTTCCATTATTTCGTTGGTATAGCCAATAGCATATAGCTAACGCTTCCTTAATGTCTCTTTTAACATTTTCAAACACCATTTTATTTCTCAGTTTGTGATTGCCAATAGGATACTCCAAAAGATCATGTTGTGATGTTTTCCCTTATTTTAAAGGTTTGGAGTGACTCTAAAATAGGGTTCCAAAGACCCTATAGGTTGGTTGTTGATCACGTTTAAGTCCTAAGGATGTAAATTTGGTCTAAGGCCCGTGGGCAGCCCAAGCCAGGCCCCTATGGGCAGGCTTGGGTCTTACCTCCTGTAGCCCGAGCCTAGCTCGAGGCCCAACCATATTGTAAATAAATAATTAATAGTTTATGTAGATTTACAATAATTAATACATTATAAGTTTAATCATTTATATATTGTTGTATAATTTTTATAAGTTGACTAATTCTCCAATTTAGTTTAACAATTATTGATTGCTAACTATTAAAAGTGCATTTTTTTATATAATTAATAGTTTACATAGATTTACATTAATTAATACTTTATAAGTTTAATCATCTATATTTTTTATTATAATTTTTATAAATTGACTAATTCTGTAATTTAGTTTAACCATTGTTGATTACTAACTAATAAATTAATTGCTAAATTAGAAATTAAAATTAAACTTAAAACTAAAATTTTACAAAAACATTGACCAAGCCCTTTCAAAAGCCCAAGCTTGAGCCTGAGCCCACCCTTAGGGCCGTGGGCTGGGCTTGGACTTAGCATTCCCAATTTTAGTCTTGCCCAAAAATTAGCGGGAGCCCGCAAAGCCTGTCTTGAGCCTGTGGGCCATGACCCAAGTCCTGCCAAATTGACATGCCTATTAAGGCCTTGACATTAAAGCCCTACACCAAATCCCATTAACACTTAATTTATTACTTATGATAAAAGGCTTAGATTATAAATGCATGAAAACCTTTTGAAGAAAAAGGTAACAAGCTTCAAGAACAAGAGTTAATACAAGACGTTGGGTGTGTGTCTTGTAAACAAGGCCCATATAGTTATTGGATTGTATATGTATTTGGGTCGGGCCAAGGATTCAATATATGTAGGGTTTTTCTAATAATATGGGACTAGAATCTCTAGGATTTGCCTATAAGGAATTTGTCGGAATTCTAGGTATCAAAGAGAGAAGAGAGGAAGGCTTGTAGAGAGTAGGAGTACTTGGGATTGTACTCTCATATTGACGTAGTGAATTTTTTTTCTCTCGCCTGTGAATGTAGGTAGATTCGTTATTCTACCGAACCACGTTAATTCTCTGTGTTTTTCACTTTTAACTTTTGCATGTGGTTGTTGTGCTTTCTTTTGTCTCAACACAAGACCCCCACCTCACGAAACTTTCTTCACCATACCCCAACACCATCATAGGATCACAACCAATTTCACTAATGAGATCATGCAAGGTGGCAAAAATCCAAATGCAACTGCAATCACAACCAATTAACATGCATTTCATGGAAGTTGGTTCCATCAAATAGTTATTATATATACATGTTAGGGCTAATTTTATTCAAATAGAATTTTATATATGATTTTAATGATAACTTACTTTGATTTACAAATATTTTCTTAATTAAATATATTCAATGCTTTTAATCCTTAGTTTAGTTGGTGTAATAAAGTTTTACAGAATTATGAAGAATTTGAAGGAGAGATCAAGACTTAGAAAGTAATATCTAAATCCTTGATAATCATGTTTTAAGGAAACTTGATTCAAGGAAAAAAAATTAGAGGACATAATTTTCTTCTAAGGTTGGAAATTTGATGAAACTAGATCCTATAATACATGTATAGTATTTTACTTATATCTTTTAATCCAACCATTGGATTGATTTGATTCTTATGGCATTAGAAAGAAGACTCAAATGTCTAATTACGGTGTTTTATGAAATTTTCATGAAAAGAATATTTTGTAGGACGAAAATGAGTTTAAACGTGAGTTATTGGATTTGAAATTCAAAATATGGCAGCTTGAAGATGGTCATGATTATTTTACCATATTTTTTGATCTAGATGTCCAAATGATACGATTTTTGAAGTTATGAAAAACTAACATCCATATATACATTTGATATATTAAATGAATTTTCAAATTCAAATGTTATCTGGGTAAAGCACAAGGTGAACAGAAGACTTAGTGCAGCAAAAATTCAAAGATAACATCTAAGAGACAGTCTGAGTATTTTACTCATATCTTTTAACTCTGATATTTAAATACTTTGATTCTTAAAGATATTGAAAAATAACGTCCATATCTACATTTCATAATTTATAGATATTTTTAAACTCAAACGTTTGCTATATGAAAAAGTTGATGCAAGTTGATATAGTTGTGTAGAAAATCAAATATGCCAGTTAGGAGACAACTTGAGTAATTTGATCATAACTTTTAATCTGCATTGGGTCAACCTGATTCTTGAGATTCTGAAAAGCTACAACTTTTATTGTATAGTTATTTTTAAATTCGAATGTTATCAAGGATAAAATTGAAGAGGTGAAAAAGAAGACATCTGATCTTTCAAAATCTTGTCTGCTAACAGCTTACGCAATGTGAAAAATCTTCAATTCTTTTTCAAACGGCTAGTAATAGATTTGAAGTTATAAATCAAGCATCATTCTTCATTTATAAATATAAATACACTTGAGGAGCAAAGGTGAACAACAAGAGCAACAAGAGTTTGTGCATCAAAGTGATATTCATTCTACAATATATTTGAGAGCTTAATTGTCTTTTATTTTGTAATGTTTTGAGAGCTTTATTGGCATATCTATTCTTTGAGAGAATTCATTTGGAAGCAAGAGTAGTTGTACTCTTGTTCTTTCTTCTTGTAAGGGAGAGACTAGCTAGGAAAAATAGTTAGGAGTTGGGTGTGACTAGCATCTGTATAAAAAAAAATTAGTTAGAGTGAGGAATCACTTGATTAGATGTGACTAACACCTGTGTAAAAACTAGTTAGAGGGGTGTGACTAGCATCTGGAAAAAAAAATAATTGTAAAGGAGGACTAGCGCTTGAGTTAAAATGCTAGTGGCTGTATTTACGGTTTAGATATAGTGAAGAAAAATCTCAAAGAAGGAGCCTTGAGAAGTGGACATAGACTTTGGAGTTAAAGTCAAACCACGATAAATCTTGGTGTTGTATTCTCTTTTCTCTATCTCCTTTATTTTATAGTTTGAATTGTTTACATTTATTTACAACATATTATTGGTTGATTAATATTTGTTTGAATATTTAGATAGAAATTTTAAATTTATTTATTGAATTATTATTTAAACCCAATTCACCCCTTCTTGAATTACCACCTAAACTAACAATTGGTATCAGAGCCTGGACTTTTATACACTACAAGAAAATAGACTATTTGTGATGGAATTTTTTTGCGACGGCACCATTGCCATTGCAAATAGTTTCATTTGCGACGACAATGACCTCGTCGCAAAATATATTCATTGGCGACGACTCTTTGTCGATGACAGTTGTTCCTGTCGCAAAAGGGTACTCAAAACGATGTCGCTTGGTGAGTCAAACGCGTCCCCCTCTTCTGTGATCATTCTCTTGCGACGGGACGACACCGTGGCAAATGTGCTAGTGTTAAATGGCGTCGTTAGTGATAGATTACTCAAAACGATGTCGTTTGGTATCCAATTCCAAAAATTGGTTCACCCTTTTTCGCTAAGATACGAACCCTAGGCTATCTCTCCCCCCCGCTTCCCCCCCGTGCCGCCGCTCTATCTCTCTCTGTCTCTTCCATTCAGCTGTCTCTCTCTCTCTCTCTCTCTCTCTCTCTCTCTCTCTCTCTAGACATGGCTCCAGTTAGTGCAAGGAGTATCCTGGTTCTGCAAATGGCTGTTCTGGTCAACTCCGTTCGATCTCTGAATGCTTCGCCGGGCAATCGTGTCTACAAGCATGGAGATCAGTTCTCCACTACTTCTGTTCTCAGTTCTTTAGAACTTTAGTTTGGTCTCTCTAATTTGGTTTTCATTTGATCTTTAGTTTGGTCACTCTTCAATCGTCTGTGCCCGGTGCTCGGTGCTCCGTCGCAGCCGGCATCATCATTTAGGTCTAGGCCCCACAACCAGGTTCTCTCTCTTATTCTCTCAGTTTGTCTTCTGACTCTTCTTGGATCTTGCCAATAAACTCTGTTACTGCTTGGTACTCTGCCTGACCACGAAACAGATTGATTGATATATATATATATATATATATATATATTAAAACATACTTGAAATGTTTCTATATAGCTTGGGTTGTTCTCTGTAAATGTTTTATTCAACTATCTGTGATATTTGGGGTGTTGATTTCGTTGTGGGTTTATTTTGAGGCTTTGCTTAGTGTGATCAGGTAATCAGTCAGTAGTTGTACAAACGTCTTGTGCAAATAAGAGTGGTCTTAGGTGCAGTATTACTCTGAATAAATGGAATTAGAGGTTGATGTTTGGAATGTCGAATTAAACCTGAGGACCCAAAGTGCATCAGAATAGGTTTAAGTCATGTGAATTCCATATTTTCAACAATTCAGTGAAACTATGAAGTCTTAGCAGAGAGATTTGCTTGAAGACTCACAACCTTTTCCTTAAGGAGGAATAATCTATTGTAAAATCACTTTAATATGCAGTGTTATCTTGCTCTTAATGTTATTGTCAGCATGGTGCGTGAGATTCACTTGGATGTAATAGGCGAGAGGTGGTAATAATTAAATTAGAAGTAGCATTAGATAAGCTGTTATTTCTCTTAAAAAGTAAGTTTCTCTTTCCAATTAAGACAATGTTGTTTATTTCTTTAGTTCACTGCATAGAATTTTGCTGCACTTTTATAAATATTCAAGTATCCCCTTTCTTCTGATGGCATATGCATCTCCTGAAGATATTGAAGAAACTGCTCTTTGCCACAGGTATTCTACATGCTCATTCCTTGCTTGACAGACTTTCAAGAGGTGATGATTAAACAATTTCTTTTCCTTGTCCAGCCAGAATCCTGGGAAATGTTCATAAGTTTTGCAGAAAAAAATGAATAGTTGGGAGCTTGCCATGTTATTTTATTTCGATAACTGCATAGTGAAGCAAATGCTTATAGATTGCTAGTTGCTACTGAAGCAATGATAGAAATAGAATCTCTAAGCAATATTTGGTTCTCTTAATTCATTTGTCCTCTAATATGACTCACTTTTGTTCTGCATAAGAATAGAACTAAGTCCAATAAGAAAAAGTCCATTGCAGATTGAATTTCCTTGAATGCATGCTTGCATAATTTGCAATATTAGCTCCCTTTCTTGTTTATATATATATATATATATATATATTTAAACTGATGATTTTCTATAGTTTAGCTAGATTTATGTTATCTTTTAACCAAATTATCCACAAGTATTTCAGGCTGTTTGGGTACTAAAACCCTCAAACAGCCTCGGAAGTCTGTCAAACTTGACACGTAGGAGAGTCTAGGAACGAATGATGGGTGGGAACAAACTTTACTGTTGCTGAACTTCGGATTGAGAGTTGTGATAGTTTTTATCTATTTTTCCTTAGCTTTTTTGAAAAACACAAGTTTTTCAAGCTGTTTGGATACTAAAACCCCCCAAACGGCCTCGAAAATCCGTTAAACTTGACATGTAGCAAGGTGTAGGCACAAGTGATATGTGGGAACAAATGACACGGCTGCCAGACTCATGATGTGAGAGTTGTGGCATTTTGTCCTTAAATTTTTTGAAAAAACCAAGTTGTTAAATTTTTTTGACAAAACCAAGTTACAGTGCCAGTGCCAGTGCCAGATCTGGTACTGTATGTATATTGGGCTTTGTTCTATTTGAGTGTGAATCAGCCACCAGAGAAGCATTTTCCCATAATGTTTATTCCTTGTGCGAAAATGAATAGAGAGAAAATAGAGTTTAAAGAGAGAGGGGGATTTCTACTCTCTTAGATACAATGGATGGATGTCTTTTCTCTGATTCTTAATCTGTTTTTTGGATCATGTGCCTTGAAAAATCAAAGAAGTTCTTGTTTGTAGTTAGCATAATCTCGTATTTTTGCTTATATGAAAAATCAAATCCTTGTTAAAAAAAGCAAAAAGAAAAAAAAAGCTAGCTGCAAAGCTGTCTAGATTTGTACGAAATAGGAAGGCATGCTTGTGGTGGTGGAGTTGCTGGGGTGGGGTAGAGGGGGGTGGCTGGTGTCTTGTGCTATCTTATTTTTTTTTCTTAAGAATTTATACCAATGCAGCCTTTTTTGTTTTTCAGTTAAGCTCCATATGCTCTTGTTTTTTTGTTACATTATATTCATTTGTTCAATTTACTAAAATGACAGGATGGTGCCTGAAAAATCCAGAACAAGGGGTCACTTTTGATGCTTCAAGTACATAAATTATCTGTGTTTGCATTTCAGTTGGAGCTATATATTCCATTTCCAGATTGTCCTCAATACTGCTATTTGGATATTCTGGGGTTGGATAGAATGAGCCTAAGCTGCAATTAAGAAAATCTTAGGGATGGTGCAATAGATCTTGAGGTAAGAAAATCAAAATGCTGATCTTCACTAGGAAACTAATAGAAGTCCCTTACGTGCATATATATATTTATATATTGCTAGTTATTTTTTTCTTCGTTACATTTCAGCATGCATATCTTTTTTCTCCTAACTTCTTTTTCTGTTTCTTTTTATTTTTCTATCTATTTATTTGGGCTTGGGTGTGCATTTTCAAAGACATGATATCCAAAAATATTTGCCACAATCTTACGTAAGATAAATTATCTTTATTGTGTTTATTATTATATCTAATATTTATATGGTTTTTTTTTTTTTTAGGTTATTCTCAAAAAATAGTTCGATGGTGTTTCTATATGAGCTTATTGTGCGATAGACTAAAAACTCTTTTTTGTTTTATGGACTTAGGATTTGGGTCTTTATTTTGCGAGGGACTATGTAATTTTATTGTATGGATTTTGATGATAGACAATGTTTGTTTGGATAGATGTTTAAAATATACACATTAACTTTGTTAAGTCTTTTTGTAAGTATTTGAATTTGAATGAATGCATAATTTTTTTTGAATCATGTTAAATGTATATTTAATCAGGTGAAACAATAAATTGAAAAAAATATTTGTTGTATACAAAATTGTTTTTTTTTGCAAAATTAGGTATTTGCAAAGGCCTTTTACCGTTGCTAAAAGTGTGAGGGACTGTCGCTGAAGGCAACACGTTTTGCGTTGTTTTTTGTGAGGGCTTCATTACCGTCGCTAAAGGCCTTTTGGAACGCCAAGTTAGTGGTTGCAAAAAAAGGTGCTCCAACTATTGCATTTGCGATGGTTTTTTTTGCCTTTGCTAAAAGTGTTCGTCGCTTAGCTGTCACAAAAACTATTTACGATGCAAGTAGTTTCGTTGCTGAAAATGTCACTGACGCTAATACTTATTTGAGACGGTGGAATATTTTTTGTCATTACAAATACTCTTTTCTAGCCGTGATGGTAGACTTAACTGTCTTAATCATGACAACTATTTTTAGTACTGCCCTTTTTGAAGGTTAATCGACTACTAGATCACATTTGCTTAATGACATTAATTATAACTATTGGAAAGCTAGAATGATAACATATATCCAAGTAGTAGACTATGAATTATGAAAGGTCATTGTTAGTGGTCCTTTTATACCAATCAAGATTGTAGAAGGAAAAATTATTCCCAAACTAAAAAGTGAATGGAATGCTAGTGATATAAAAAGTGTTCAATAAAATGCAAGAGTTATTAATGTTCATTATTATGCTCTTAATGCAAGTGAATTTAATCGTATATCAATTGTGAATCGGCTAAAGATATTTGGAATAAATGGAAAGTCACATGTGAGGGGACTAACCAAGTTAAAGAATCAAAGATTAGTATACTTGTTTATAAATATGAATTGTTTAAAATGTATAATGGTAAATCAATTCTGAAATATTTATTAGATTTATTGATATTATAAATACTTTAAAATCTCTTGGCAAATCTTATATTAATATTAAATTGGTGAGAAAGATTCTTAGGTGTTTACCAAAAAATTAGGAGTCGAAAGTCATTGCCATATAAGAAGCTAAAGACCTTACAAAGTTTACCATGGATGAACTTTTGGGTTCACGTATTACTCATGAACTTACCATGAATGGTGATGAAGATGAAATAAAAAGAAAAAAGATCTTGCTTTAAAATTATCTATTAAAAGTGATGATATTTGTGATGATGGAAAAATTAGTGATGAACATGAGGAACTCACCATGATCATAAAAAAATTCAAAAGATTTCTAAGAAAGAAAAATCAAGCTGAGCAAAAAATTTCAAAGAAAAATGGAGCCAAAGAGAGAAGCAACATAAATGATCTAATTATTTGTTACGAATGTAAAAAATTGGCCGATATCAAGCTCGATTGTTCTCAACTCAAAATATCAAAAAGAAGGACAAAAAGAAAGTCATGGTAGCTGCTTGAGGAGAAAGTGATGAGAGTAGTTCTGAAGAAAAAGAAAGTGACAATGAAGTTGCCAACCTATGCTTAATGGTAAAAGAAAAAGAAGAGGTATGTTAATCTATTAATGTTACATGAAAATGAATATTAAAAACAAACATGATACATATAAATATATATTTATATTTTTTTTGTTTGTCTTGATTGTTAAAAGTTATGATATGATTTGAGAATTGATCATTATTGATTTATACTTTAGACATGCTTACATAATTTATTTTCATGCATTTTTTGATATTGAAAAGGGGAGAAATATAAACTGTTATGATTTATAAAGTATGATTGGTATTGAATTGAATATATCTTGCATGTATGATAGACATTGAATATATTTTGTGGATTTCAAAAGGAAAATATTTATGTGTTCATATTTTATAGAATTTTATCAGTTTTGTGTATGATTATTTTTTTATGATAACAAAGGAAGAGAAATATTTTGATTGAAATGATGAGCTTTTAGTTGAATTATTTTATAAATGAGTTTAAGATGAGATGCATTGGTTGAGGGAGAGTTTAGAATATATTTGTCTTTATTTTTTTACTACTCTCTTGAACATAATATATATATATATATATATGAAAATATTTATTTTACTTAAAGTATATTTATGAAGTAAATCAATCAATAGTTGTCATCATAAAACATGGAGAGATTGTTGGCTCTAAGTTTATTCAAATAGAATTTTATATATGATTTTGATGATAACTTAGTTTGATTTATAAATATTTTCTTGATTAAATATATTTAATACTTTTAATCATTGGTCTAGTTGGTGTAATAAAGTTTTGCAAGATTATGAAGCATTTGAAGGAGAGATCAAGACTTGAAAAGTAATATCTAAATTTTTGAGTCATGTTTTAAGAAAACCTAATTTAAGAAAAAAAATTAGAGGATATAATTTTCTTTTAAGGTTAAAAATTCGATGAAATTATATCCTATGATACGTGCATAGTATTTTGCCCATAGCTTTTGATTTAGTCGTTAGATTGATCTGAGTTTTATGGAATTAGAAAGAAAACTCAAATGTCTAATTACGGTGTTTTATAAATTTTCATGAAAAGAAAATTTTGTAGGATGAAAATGAGCTGGAAGGTGAGTTATTAGATTTAAACTTCAAAATATGGTAGTTTGAAGACAATCATAATTATTTTACCATATCTTTTGATCAAGGAGTCTAAATGATATGATTCTTGAAGTTATGAAAATGTAACATCCATATATACGTTTTATATGTTATATGAATTTTCAAATTCAAATGTTATCTGGGTGAAATACAAAGTGAAAGAAGATTTAGTGCAACAAAAATTCAAATATAATATCTGGGAGATAGTTTGAGTATTTTACTCATCTCTTTTGACTCTAATTTTTAAATGTTTTGATTCTTAAAGATATGAAAAGATAATGTCCATGTCTTCATTTAATAACTTAGAGATATTTTCAAACTCAAACCTTTGGTATATGAAAAAGCTGATGCAAGTTGACATTGCTGTGCAGAAATTTAAATATGTCAGTGGGAGACAGCTCGAGTACTTTGATCATAATTTTTGAATTGACCATTGGATTAACCTAATTTTTGAGATTCTGAAAAGCTGACTTCTATGATTACAACGTTTATTTTATAGTCATTTTCAAATTAGAACGTTAGCAATGATAAAATTAAGGAGATGAAAGTAAAGGCATCTGATCTGAAATTCAAAATCCGGTCTGTCAGCAGCTTGTTGAATGAGAAGAAATCTTCAACACTTTCTTAAATGGCTATAAACAGATTTGAAATTATAAATCAAGCATACTCTTCATTTATAAATATAAATGCACTTGAGAAGCAAAGGTGAACAACAAGAGTAACAAGAGTTTGGGCGTCATAGTGATATTTATCCTACAAAATCTTTGAGAGCTTAATTGTCTTTGAGAGCTTCATTGGCATATCTATGTTTTGAGAGAATTTTTTTGTAAGTAAGAGTGGTTGTACTCTTATTTTTTCTTCTTGTAAGGAGGAGACTAATTAGGAAAAATAGTTAGGGGTTGGGTGTGACTAGCATCTGTATAAAAAAACTAGTTGGAGTGAAGGATCACTTGGTTGGGTGTGACTAGCACCTGTATAAAAACTAGTTGGAGGGGCGTGACTAGCATATGGGAAAAAAAATTTGTTGTAAAGGAGGATTAGCGTTTGAGTTAAAAGGTTAGTTGCTGTATCTACGGTTTGGATATAGTAAAAAAAAATATCAAGGAAAGAGCTTTAGGGAGTGGACGTAAACTTTAGAGTTGAAGTCAAACCACGGTAAATCTTAGTGTCATATTCTCTTCTCTCTATCTCATTTAGTTTATAGTTTGAATTGCTTGTATTTATTTACAATATATTATTGGTTGATTAATATTTATTGAAATATTTAGTTAGAATTTTTAAATTTGAAAATTATTTGTTGAATTATTATTTAAATCCAATTCACTCCGCTCTTGGGTTACCACCTGAACTAACAATTAGTATCAGAATGTAACTTTATTTCCTTATACCTCAGTCGTGCAAAGCTTAGCACTAAGTATCAGTTGGGTATGAGGGTCTATGCCACGTAAGCGCTCCGAGTTGACCAGTCACATACTCTATGTGAGTTCTCATAAAACCTAATCGAGTTAAAGGTCGATTGCTGGCCTTCATAAAGCCAACAATCTTTAACGCTCTTTAAGGACTCACGCAACAAGTTCTTGTCAAAGCACAATATTTGCACATGCAATGCTTTCGCATATATATACACATGAAACGTGCCATGGATGTTATAGAGAGAACTTGTTTGCTGGAAGAAGGTGAGCCAAGCACTGAGATCATTATGCTGTGACATTAACATCCCTACTAAGAAGAAAAAAACAGTGACAAAGTTGAGACGTGGAAGCTACTAATCCTCACCCTTCTCATTTTTTGCGAAAACGACCCGAAACTTGCACGTGATTCGAGTGTTGTTCTTTTCGATTTATACCCATCCTGTGAATAAGATCACAACTGTTTACTCAGCCCGTGCTTGGATGTTCTTTGGCTCCTTCGAGGAAATAGATTGATGGTGTAAATGCACTATGCCATCGGATTATCTGAAAGAAACTAGCATTATAAATTGTGCCGTGAAAATCTGTGAGAAATTTTGATGGCAGTAGTATAATGACAGGCCAAAATAACTAGCATTATATGCTTCATCATGATGATGAAGAAGAAGAAGATAAGTAAGTGTCAAAAGAGTTTGATTATGGACAAAACAAATTGTAAGAAAAGATAGGGCTTTTTTGTTAAGTATCTTCGAAATTGTTTACTATAAAAAATCAATTAATACTGAAATGCATTTAGTGGAATATTTTTAGATAACTTTGAAGAAAGTTTCAATTAAAACTGAAATGCATTTAGTGGAATCTTTATAGATAACTTGGAAGAAAGGTAATTGAAATTAAGCCATGTTTAGAATCTGTGTTAAAAGAAATTACTTGGATTATAAAAAGTAGAGCTCATTAAAAAAAATGGAAACACACAAAAATGAAAATAATATCAGACCTTTAATCCTTTTTTATTCTCTTCCAAGTTTCAAAAGACAGATGCCACATACTCTTTGAATTTCTTACCTCTCCTGATCAAGTTTCATGTACATGTAATGCATTTGCCGTATGATTTGATGGTGCATCAAGCATTGTATACCCACATTGAACATTACATTAATTTTTCTTCTTAAAAATTAAAACTAAAGATCTTGCAAAGGTTGACTTAAAAAAAAAATAAATTTATTTTCCCACAAAAAGTAAAAATGGAATAAAGGTTGACCTTGACATTTCAAGGAGAGTAGCACTAATTACACGAAAAAAAGAAGAAGAGAATGATGTGTAGCTTACCCCATCCATACCAACCTGTGGGATCAAGGCCTCAATTAACTAATCAATAATATTATCTAAATTAATTAATTAATTAATTGCTAAGTTTGTGTAGTTCAAGAAATTAAAAAAAAATAAAAAGTCCACCACGTAGCCCATAGAGCACGTGGAATGCAACATGCCCGCAACGTTACCCCTTTAATGATCCCCCTGAACAGTAGAGTGCGTTGTAATAAACCCTCTTCTATGCTTTCTTCCTAGTTTTCTAATTTGCCCATCTGTCCAACCTCAGCTAAATCCATTGATTTAAGAAGATTTTGAACATTGAGACCAATTAAGCACTTGAAAAAAACCTTGTGTGACATAATGCTGTAGAATGCTCTTTAGTCAATCCTAAAGAGCTTTATAATGTCTTATAGGGCCCAAAATAAAAAGTTCTATACATAGTAAAATTTGCATTTGAATAAAAATTAAGCATATTATCGTGCGATTTGATTCAAACACCCTCATCATAAACTTCAATTTAAGGAGCACGATATAGAAAGTTATCCATGCATGTTACCGACTAGAAATTTGTTATGGAAACCTGTCATTGTTAGCGCTACAAAATGAAAATAATTTAGTAATTAAACAACTTAAGCTTGTATTTATATTCAATTGTGGGCTAAATTACAACTGATTAGTTAAGATTTTGAACAAACTTGAACTTGATACAAAAAATTAAATTAAATTAAACTTGAACCATCGATCTGGAGCAATGATCCAAATAAGTTCTAGTTAGGTCTAAATTAAATAACCAACCAAACAAAACCACCCTTGACAAACTTCAATAATTAGCATACACATTTTCCATTAAAATGAAATAAAAAAAATTGAATGCCAGTAAACGAGGGAGAACCAAGGGGATGTCATGGTCATTTCACCATTGCCATAGTTGCATGGTGAGCTTTGACTTGTGAACATCAATCACGGTCGGAGACACCCAATCAAGAAATGCCACGTGAGGAAAATAGGCACACGTTTAATGCGCCTACGAAACAGGTGATCACATTCCCACCCCTTCCTTGGCCCCAACGCCTCGGAAAACCGCCCACTGTATCGATTCATCGAACCATTCCAGTCCAAAAATGGTCCCCTCCTCGGCCTTGCACTCACTCTCATAGACTCATCCATACCCACCGGGGCCACTGCATCTATGTGTATATATAGCTCTCTCTCTCTCTCTCTCCGTATCTTCTCCATCACTCTCTCTCTCTCTAACTCTCAAGTTTCTCTCCCTAGAATTACTGTATATCATTTATGCACCTAGTGATCAAATGCTGCAGTGCCCTCCAAGACCACTAGTGATGGAAAGAAGGTGGAAATCCAATGTTGAGCTTGCACCCAATTGTCCAAGGTGTGCCTCTCAAAACACAAAGTTCTGTTACTACAACAATTACAGCTTGTCACAGCCTAGGTACTTCTGTAAAGGCTGCAGGAGGTACTGGACCAAAGGTGGTTCCCTCAGAAATGTGCCCGTCGGAGGCGGCTGCCGGAAAAGCCGGCGAGCAAAGGCGGTTCGGTCGGCGCAAAATGAACGATTGTCTACTTTTACTTCTTTTGGTAGCTCTCCAAGCCCTGGACTAATGGTGTCTCCAAGTAGGTCTGACGGGTCGGATATTGATCTAGCTGCTGTTTTTGCCAAGTTCTTGAATCAGAATTCAAGTGTTGGCAACACTGAGCTGATGGGTTCGGATTTGTTGGACTTTCCGGGTTCTCCAAACCAAGATACCCAGCTAGAAGATGCCATGCTCGAATGCCAAACCCCATCAAGTGTGACCCAAGAAGCTGCTCAGTTACTTGCAGGGCTTCCTCAGGTGCTTCAACAAGAAGAGCAAATTCAAGAATTTGTGGGTCATGATCCGAATTCTTACGGGTTGGAAACCTTGCTCGGTGATCAGTTAGATCAAGACCTTCTGTGGTCTGATGTTCCAACTTTGCCAAATTTTGCATGTCAACCAATGGCGCAGTTGCAAGAGTTTGGATCATTTTCATCCGGTGATCAGTCAGAGATTCCTGCAAGCATAACTAGAGATAATTGGAGCTTGTTGGATCTGTCGGACTATGAAATTTTTTCTTGGCTCTGACACCTGATTTAGAGATTTCTTTCTTCCCAATCTTTTCTTTTTTCCTTTCCAATCTTTTTCTTGGGAGTTAAAAGTGTAACATTTCCACGAAAGCGATTTCTGATATATCTATAAGAGAACACTATAATGAAATCAAATAACAATAAAAACACATATTAGTGTAAGTTTCTTTCTTTCTCCTTTATAGAGCGAATTTGGATTTCCAGACCTGACAAGTGGAGTTCAATTCTCTCAATTATTCTATGGCCGGAGGTGAACATCTAGCAATGGCATTCTAGCCAAACCTCGGATTTCTAGGCCCGCCACAGTGGTCATTAATTAATTAGTCTGCGAGTTGCATAAAAAAAAAAAAAAAGCTTGTTAGACGTGTGATGCATACAAAATAAGACCATAAATCATCAATATTGTTTCTTTTGAACTGTTCGTGGTTCAGAATCATTGTTTGGTATGCAACAGTAGATAGCATTAGTGTAATTGCATGTGATCTGTTGCTTGCTATTCAGTGTTGCTTACCATCCATGGCTGCAGTGCACGACACGGACAATGAATGTGTTGGATATGCAAATATGTCATTCTACACATTTGTTAGGAAGTATTGCTACTGCTCAACACTACACAGCCCTCTGTGAAAGACCTCACTGCACTTACGTTAAAACTGAAACTTAAGTCTCATCGCTTGTTGTGAGTACTGAATAATAGAGTCTCTCAGTATTCAATAGTTTGATAAGTACTAGCTCAACATTCTTAAATCTGTCAAAGATTAGGATAGCTTATTCGGCTTGTAGTCAGCTTGCTTGCTTAATGTTTTGTTTGGAACCCTAATTTATCAATAAGTTAATAATTAGTTAAGTATAAAAAAATACTATATGTAATCCATTTTCTCGTGGGATTGTATATAGCATTACTCTTGCAACGTAATGTAAAATCTTATTAGGCTCAACTTGGCTTGTTTTGTATCATATTGTGGCCTTCGTCAGTTGTTATCTGAAGGTAATGTTGCTATCATTTCATCACATGTTAACCTGTTGATTTTGATGACTCACAAGAAGCTACGTAGCGTGAGGATCTGCATTACTGGAATAATAATGGCATTTCGTGATGATCATGATTAACGGTTCATTGGGTATTAGAATGTTCGTTTTCTGTGTTGGTAGCTAGTAGAGGACATGCCCTCGCATCATCAGATATTGAATTGGGCTAAATGGGTACATTTTTGGCGATATCAAACAGGCCACATGGTTTTGCTGCCTGTATATATGTGCAATGTGATGTAATTGTCCAGAGCTTGTTAGCACCAAGGATCTTCTGCTGTTCATAGAGCTTTCAATCGCAATCCGATTTTAATCTCATTTCAGACTTCCTATGTTTGAAATTTTGGTAATCTTTTGGGATCAGATCGCGAGCAATTTATCTTTTGTTAATCTCATAGTCTTAGCATTGATGATCTGTCTTTGACCAGACTGGATAGATGATTCGTTAAAGTGCACATAAGCTGACACGGATATTTCTGACTGCATAACATAAAAAAAATAAAAGAAAAAAAATTTCACTACAAGACTTATGGCCACTGAATTTCGTTTCTGACCATATGGTTTTAATGATTTCTAATTGCAGTATGGTATTTTTGAATTTATTCTCAAACTCAAGTGGTGCCCTGAGGTTGTATTTCGAGAGCACTTTATGAAAAAAAAAATAAAAAATAAAAAACTTTCATTTGTTTTTTTTTTTTTTTTGTTTTTGAATTTTATTTTAACGTATTAATAGGTGAACTGGTGAAAGTTACAAAATTAGAAGGTAAAGTTATTTACCCCAAAAAATAAAAATAAGAAAATCTACAAATAAGAATGAAAAAGAAGCAAAGAAAATTGGTGTCGTGTCATTGGCCATATTTTTCGTCAAATGGGTATCATTTATGAATTAAGGGCACAGATAAAGATAATTTAGGCAATGAGACATTGTTAGATAACTGTGCATTATTTTGTAAATCAAGTATGTAAATGCACCAAAATTATTTAATTATAATTACTTAATTTATTGAATGATACGCACTTCGTTTATGCTTTTCCAGTAAATGTTTTTTAATTTTTTTTAACTTCTCTGATTGAGCAGGTGATGCCAGCCACATTGGCAGTGTGAATAAGTTCCAGCACCAAATTCTATAGAAGTACTTGGTTGAAGCTGTTTCTATAGATGTATCTATATCTAGGCATTGTATCGACCTTTGCGATGCTTACCAAAGAGTAAGGGATTGTCAAGCATAACTCACTAAGTATCGGGATTGAATTCCACAAGAATTGAGCCAAATATAAGTTATCGGCTCGGACTAACATTCAATACTCACAAGACTTACCCAATATAATAAAATACTTCTTAAAAAGAGAACAAAAAATGGTTTGATTTCAAGAGATCGTTGTTTGAATGTAAACAAAAATAATTAAACTAATTTGACGATTAAGAAAAAGAAATTGGATTCAATTGCTTCAATCACCCAATTCATCCAAGCCTTTCAATGAGGCTTGATAACTCAAATTAAACATAACAATCAAGAGTATTTGATTCGGATGATTTTGACTATTAAAATAATAAAATCAATGATAATCAATTTAAATTCATAAACAACATGATTCATGTATTCATATCATTGATTTAAGTAACTCCCATACCCTATTCATGACTAGTGCAAATAATACAATATTTGAATAGGATCTAAGAGATGATTAATCATAGATTCAATTCAATAGCAATTAGAAGTTAGAATTACAATCAAATTGAGAATCCTATATTACTACCATCGATTTGAATAAAATCAATACACAATTGGCAAATCTTGCATTGAAATTTCCAAATATAATTAATAATCTAAGTGTTTTTTTTAAAATCTAAACTTTAATTGCTAAGAATTAAAGTTTTAAGAAGACAAAACAATGAAATTAGGTTTTACCTCCATCAAAACCCTTGAGATCTTTGGATGATCTTTACAATTGAATCCAATTATAGGATAAATTATTCAGTAGGTCCAGGACACCATGCCAACATGATAATGTGGTGTGCCCAACTAATTACAAATAAACATATCATTTATTTTTTGTCAACTCAATTACATGGGTAATAAATATGAAAATGCTAGGAAAGTTGTCATTTTTATTATTCTAAAGATTAGGCCTATTGTGATATCCCAAACCTCTATCTAATTATATTAATGAGAATTTCTAGTTTATGCAATTGTTTTTTTAGTGTTAATTATTCCTTCTTTTAGGTCAAAATGACCAATGGGAACTTGTGTTGTATCTTGTGTTAGAGGTGTGAGACACATAGGATTATTTCCCATGTGTGTCTTCTTACAACACACAAAACACACACACACCCATATGCATACACACACAAATCGGTAGGGAGAGGGAGAAAGAGAGAAAGGGGAATAAGGAAGGGGAAATTGAAGGAAGAAGGCTTGAAGGAAGGGATTGAAACCATTGAAGACTTCACCAAGCTTGAAGAAGGTAAGGTTTCATTTTTCTCTCTCTACAGTTGCATATATACATGTATCTATCTTGTGTGATTTTGTTGGGTCTTTGTATGTATGCATATATATGAGTTAGTTTTGTCTTGGGGGACTCCTTGAGTCTCAATTACTTTGAATTTGAAGGCTTGAAGCTCAATATTGGAGGATTGGAGAGTTGGGGGTTGAAACCCCCAAATATGTGAAATGTTGAGAGTTTTGATTTCTTCTTTAGATCCCTTTGTTTTGATTGTTCTTTCTCTCCCATTTTGAGTTATTATCATCCTTGTGGGCTTATCTTTGAGCCCTAAGAGTATTGGGAAGGTTTGGTTGTATTTGGAGGAGGTTTGGTTGTGTTTTGGTTGAGTTTCGAGTGCTGCCCAGAGCAGGGCGTTCGAACTCCCAATATAGAGTTCGAATGGTGAGAAATAAGCCTGAGAGTTCAAACTCCCTCAGGGGGAGTTCGAACCCTCAGAGAAGGGTGTTTTCGAATTTTCTTCTTCGAGTTCGAACTCCCATTTGGGCGTTCGAACTCCCAGTTCATTTTGCCTGAGCGTTCGAACTCCCGGTTGGGCGTTCGAACCCTCTATCAGCTCGGACACTGTTTAGTAAAATAGGCATAACTTTGTCTAGAAAACTCGGATTGATGCACCGTTTGAAGCATTAGAAACTAAACTCATAGACCTTTGTACCCATATAAGGTTTGTTCTCTAATTCATTATAGATTTAGAGTTATGAAAGTTTAAAGTTGACCCAAAATCTATGCCAACAACATTGTTTTCCAAAATTTTTAGTCCACCTTTCGTGAGGCATAACTTCTTTACCCGAAATGTGTTTTTGGCCCATGACCTATCAAAATAAAGGCCTTTAAGCCTATTTTCAAATGGAACTAGCCTCAGGTGTGAACTCATCTTTGAGAGGTAGTTGGGACTCGATGAAGAAGTCGACGTTGCGATTTTCATGTTCAAACCTCAACTTCATGTTCTCATTTTACATCGGGACATTGTCCTAGAGTTTAGTCTCGCTCTCCCATTGTGAGAATGAGGTGTTGTTGAGTCGGGGTTGAGAGGTTTTAAGTGCTTAGTCTTGACTTGCGTGTTATTGCTTTGCCTTAGAGTCATGTATTGATGTTTCTTTGCTTCTACGTGCATTTGTGTAGGAATACCTTGTTTGTCACCCGTTCAATTGGAGAAAGGTGAGTAACATTATGCAATGAGTAAATTCTGCTACTTTCTAACTGTTTTAAATTTAAACCATATCATACGATGTTTTATATATATTTTCAATGCATCAATGTTATATTCAATTATAGATGTCATACTTTTAAAGGTATGCAAGTTATATTCTATAATGAATTGAAACTCATGGACTAAAATGCTTATAAGAAAGAGATGCAAGACCCTTTTTCAATGTATGGTGCCAACTAGAGGTCTTTCATGGCAAGACCTTAAACTAGCAACAATGGTCCTACGATAGGGGATGTGAAATAAACTATCGCCATGTCCGGGAGACGTCCCACTGCCTAAAGAGCCCTATGTGTGACCTTTAAGGTTACTGATGTGGAGCATAGCTCTGATGTCGGGTTGTAGCACACTTATGTTTTAGAACGAGAACGATGATATGGTCAAATGTTTATGACAAGTTATGTAATGCTTTATTACAAGCAAAGATACGTCGCATCTCTCTTTTATGATACCATGTTTTAAAGCGATAAAATGCTTCAATATAATGCTTATGTTATCTATGATTTCAAGTCTATACTTACATGTTTCAAGTTCATGCTCTATATACATAAATGTTTACCTATTGTTTTATACATTAGATATAACTGATAGTCCATGATATTTTCATGCTCATGCATCATTGTTATTCACTAAGCAATAGCTTACGTTTTTCCGAATGATTTTCAGGAAGCCAATCCGAGAGGCCCTAGAGCGAGGCCATATGTGGATTTGAGCTACGGCCCACGGGCCTATGTTTTGTATAATGTTTGAGGGCTGGACCCAATGTTTTGTAATGATATATTGCTATAACTTTGGTGGACCTTAATTTGGTCCTTATGTATGTTATGTTTTGGATTAGGCACAACTCTACCATGTACGACACGGATTATGTTTTCAAGTTGTCAAAAGTTTTATTTTCCACAATTATGCATCATTCTAATGATTATGCACAGGTGATCAACCAGTTTATGTAATGCGGCCTTAGGTAGCCTTGCTACTGGTCGGTCATGTACCCTAAATTCGTATAGGCCGGGTTTTGGGGCGTGACACCCATCAACCTAAAATATGAATATATGTTTACTTGTAATTGGTTGGGCACACTACATCATCATGCTAACGTGGTGTTCCAGACCTACTGAATAAGTTTTTCAAATATAGAGATTAGCTACTTAAATCCAAAAAAAATTGCATTGAATTGATGAAAATTGTACTTGATTATAATAAAAATGAAGAAGTATAAAGAAATATAGACTTTCTCCCTCTAAAACTACTCATACAACTCTCTAAAAACTATAAAAATATGTAAAAATTGAAAAGATCCCGAAATTTGGACCCAAAACGGCCTTAAATAGGTTGAAAATTAACAGAGCTATGCAAACTGTTAGCTTGGCATTAGTTGGGTTAGCTAACGGTCCTAGACCGTGTGCACAGTTAGCTAACGGTAAAATCAAGTCTCTGTAATTTCAAACCAGCTTTGACCGTGCACATGCTTCACCAACTGTGTGCATGGTTGCCTAATTTGTGTAGATCTTGAAAAATTATATAAAATCGATAAGTTATACACCCCGATAGGATTTCTGGTTTGAGAGATATGACCCTCCAAAGTTTCAGCTTTGCGTACTTCAACAGCTTGTACACTGGCTTCAACAACTTGTACCCTAGAAGAATCTTCTTGAAACTCATTCTCCTTTTGACCGAATTCCATCCGAAGTCACTCAATTTAAGCTCAAAACTTATGAAAAACAAAACAAACTTAGTTAATACTAAAATTTAACTAAAAAAGCATATAAAATCCTAAATTAAGGTTAACAAAGCACGAGTTAAGGTGTTATAATTGCACTTTTGAAGTACAATCATCCATATCACTAAAGAAATGATTAAAAGTTAAAACATTGTTTACCAATTTATCTCCATGCAAATCTAAAACCATAATAGGATCTTGCTCATTATTAATAGTTAGTATTATTCTTACGGTAACTATACAAGTATTCAGTGTTTTTTTAACAACTATTACTGTCCATTAACTTAATAACAGGATAATATCATAATTAATTAGTAATAGCAAATAATAATAAATCATTATTATTGCATGAAGGTTTCTCTTTCCTTTCTCCTGGAGAAAGGGCATTTAGCCATAACATCCTCATACACAACATAACCTTGCCATTGACTTGTCCTTTCCACGCTCACTGCGATGAAGGTGTTTGTAGTTTAAGTGGGGGTACTCCCACTATCATGTTCTCCCATGAGATCTGTGCCAATTTAGCAATAGAAACCAGTAGAGTTTGGAAACGTATTCAAATTGTAACCGCAAACCAAGAGTGAAATTGATTGCTATATTAGCTAAAATTGACCGAAAATCTTTTGATGTTTGAGGGTTTGGTGTACTAGCAACTAGGCAAACAATTGAAATGAAATTGAAACCTACAACTTGATTCTAGCTAAAGTAAATTGACAATTATGAACATTCTACTACAACAACCACAATTATAACTAAATTAACTCTTAATTTAATCGGAATTCCAAATGAGCATAAGTAGAGATTTAACTTGATTAAAAAGGGGGGTTTGGGTTCAAATGTTCCAATCTACCATTTCTAGCACGGAATTTGAGAGGGGGAGTTTGGGTTAACTCAAATCAAGAACCGTCCAAAGGCCCTTGATTCGGAAAGTTTAGCTTTGAAATTTTATGGATCTCTAATTATTTTGGAATTAAGTTTTATCACAATTTATGAGTTCTTTAGAAGTAAATCACATGTTATTAACTATGATTATAGATCTAAAATTTCTACAACAATTAATTTCAATAAAATTAGAGAAAAATATGCAAAATAGATATTCAACAAGATTCAAGAACTCTCCTTTCATTTTCCATGCATTCTTTGGTAGATCTTCATATTTATTCCCAAACAATGAGTTTAGCTTGAAGATTCCATGGTTGAGAGCTTTCCAAAGTGTAGAGACAACATCTTGACTTTAAATCAAAAGTGAATATATATTGAAATATAGAAAATGTGAAAGATTACACTAAATCAACACTAGAAATCTATCTAAATACTTCCTCAAGTCCTAAATACAACAAAGTAAAGTAAATCTAAGCAAAATACATGATTTTTCCCTATTCTCCCTCTCTACCCGTAGCTCCAAACCTAAAATCTAACTTATCTCTCTTTTTTCTTCGACTGCTGGGTTGTAAGGCAAATCTACGTTCACCGTCCAAAGTGAGTCCTAAGTACGTCCGATATGCGTTCAGACGGTACCATAACCGTTCGGACGGTATTTGGACGAGGAAACTCAACTCTGTATTTCTTCGAAAGGAAAAAGACGACTTTGTGATAGCTTAGAACGAGAAATATTGACTCTAGAACAGCTTTGGATGGGAAATATAGACCCTGGAACTCCAATCTCCGTCGCACCGTTCGAACGGTAATTCGCTCGTCTGAACGGGGCGTCCGAACTATCTAGGCGTCCGAACGGTCATTTGTCCGTCTAAACGCACCGTCCGAACGATTTAACCGTCCGGACTGTCCGTTCGGATGGACTTCTTCTCTTTAAGCCCTTTTTCCACCATTTTATCACCAAAAACCTACAATATACATGAAAAATCACTTTAAATCGGTTTATTGCTAAAAATCTATTCTAATACGCAAATAGAGGCTAACAAACACTTAATTAGGGTACAAAGATTACACTTTTAAAGTGGAATCAGCCATCCATTACTGTGATTAATAAAAATTTCTTGATTTATATTTTTATCTTTTACCAAATTTTTAAGAGACCAAATGAACTGCAAGATTAACTAGGACGAATAACTGTCTTAACATAAGCAATGGTTAATCGACTCAGTTGCTAGATAATTGTCATAGTAATATGAGAATATTCTGTATGCATTTGATTTAGTCTATTGCAAAAATGTGATTCCGTAATTGGAGTCAACTTTGATGTCTCATTACTACATTCGTCTCTTGTGACTCCACCATGCCAATGTCGACATACCTAATGATAGAAAGAAAATCCACTAAACACCCCTTGAACAAGTAAATATTGGGTACAACGATAGTACTATATCAGCAGGCTGATATGATACAATGGGCCAATAAATTAAAATTATATAATTATTTAAATTTTAATGGTGAGGAGTATTGAGTTTAAAATTTAAAATTTCTTGCCTAAATTAAGGCAATATCATGGTAATTAGGATCTAAGAGCAACTCTATCGTGATCACTATTCCTTTCTGCTTAGCTATTTTACCGAGCGAACACATGAAATTGTGCTCCAACGGACTCTTTGTTTGGCTCGTTATTATACATTTTTGAGTTTTCACTCGCTAAATCTAGCTAGCAAAATTGGGCTCTATATTTCAACGATCTCTTCATCTGGTGCCATTTCGTTCGTCCCTCCTTCAACAATTTGTTTGCAATTACAGTGTTAGGGCACAATTTCATTCCTCCCTTCTCCAGCAATTTGTTTGCAGTCAAAGATAAGGCATAATTTCTTTGCAACACACCAGGTATGGAACTTTGTTTTTCCTTGTTCCCTCTCTCTCACCTCTCGAAAGGCTCTACTTCCCCCACCCCTCCCTCCTGGTTGTTTGGGTTTATGATTGTTGTGTAAAACATAGTATATATGGGTTTACAGAATTTATGCATAATTTCGTGAATTGTTAACCTCCTAAATGGTCATAGAATTGCTTTTCAGCATTACAAATTTGTTAAGAGAGGTTGGGTTGATGTGGATAGGAGAGAGAGTTGGTGGCTTTCAAGCTAAACAATCGATGTGAATCACAAAAAAATATTACATACAGAATTATTTTGAGAAGTTGTATTAGTGGATATCATTTTTCAATGAGTGACTATTATGAATTGTGAGTATGGGTTGTGGCTTTGTGTGTATTGTGGTGTGTTCTTGTGGGTTGCTGAATAAAGTCCCAAGTTTTGGCCTATCTATCATTCGGGTTGGATATAATTCATTATAAATACAAGTTCAGCATTATAATAATCAAAATTCTGAAAAGAAGAGATGCTTTGTATTAAGTGGGTCCTAAAGATATGCTTTGATGTGGTTATAGAACTTATTGGATAGTTGCACCTTTTTCTTCATAGTTTTTGTGCTACTGATAGCAATAACAGTCAATGAGGATTTTGGAGTATGTTTTTGTATTTTATTTTTGATGTTATTTGGTTCACCTCCGAAATGCGATATTTCTACAAATGGAGTTAGCACCCTGCAAGAGTACGGGGGTCACGATAAAGTATAAACCAATAATCTGGTATCGTTCTCTCCGAAGGGACCTAGTCAAATATAGGCTCTAGTACTCAACTCACACTAACCTAACCTAGGATTGGATTGCAATTATATGGGGAATTAGATCTAAAATAAAAAGGAAAATAAAAGGACCGAAAATGTTTTGGATTTTTTATGATGGTTTTGAATTAATAACCTAATGCAATGGAAATTAAAGCAATTAACACTAGACAATTAAAGTAAAGTAAAGTGAAAATATAATTAAAGCAATTAAAAGGAAATTTGGCTCAAATGATCTAACTACTCAATTTCATTCAAGGTTTCCAATGGGGTTTATAACTCAAATCAAGCACAACATTTAAGTGTGTTTGATTTGGAGGATTTAGCTTTGAAAACCGATTATTCTCAAGCAATTGAAATTAGATACATGTTCAATGAGGAATCAAAGGTTAATACCATCGATTTAACTTAGTCAATACCAAATTTGTGGTTTGTGCATTGATTAGCCAAACATAGTCAATAACCTAGGTTTTCTAAGGCATCTTCAATCAATTTGTGAGAATGAATTTCTAGCAATTGTGGAGTATTTGTCTAGTCAAGGGTACTAAATTAATACCATCGATTTGGGTGATGAAAATCCTCAAACTTAGTCAATAATTCATGTTTTTTAAAATTTCACATCTAATTACTAGAAATTCGAATTCTAAGAAAATATGGCAATTAATTCATAAGATACCTCCATTGAATTCCTTGAATTATTTGGGTGATTTTCACATTTGAACCCAATCTAAAAACTAGTTAATTAAACTCATAATAAAGACATGGAAAATGGAAACAAGGCATATAGAGATTTAAACTAAAATTTACTTGAAGATTAAGAGTGTTTGGATACAAGAAAAATACAAGAAAGTGAAAGAAAATAGAATACAATGAAAGGGAATTACAAGTTCTATTCCTATATTACCATTACAAAGCTAAATCTAAGCTAAAAATGAAAAAAAATGAAAAAACTAACCTTCTTGGAGCTTCTCCCGCCGCCCCTCTATCTCAAATTAACCCTAACTACTCAAAAACTTTACAAAAGACCCTAAAAACACCGCTTCGGACGCAAAAAATGCATTTTGAATGAACAATAACTGTCCGAATACCATCCAAACGGTGCGTCTAACGGCCATTTGAAATGCGTCCGGACGGTGAACAGTAACCGTCCGAACAGTACTGTTTATGAACAGTAACCGTTTGAACGGTGAACAATAACCGTTCGGATGGGTATTATTCACACTGTTCGACTGCAGAAACTTTAAATCTTGATTTGACTATCCTAGAGCTCGATTTAGCTGATGCACATTAGAGGCAAAGTTGTAGGGCTTGAAGTCTTCTTTCTATTGATGCAAAAATCAGTTCAATCGGATATTGAAGTAAAAAGTTATGGCTAAAATACCAAGACAGGTCTGAATTTTCATAAACAAATTATTCGCTTTGATTATTTTTGATTTCTTTTCACCTTTATTAGCTTATATAACCTACAAAAGACATACAAAACATACTCAAACAAATATCTAACTAAAATAAGATAATTAATTACAATATAAGTCTAACAAAGTACAAATTAAGGGCTTATGATTACACTTTTAGGGTGTAATCACAACCCCCAACTTATATTTTGCTAGTCCCTAGCAAAAATTATCCAAAAAATATAAAGGATAATCTTCACTTTCGTAGAAGTCACGGGTGCATTTAGCTTATGCACTAAGCCTTTAAACCACTACGTTACCCTTAGTGGACGAGTGGTGTCTCGTGAGGGTTTTCAGTGATGATACCCACAAACATCCTTAAGTGAATTGCAAATTAAGATAAAAATAAGAAAGGAATGCATAATCATACTCAAGTTAACATTGATGCCACTCCAAACTCCAACACTTGCATTAATATGCAACAAGTCATACAAAAGAGAGGTTCATGTGTGTGGGTGAAGAATCATGCTAAACAACACAAATGAACTCATTTAAGCAAATCCAAACCTTTAAACGTTTTGATTCAAATCTCATCGGACATACACTCGCAATTAAAGTTTAACATGGTTCTCACAATGGTGTGCTTAACAATGGAGTAAATGTAAAGAGACAAAACAAGTGAGCATACCAATTACAAAAATCGAAAAGATAAAAGTGTATCGACATTAGCATAGCTCCACGGAAGAATGTTCAAAGCTAGGAATTGATTCAAAGAAATTGACAAAATATAGCTTATATTCTATTGAAAACTTCAATCAAGCACAACTTGGATCATCGACAGCATGTAGAGGTGAAAAGGGTAATATAGAAGATGTGAAAGGTAAGGGTAAAGAGATGAAGTAAATAGTCATATCATGTGTGATCAAGGCATGAAATGATGAATGCAAAATAACTACAACTCTCCCTTTTCAACATTTAATACACTTTTTTTTTCACTTCTCACTCTTCTCTTAAAATATTTTTAACTTTTGAACTCCTCTTTCATTATTTTCTTCATTTTATTCTCTCTTTTTTTCTTTTCTTTTCTTACTTCTTCTTCTTCTTCTTCTTTTTTCCCTTCTTTTGTTTCTATTCTTTTATCATCCCCTTTTAGATTCAACAACTACTTTTCATATTTCAATATGCTCATATGCATTGAACTCCCCAAATCAATCTCTTCTCTCTCTATTTTTTTTAGCAATGCAAAAATACTTTTTTCTCACTTAGGCGTCCCTTTGCAATACAAGAGATGAAATCACTATACACTTTCTAATAAAAGTAAAAGATCAACATGGGTAGAGAGGAATGTATGGTTTTGCATGGGAAACAAAAGGCTATCAAGAAGAATATAGCAAAGAATCCTATCCCAAGTTGTACAACCGAAGCATTTCATAGAGTAGAAGTGTCAATTACAAGATCAAAACTCAACTCATGAACCAAATACAAGCATAATGAAGCTAATGAATGAAATCAGGGTAAAGAACTATCCTTGAGTAAATGTAAACGCTCCAAAAGACGATGAATGCTCTAACGCTCACAAGGTAATAATCTCCACTAATGTAAGGATGGAAAAGCAAAAACTAGTAACAACTATGTTGTAAATCATGATTATGCACAATGATATATTCCCCTCTACAAATGTATGAATTAAGCAACCCCCACAACATGTTAGGTATAAGGAGTGAATCAACATCATCTTGAGTAAAGAAGCATGTAAAAATTTCTATCTTTTAATCTCAAAAGGTATTTTCACAAGTAAAAAGATTTTTTTATTTATTTTTATATAGGGTGCAAAACAAAGAAACAAAAACAAAACAATAAAGGAAATCTTTTTTTTTTTTTTATAAGGTGCAAAACAAATAAACAAAAACAAAACAATAGAGGCAAAGCCTCTATCCTACCCCCAACTTAAAGTGATGCATTGTCCTCAAAGCATGAGAACAAAGTATTGAATGTAATTCAATGGTGAAAAAAATAGAGAAAAATAGAGTGCAAAAGTCACCTCCAACTTATATTGCAAAATAAACTAAGAAAATAAATAAACTAAACAACTTAAAGCACCCCCAACTTAAAATGAGAAAATAAACTAAGAAAACAAAGAAATAAAACTACTCTTATTCCTACACAAATGAGAGAGAAAGAATGGATCACCCAATGCCACAAAGTGGGAATTTGCCATTATCCCACACCCACTACTTAGAAATTTTTAAAGAGTTCAAACAAAAATAAAAATAGACAATGGCTACTTATTTGATGAACTTTATGATATAACCTTGAAGCACATAAGGGAAACAAGGGTCATGATATGTAGAAAATAAAGAATAATCATGCACAAATGTGCCAATGATGCTCATGCCATGAAATGCTTGACCCTCCCCTTCTTTTGATTGGTCAGTCATTGGAATGATGTTTGGTTCCAATATTGGGACATGGAGCTCCAAAGGCTCCATTAGAATAGGACTAGGTACTAGAGGAGTAAAAGTAGGGATTACATGATCTCAAGACATGATAGGAATGATCTCTAGACCATTAACATCCTCTTTGACATACACATCCCCAACATTAGACAAACCAAAATCATCATTAAAGGTAAACTCATCACTACCCCTCTCCTCTTGTTGGAAGTCCTCAATTTCGGACTCCCTTCTCTCACACTCTTCATCCCTAAATTTATTTTCAATTATTTTCTCACTTACCTTAGGAACATCCTCCTTAGACTCCAAGTCTTGAGGAAGGGTGGTTTGATCAATGGTGTCCTCAATCCTAAGGTTTGTGATGGGATGAGCGAGTGTACTTGAACACCCTTGGTAAGGAGGAATGATTGGAGATGACACAAGGGACTTGTACTCCGCTCGGACAACCAAAGTTTGCATTAAAATAGCCAATTGACTCTTTATCTCATTAAGGCCCTCATTTATTCTAGAGTTCACTTCTCCTTGAAATTTTATGGCTTGTTGAAGTATGTCATCTGGATTATCCTCTATGTTGTTCGCTTATGTGCCAATGTGAGGAGTGTGATATTCCTCATAGGGTAAAAATTGGGATTGGGGGTATTCACAAGGTGAATTTTGGTAGGGTGGAGGTGGTGCATGGTAATAGTCAAAGGGCTCTCGGGAAGGGTGAGGCTCAAAATAATAATGTGAATATGTGCGCTCATATCCCCTACCAACGCTAAATTGTTCACAACCCCTAAGAGTGGGAGGTGTTCGTGGAGGCTCTCTTTGGCCACTAGCTCTAAGGTATTTCCTAAGAGACATATTGGATGATGGAAGGTATGAAAATTTACCACCAAACATAATGAAATGCACAAAAGAATATGGATGCAATGCACAAACAAAAGTAGCGCACCGCGCCTCAACACATCATACACAACAATGCTTAATAGTGTTCCATCCAAACCTCCAATCTCCACATAAATTTTTTACCAATTATCAAGTTCAATCCAACCAAACCTCCAATCTCCACAAGTTATATACCACCGATTTTTAATATACACAATCCTTAATTCTCCACTAACAATCCTCCAATCAATTATAAAAACAAAACAATATATATATACAAATGAAACGAAATAACCTAAAATAAAAAGAAAAAGAAAGAATGAAAATCTAACATGATATTTACACAAAAAATGGAACGAAGTTATCGATGGCCTAAGCCGAAGATTCCTCCGTCATGGTAGATGGATAGAGATCCAATCCCCCAATTGCTTTCCAATCCAAAGCTCAGTAGTGCTCGCTTTGTGCCTTTGGTCCCCGGCAATGGCGCCAAAACTTGGTTCACCTCCGAAATGCGGTATTTCTACAAATGAAGTTAACACCTCGCAAGAGTACGGGGGTCGCGATAAAGTATAAACCAGTAATCCGGTATCGTTCTCTCCCAAGGGACCTAGCCAAATATAGGCTTTAGTACTCAACTCACACTAACCTAACCTAAGATTGGATTGCAATTATGTGGGGAATTAGATCTAAAATAAAAAAGAAAATAAAAGAACCGAAAATGTTTTGAATTTTTGATGATGGTTTTGAATTAATAACCTAATGCAATAAAAATTAAAGCAATTAACACTAGACAATTAAAGTAAAGTAAAGTGAAAATATAATTAAAGCAATTAAAAGGGAATTGGGCTCAAATGATCCAACCACTCAATTTCATTCAAGGTTTCCAATAGGGTTTATAACTCAAATCAAACACAACATTTAAGTGTGTTTGATTCGGAGGATTTAGCTTTAAAAATCGATTATTCTGAAGCAATTGAAATTAGATACATGTTCAATGAGGAATCAAAGGTTAATACCATCGATTTAACTTAGTCAATGCCAAATTTGTGGTTTGTGCATTGATTAGCCAAACATAGTCAATAACCTAGGTTTTCTAAGACATCTTCAATCAATTTGTGAGAATAAATTTCTAGCAATTGTGGAGTATTTTTCTAGTCAAGGGTACTAAATTAATACCATCGATTTGGGTGATGAAAATCCTCAAACTTAGTCAATAATTCATGTTTTTTAAAATTTCACATCTAATTACTAGAAATTCGAATTCTAAGAAAATATGGCAATTAATTCATAAGATACCTCCATTGAATTCCTTGAATTATTTGGGTGATTTTCACATTTGAACCCAATCTAAAAACTAGTTAATTAAACTCATAATAAAGACATGGAAAATGGAAACAAGGCATATAGAGATTTAAACTAAAATTTACTTGAAGATTAAGAGTGTTTGGATACAAGAAAAATACAAGAAAGTGAAAGAAAATAGAATACAATGAAAGGGAATTACAAGTTCTATTCCTATATTACCATTACAAAGCTAAATCTAAGCTAAAAATGAAAAAAAATGAAAAAACTAACCTTGTTGGAGTTTCTCCCGCCGCCCCTCTATCTCAAATTGATCCTAACTACACAAAAATTTTACAAAAAATCCTAAAAATGCCACTTCGGACGCAAAAAATGCATTCTAGATGAACAGTAACCGTTCGAATACCGTCTGAACGGTGCATCTAACGGTCGTTTGAAGTGCGTCCGGACTGTGAACAGTAACTGTCCGGACGATTACTGTTCACCATCGGAATGGGTACTGTTCACCATTTGAACGGGTATAACCGTTCGAACGGTGAACAGTAACCGTTCGGACGGGTACTATTCACATTGTTCGACTGCAGAAACTTTGAAGCTTAATTTTACTATCCTAGAGCTCGATTTAGCTGATGCACCAGAGGCAAAGTTGTAGAGCTTGAAGTTTTCTTTCTAATGACGCAAAAATCAGCTCAATCAGATATCGGAGTAAAAAGTTATAGCTAAAATACCGAAATAGGTCTTAATTTTCATGAACAAATTATTCGGCTTGAACTCGTTTTGATTATTTTTTATTTCTTTTCACCTTTATTAACTTATATAACTTACAAAACACATACAAAACATACTCAAATAAATATTTAACTAAAATAAAATAATTAATTATAATATAAGTCTAACAAAATACAAATTAAGAGTTAATGATTACAATTTTAGGGTGTAATCATTATTGTACGAGTTCCGAAAAATAAGAAACTCTACTTATCTGAATCATTGTTCAAGGCCTGCCGTGCTCTGTATTTAGATGGAGGCAGCAAATTACTTTATGTTCGTACATTATTGGGAATCACTCCTAGGCTCTTTGTTTTATGATTTGGCTGTTTTGACATCAAACTTGAACTAGCCTTGAAATGCTTTGCTTAGGTCATTTTTATTGCATTGTCATTTTTTTTCTGTTTTTGTGTTTGCATTTTCTTTAAAAAGCTGATGATTAACCAGTGATCTTAGTGCCTAGTGGAGAGATCATTAATATTTTTTCTCTCTAGATCTATTTTCAAGTGTTGTATCTATTTATTTAATGTGGCGTGAATGCCATCATTATGCTACAAATTTTTACCAAGCTTTGTTCTTTTTATCAAAGAATTTGAAAATGTACTTTGATAATTGGACTCGAGCATTTGATAATGGAACTACTATATTAGTTTTAAGTATGTTTTGAAATATGTTGTGGAACTATTATATATGTTTGTTTTGTTTTGAATATGATGAAATTATTGAAATTAAACTTATTATGCCCAAGCCGTACAAAGGTGAAGGAACTGTTGAACAAACAAAAAAGAAAATTATTTAAAAATATGACTGTTATGACTTTTGAAAATGTGACCATTTTAACCTTTTAGCTTGAAGATGACCATTGTAAAAATTAGACTATTTCTATTTTTTTTTATGACGTGACATTTTTAATTAGAAAATTTAGACTATTTTTACCTTTTTTTGATGTCATGGCATGTTACATCATCATATCACATCATTACTGAAATGATGACATGGCATGCTATGTAACAAAATTCTTTTGAAAATATAAAAGTTAGTTAGAATAGCTAGCTAAAATATAGAGTAGGGTTTGAGTTATTTTCAAAAATTGGCTAGCTAAATAGAGAGTGTAATATTTTATAATATTTTGGCTAGCTAAAATAAAGAGCTGAGTTGGAGTTGCTCTAACATGCTCGTATAGTTATCTATCATTGATCATTTGTACCATATCAGCATGATGACATAGTATATGATTATAACCAATATTTTCTCCCACAAAACACACACAACTTATGTCTTGGTGATTAAGTTAGCTTAGGTATAATTTGAAATTGAAAGGAAACCTCAAAACCCACTATCTGTAATAATATACATGCAAGAAAAAAATCACTTTTAAAAGAAAAAAATCATCTAGATGTCACCGTCACATCATTGTAGTGCAAGATTAGATACTAAAATTCTAAAAAAATAGCATTTTTCAATCGGATAATAATATACAATCAGAAATTTTATATATGATTTATGTTCAGAATAATGTGATGAATAAAAATTTTTTACTTTAAAACAAAATATTTATTATAATAAATATTAATAATAAAAATATGATTGCCATATTATTTTTGTAAATTTTCTACATAAAATTTTCTCAAGAGTAGTATATTCGGATAGTCCTTTCCAACCCACTAAACTAGTGCAAAGAGGGGTATAATTAGTTAACGAGAAGTGAACTACCGGTTCTTCTATTGATACAATCCCACGAGCTAGAAGTCTATCAGAGTATGCCATGAGTCAGCAGTCAATTGTTCCCTCATGAAAAGTGAAAACCCACTATACACGTCGGAGATCAGGTCAACTTAATATTTAATTTTTTAAATTGATTGGACACCTTAAACCCACTAAACACCCACAACAGTATGAATGGTGCAGTGAACTTATTATTATTATTATTATTATTATTATTATTATTATTTTTAAAATTTTATGATCAAGGAAAAATCATTCAGAAATTATATTGGCGTATTCGAGATGTTGCTCTCGCTTCAAGCAACACGGGTAATTTTCGGTATAGTCTAACCCCCCGCCGGGGGGGGGGGGGGGGGGGGCGCGCGGGGGGCGGTGTCTCACACACAATAAACAAACTTTTTTTTCACCGTTTCATGATGTTTTGATTTTGGTAGGCCCTGTAGTATGAAATATAAATTAAAAAAGTGGAGATACGACCGAATTCACTTCATTTGACGAGGTTATATAAGATGTAAAATAAGGATAAAGACGGAGATGGACGTTAAAATAAAAATTTATACGGGTATGGAGACAGGAATGAACCAAAGGTTTTTTTTCTACCCTGTCCCATTTTTTCGCTTTAATTTTTTATTTTTTATATAGACTATTTTTCTATTTGCTTTACTTTTTAAAATTTTTACCTCTTTACATGTTGAGTGTCAAAGCATAATCTACACTTAAACTCCAATAATACATCAAGGGTTTAAATTTTTTGTTATCAATATTTGTTACGGCAACATATGTAATAAAAAATTATATATTAAAAAAGACAGTAATCCCAATAATTCTGAATCATAAAAGCAACGCTTCGGTTTTGATAATTAATCGTTTCTTAGCAAATTAAATGGTAAAAAAAGCTTTGACTTGAACTTAAGCTTATGCTCGAGGCGAGAGTAGAGGCGGGGCAAGGGTGGAGGTAGGGACGGAAGCAGGGTGGAGACATCCTTGTATTCATAGAGGTGAGGATGGAGGTGGAGCGGGATGAAGGTAAGAATAAAGGTAAATTTTTTAAGTGAAAACGGAGATGAAGATCTCAATTCTCATCCCGCCTCAATCTATTATCATTTCTAATCAAACACAAAAATTAATCTCATGTATTTTATTAGACATTAATATTTGACGTACCGATCATGTCCCTAACATTTTAGTATCAAAACAAGTTCTCCATTTTGAGTTCAACATAGGAAAAGGAAACTGAATGTAGACCATCGAATGACAAAAAGAGTTATCTATTGCTAGAGTGAAAGGTACCTAGCTGTAGGAACCTGATAACCTATTATGATTTTGGTGGATCTAATCCGTGATACGGAAAATAGGTTGGACTATCCTGTTATGGGCGAGACAGTTATATATGAGGCCTGAGCTTTTAACGTACGAGACGAGTTCCTAACACTTGACTTTTTGGTTTTTTTTTTTTTTTTTGGATGACTTGGGGGCTTCAAATTTATGTATAAATTGAGGGACCGGTGTCATGCAGAGAGTGTGCCAATGAGGTGCTCTTTTGAGGGGTTTTATGAGTGTTTGTCTCCTTTTGCAGCACGGTGAAGTTATTTCTCCGCGTCTTCCTGCCATAACAATATTTCTTTACTTCCTCTGCTTTGAACTAAGAAGACCAATGAGTCACATAATTTATATATTTTTATTTTTTAATTATATTATTTATTTATGTTATTATTTTATCACAAATTTAAATACAAGAGCAAAAGGAAGAGTCCCAATCCGAACAAAAAACAAGTCTTTAAGGAATTAATTTTTTTAATAATTCTATTCCAGCAAACAGACTTAAAAAAAAAAACTTTCAACCAATGAAGAAAGTTGTGCAAAGTAAAACAAGATTCATATATATATATATATATATATGTCTGTGTGTGAAGAAGAGTCATATATAAATATATATACGTATGTGCGCGCGCGAGCGTGAAGAGTCAAAAAAACAAGAAAAAGAAAAAGAATTAAAAAGGAAAACCAAAAACCTAGCCTAAGGAGCCGTGCGGTTGGGGTTGGGGGTGGGGGGTGGGGGTTGAGGGACAACTAGACGGAATAAAAAAGGGGATCAAAATATTCCGAAGGGCATGACGTTGGTTACGTAACAGCCGCATTAGAGTCCCTAGCCAAGAGAGATGCGGAGGAAGAAGTCAAAAGAAGAAAAATAGTGCAAAGAAAAAGAAAAAAAAGAGACAAAGATTTGGAATATAAAACTTTTAAGCTTTATTATTTTTATGCGTTTCATTTTTATGTTTTATTTTTTTCACTTTCAATGGATATTAAAATAATGAGTGGCTAAGTTTTTATACTAGAGTTGATGATGAAACCACATGCTTCGTATGACTTAACATGTGATTTATATTTATTTTCCAAATACGTGCTTTGATTGTCTAATTCTCTTGCTTATATATAATTAAAGTCCATAATTCTGGATATGATATTAGTTTATGATTTGAGATTGTTGGATTAATTCTTTAGCCTTATTATTTATTGGTATAATTTTAAGTATTGAATTTCTTATGTGATTTATTTTCGAATGGATACATATGAATTTTTGATCTTAAATATTAAGGTTAGGAAGAATATACATTAGTTTATTTATTAAAATAATTTTAATTTTATATTTTTCATAACAACAAGTTTGATTACGTTGTTATTGTGATTTGAATTAGAAAAATAATTTGAATTACGTAAAAAGTTATTATAATATATATGTGTGGATTCTAAAACCTTAGTGATCTAAATTTGATTTCTCTCATTTCTTCATTATCATTGTTTAGATTAATTGTTTACTTGTTTATTTAATATTTAGTTATTTTTGCTCATTATTAGAGTAAACTAGATTTATTCTAATTTATTTTTTAAAATTTCAAAAGTCCATGTGGGATCGACCTTACACTCACTGTTTTATACTTCAATAGGATTTGTGCGCTTGCGAGTATTAAAATTTATCACATTAAGTTTTTGGTGCCGTTACCGGGGACTTAATTAGAAAACAAGTTAGATTTAAATTTATCAAACCATTCTACAAGTTTAGTTAGGTTCTTAAAAAAAAGAATTAAAAAAAATTCGCGTAGAAAATATTTCAGATTTTTAGGTTCTGATTGTGAGCTGTTTTTCGGCTAGTAAACATCAAAATTTGAAGATTTGTATTTCTGGAATAATTGTAGAGCATTCAGTTAGCTTTCTAACGCAGCTTGAATCAACTCAATTGGATTTTAGACGAGAGAGAAACAGTCAAAATACTGACTGGTGCACAGAAAATTAAAAAAAAATTGAGATTTTTCCTGAAATCTTGATAATTCATCTCTTTCTTCATCTATTTAGTTTATTTGCATCTTCTAAATATTCTAGTTAGGTCGGGTTTATACCATTTTAGTTCAAATTCATCTCTTAAATTGAGGATATGACTTTTCTTGTTTATTTTGGGTTATTTAGTTGGTGTATGTTTGGTTGTCGATTGAAAAATTTAGAGTTAACACTATTTGATTCGGAGACTGAAAATGCATTTAGGAGAGGTTTAAAAAATCAAATAAAAGCAAATAAAAATATATCAAACATAGGGGATAATTTTGACTTTGTTAATGAATCCAAATCTCTTAGAGACTTTATTTGCTCCCATAACCACGAATTCTCCTTCTTGTATAGTGTTGTTTACAACTAATGCAACACATTTTGAGTTAAATCCTCACATAATCCAATTAATTTCAATATTTCCTAGGTTAGAGAGAGAGGATCCTTATATGCATATAAAAAATTTTCTTGTAATCTGCGCTACATTTAGGTTTCAAAATTTTTAGGATAAGTCTGTGAAGTTGCGTTTTTTTCCTTTCTCTTTAAAGGTTAAAGCAAATGCACGGTTAAATTCTGCACCATCTGGCTCAATCACTTCATGAGAATCTCTAGTGAAGAAATTTCTTTCTAAATTTTTTTCAATGGCTAAGACTAATGCCTTAAAAAGGGAGATATCTTGTTTCTCTCAACAAAAAGATGAAAATTTTTATAAAAGTTGAAAAAAAGTTAAAGATTTAACGTTCAAATGTCCTCATCATAGTTTTGAGACATGGAGACTCATACAATATTTTTATAATAGTTTAACACAATCAACCGTAACATGATTGAATCCATAAATGGCAAGGCCTTCCTAAGTCTTAGAGATGATAAAGTCTATGAATTTCTCAAGAAATTATTTAAAAGTTTCCAACAGTGGGATTTCACGTCTAATAGGGATAAGTCAGTCATTTCATCTTAAAAAAGTGATTTATATAACGTAAAAGAGGATTCTAAAATAAAAACGAAGTTAGATAGTCTCATAAGAAATAGAAGCTTTAGCTATGAATAGGGCTATGGAGTTAGTCAAAATAGTTCAAAATGATATATGCTCGTTATGTACAAGTCCTATGCATACTACAGAGTTGTGTCCATCTATGATTGGATATTTCAAATGCTATTATGAGCAAGCAAATCCACTAAATAATTATGGAAAACAATTTGGTAGTACTTTCACAGAAACATACAATCCCACCATTCAAATTTTTCGTGAAGAAATAATCAAAATAATCCTAATTTAGATGGGCAACCTTTGCAATCTCAGAATCAATTTCCATCTGGTTTTTGCCCTCCTACTCAATCATATCCTGTTCAACAGTATTCTAATAATTTACTTCCATTAATAAAAATCATCTTTAAAAGATTCTCTCAAAGTATTTATGCAAGTAATGGGCCAATCTATAGTTGAAATAAAGAATTCTACTGTCATGAATACTCAAGCCATAGCAAAATTAGAAAATCAAATGGGCCAATTAACTAGCCAAATGAAAGAACGAGAAAAGAAAAAGTTTCCTAGTCAACCTATAACTAATTCAAAAGGGCAATTTGTCATAAATGACCATTCTAGTTATTCCAAAGTGCAAGATCAAGTTCAATCTATTATCACTCTTAGGTTAGGAAAACAAGTCGACAATCAAGTAAAAACACCTAAAGAAGAACATCTAGAAAAGATTGAGAAAAATAAAAATCAAAGGGAACAAGTAAAAGATCAAGAGTCTCTTTCTCCACAACCAATGGAGATTAACCCATTTATTAAAAAATTTGTCCTTAAAGCTCCATTTTCTCAACGATTAGTAGCCCTAAGAAATGTGCGCAATATGGAGATATTTTAGAAGTGTTTAAAAAAGTGCAAATCAATATTCCATTTTTAGATGCTATCCAACAAGTACCCTTATCTGCTAAATTTTTGAAAGACCTTGTTACTATAAAAAGAAAGACAAACGTTTTTAAGAAAGCATTTCTGTTTGAATAAGTTAGCTCCATTATTCAATGTGAAGTCCCCATAAATATAAAGACCCAGGTTGTCCTACAATTTCTTGTACAATAGGAAATCATCATATTAAGCAGGCTTTGCTAGATTTAGGAGCGAGCGTGAATTTATTGTCTTATTTAGTCTATTTACAGTTAGGTCTTGGAGAATTAAAACTCACACTAGTAACACTGTAGCTAGCCGATAGGTCTGTCAAAATTCCTAGATGTGTCATTGAAGATGTCTTGATTCAGGTTGATAAGTTCTACTTTCCAGTTGACTTTATAGTTCTAGATACTCAACCTGTTCAAAACTCTAAGGGACAAATTTCTGTTATTTTAGAGCATCCTTTCTTGGTTACCTCCAATGCTCTAATTAATTATAGGAATGGTGTAATGAAAATTTCAATAAAAAACATGACTGTTGAGCTTAATATTTTTGACATTAGTAAACAACCACCAGATGAAGAAGAGAGAGGGACAATATGTATGATTGATAGTCTTGTGCATGAGATATTTATTCAAAATAGTTATAAAGAACCTTTAGAGGCTTGCCTAACTCATTTTGGGAGTAATTTTGATATTGATGAATCTATTGAGGAAGTTAATGAATAATTAAATTCAACTCCCGTGTTGGATACGAACAAATGGCAACCTAAGGTATTGCCTCTTTTACTTTCTTTCGCACTAGCAAACCCATTTGCAGTGGATGCACCCAAATTAGAATTGAAATCTTTGCTAAACACGTTGAAATATGTCTTTCATGGTCCTTCAGAAATGCTGCCAGTTATAATAGCAACTGATTTAGATGAGTCTCATGAAGAAAAATTATTGAACATCCTTAAAAAGCACAAGATATCAATAGGTTGGTCTATTTATGATATTAAATAAATTAGTCCATCTATAGTCATGCATAGAATCCATTTAAAGGAAAATGTAAAAACTTCAAAAGAACCACAAAGACACGTAAATCCTTCTATGCAAGAGGTAGTTAAAGCTGGAATTCTTAAACTTTTAGATGCTAGTATGATTTATGCAATCTCCGATAGTGAATGGGTGAGTCCTATTCAACTAGTACCAAAGAAGTCAGGAGTTACAGTAGTGAAAAATGAGGATAATGAATTAATTCCAACTCATATCCAAACAGGATGGCATGTTTGTATTGACTATTAAAAGTTGAATTCTATGACACGAAGATCATTTTCCTTTACCATTCATAGACCAAATGTTAGAAAGATTGGCAGGACATAAGCATTATTGTTTTCTCGATGGTTATTCTAGTTATAATAAAATTCTTATTGCACTAGAAGATCAAGAGAAAACTACTTTTACCTATCCTTTTGGAACATTTGCATACAGACACATGCCTTTTGGGTTATGCAATACCCCAACCACTTTTCAACTTTGCATGATTAGTATATTTTCTGATATGGTGGAACGTTTTCTAGAAGTATTCATGGATGATTTCTCAGTATTTGGATCTAGTTTTGATGAATGCTTGTACCATTTGGAATTAGTCTTAGCCCGATGTAAAGAGAAAAACTTGGTAATTAATTAGGAAAATGTCATTTTATGGTCAAACAGGGGATTGTTTTAGGGCATATTATTTCACATAGAGGTGTTGAGATCGATAGAGCTGAAGTAAAATTAATTGCTAATCTTCCATGTCTACAAGCTGTAAAAGAAATTTGATCTTTCTTGGGTCATGCTGGTTTCTATAGAAGATTCATTAAAGATTTTAATAAGATTGCTAAACCTCTATGCAATCTACTGGCCAAAGATGCACCATTTATATTTAATGATAAGTGTTGTCATGATTTTGAAGCATTAAAAAATGCACTAACCGGTGTTGTGTATGTGTGACGCCTCTGACTTTGCAGTCGGTGCTGTTTTGGGGCAACAGATTAATAAACTTCCTCATGTGATATATTATGCTAGCAAGACACTTAATGATGCACAACTCAATTACTCCACAGAAAGAGTTGCTAGCCGTAGTTTTTGTCTTAGACAAGTTTCGATCTTACTTGTTAGGGTCTAAGGTTATAATTTACTCAGATCATGCTGCATTGAAATATCTTTTGACTAAAAATGATGCTAAAGCTCGTCTCATTAGGTGGATGTTATTACTACAGGAATTTGATATTGAAATTTGAGATAAAAAAGGATATGAGAATGTTGTAGCTGATCATTTATCTCGATTGATTATAGACTTCACTAGTGAGTCTGAACCTATTTTAGAGACATTTCCTAATGAGAAATTAATGAATGTTTTCCAATTTTTACCATGGTTTACCGATATTGTGAACTATTTGGCTACTAGTCAAATACCAGCACATTGGACCAAACAAGATAAGTCCAAATTTTTAGTTGAAGTTAAGTATTTCTTCTAGGATGATCCTTACTTATTCAAGTATTGTCCCGATCAAATTATAAGATCATCCCTGACACTGACCAACAAAATGTCATTTCATTTTGTCATGATCATGCTTGTGGAGGACATTTTAGTGCTAGAAAAACTAGTATAAAGATTTTACAGTGTGAATTTTATTGGCCTTCTATTTTTCGTGATGCATACACATATTGCTCAGCTTATGAGCGCTGTACAAAGTTAGGCAGTCTGTCTTGATGAAATATGATGCTGCTAACCCTAATTCTGATAGTTGAAATTTTTGATGTTTGGGGCATAGATTTCATCGGCCCTTTCCCAAATTTCTTTGGGAATCTTTACATCTTAGTTGCAGTAGATTATGTGTCCAAATGGGTAGAGACCATAACATATAGAACTATTGATCATAAGGTCGTTGTTAAATTTCTAAGAGAAAATATATTTGCTCGCTTTGGTACTCCACATGCTATTATTAGTGACGGTGGAAAACATTTTTGTAATAGAGTTTTTGAGCATTTAGTAAAAAAATATTTTATAACTCACAAAGTTGGCACCTCCTATCACCCACAGACTAGTATTCAAGTCGAGATATCTAATAGAGAGATTAAGTAAATATTAGAGAAAATGGTAAATTCCAATAGAAAAGAGTGGTCTTTAAGACTCAATGATGCGTTGTGGGCATATCGTATTGCATTTAAAACTCCTATTGGAATGTCTCCTTATCGACTTGTTTATAGAGAAGGATGTCACATTCCTATTGAGTTGGAGCATCGAGCTTATTGGGCAATTAAACAACTAAATTTTGACCTTTACAAGGCAGGAGCTAATAGAAAACTTCAATTGAGTGAATTAGAGGAAATTAGAAATGATGCTTACGAATGTGCTCAATCATGTAAAGATCACATGAAAACATTTCATGATAAACACATTTTAAGAAATTCTTGGACTGGTCCTTTTATAGTTCATATTGTTTATCTATATGGAGCGGTTGAGATTCACAATCCGAATAATGGAGGAAATTTTAAAGTTAATAGGCAACGATTGAAATCCTTTCTCGAGCTGAAAAACCCGAAAATTGAAGAAATCCTCTTAGAGGATCCTGTTTTTCAAGAGTAACTTATTACTTGATCCATTTTAATCATTTGTGTATATTATTAAGTTAGTTTTATTTTATTTTATTTTGAGTTTCCTTTTGTTTTATTTTATTTAGTTTATCTATCTTTTATTAATTTATCAAATTCTAACCTATGGGCTTGCCCGTTTTACTTTTATGGAAGTGTAGCACGGGATGAAAGCTCCATTTTTTATGGCAGACAATGGTAATTTTCCACTCCGAATCCACTATGCCATGCTATGGGCTTTTGATTTGGGGGAGTATAGGTTCCTCCCTATGTTCCAAGATTATGATTGGATCCCACCGGATGAGCATATTTTGAATATTTTGAACAACACTAGTGTTTTGTCTTATTGTTCTCATCATGATAGAATTCTAGTATTTTATATTTCATATTTGTTATATTGGATAAATCCTTACTTATTTCGTCTTCTCTTCTATGATGGAATTGGAGTTTAAGGTGTAGGAAATTTGCATCCATTGTGAATTTTTTTTCCCCAAGTGCTATCTCTTCCTTATTTCATTGTCTATTATTATTATTTTGCATACATTGAGGACAATGTCTAATTTAAGTTGGGGAGTTGAATTAGGTAAAAAAAAAAAAATTATGACATTAAAGTAAATAATGTTATTTCATTCGTTGCCATTGAACCATGAGTTTAGTTATGACATTTATTGCTTTGACTTGAGTACTGAATTGATGTTTATTATACTATCTGTTATTAAAGTATCTCACTGCATTTATACTGGTACACCTACAAAATGCCCGATAGATGTGATTTGTAACGGATAAGTGAACTTGATTTACATTTTTGAAAAACAAATGTGGAGATTGAATACCCATGTGAGTATTGAGTCATTCTTTACTCAATTTTACATTTACTCTCAATTTTGTTCAAAGCACATAATTTTGTTGTTATTCCTTTTAATTCATTCATTTTGGTTGAATGTTGAGAAACGTTACACTGTTATCACATTATGACTTCTTTGAATTTATGCAAGTTGAAGGAGTACGCCAACTTTTAAGAGATGATCTTAGACTATCTTTGTCTTTTTGAGCCTTCATTTATTCATGCATCCTTACTTTTTATAAGTCAGGTTGAGTTTTATTTAGCCTTTCTTTGTTAAACCTCATAACATATATGTTTGGTGATATGTTGGGATATGATTTTTTATGTTGAAGGGCCATTCTGTTTACAGATAGAAAAATAAAAAAAAAAGGAAAAAAATATCATTCGAAACAAAAAACCAAAGCAAAAAGAGAAAAAATCTATTAGTCGGGAAAAAAATTGAGAAAAAAGAAAGAACTAAGTAGAATGTAAAAGTGTCCTATGTTTTGTGTTAGAATCCTAATCATTCGCATATACGTTGCTTAATCTTTACATTTTTTTTCCATAGCCCTTACATTACAACCTAAATAAGGTCCTACTTGATCTTAGACGTTGGTATACTCTTGATACGCTTGTATTCATTGAAGTGATTATGTGATATTTATTATTTATATCTCAATATTTGATATTCCTTTCATGGGACTAAAATATTCTTTTTCTAATAGCATTTTTCAAAATGACGTATGTGAGATATTTGTTTTTGATTTATATTAATTATACTCGTATACATGAGAGTATATTTACATGTACCTAATTCGAAGTGATTTATTTGTTAAGTGCAATATCTTGTGAGATCTGTGTCAAAGTATACTTCTGATAGAATTTGAGTCAAGTGAACTTTGAAAATTATAGTAATCTCTAAATGGGCTAAAAGGTTTTCAAACAAGCTTTTGAGATGTCTTTAATGGTTGCTAGTGTTTTGAACTTTAATTCCTATTCTTGTTGATGTAGTAAATTTCATGGCTTTACTTAAACTCTTGGCATTTGAATGAAAGAATTATTATTGATTTTGATGAAAGAAATTCATGAATTTTATGGGTATATTCACTATAAGCTCTCACGAGATTTCACTCATCCATTAAGGAGAACCTAGGGGTTTAAAAGATTTATTGCATATGCTAAATGCAATCAAAATTTTCAGCAAAAGTGGATTACTTAGTTAAATAATTTTATTTAGTTGTCTTTCAATTTTCTATTTTTAGTGTCGATTTGCTTGAGGACAAGCAAAATTTAAATTGGGGGGGTGTGATAAGTAACATAATTTATATATTTTTAACCTTTAATAATGTTATTTATTTATTTATATTATTATTTTATTGCAAATTTGAATACAAGAGTAAAAAGGAAGAGTCCCAACCCAAATACGAAACAAGTGTTTAGGAATCAAATCTTTCAACATTTCTATTCAAGCTAGGAGACTAGAAAGAAAGACTTTCGACTAATAAAGGAAACTGTGCAAAGTGGAGCAAGATTCATATATATGTATATATGTGTGTGTGTGTGAGAGAAGAAGAATTATATATATATATATATGTGTGCGCGTGTGCGTGCGTGTGCAGGCACGTGTGAAGAGTGAAAAAACGAGGAAAAGAAAAAAGAAAAAAGAAAACCAAAAACCTAGCCTAAGGAGCCGTGCGGTGAGATTTTTTTTTGGGGGGGGGGGGGGGGGGGGCAACTAGAAGGAAAAAAAAAAGAATCAAAATATCCGATCCGGAAGGGCATTACGTTGGTCACGTTGCAGCCACATTAGAGTCCCTACCCAAGAGAGCCGCAAAGGAAAAAAAAGCCAAAGAAAAAAAGTAGTGCAAAGAAAGAGAAGAAGACGACGAAGATTTAGAATACAAAGCTTTTAAGCCTTATTATTTTTACGGATTCAGATTTTATGTTTTATTTTTCTAGCTTTCAATGGATGTTAAAACAATGAGTGGCTAATTTTTCACACTAGGGTTGAGGATGAAACTCAATGCTTCGTAATGACTTGAAATGTGATTTATATTTATTTTTAAAAAACGTGCTTTGATTGTTTAATACTCTTGCCTACATATAATTAAAGTCAATAATTCTGGATATGATATTAGTTCATAATTTGGGATTGTAGGATTAATTATTTAGCCATGTTATTTGTTGGTATAATTTCAAGTATTGAATTTCTTACGTGATTTATTTTCAAATGGATACATATAAATTTTTTATCTTGAACATTAAGGTTAGGAAGAATGTACATTAGTTTATTTATTAAAGTGATTTTAATTTATATTTCCATAATAACAAGTTTGATTACGTCGTTATTGTGAAGTAAATTAGGAAAATAATTTAAATTACTTGAAAAGTTATTATAATATATGTGTGTGGATTGTAAAACCTTAGTCATCTTAATTTGATTTATCTCATCTCTTCATTACATTGTCTAGATTAATTGTTTACTTGTTTATTTAGTATTTTGTTATTTTTGTTCATTGTTAGATTAGTTAAACAAACTCAAAATTTCTTAACTAGGTTAGGATAAACTAGATTTATTATAATTTATTTTCTAAAATTTCAAAAGTCTCTGTGGAATCGACCTCGCACTCAGTGTCTTATACTACAATACGATTTGTGCGCTTGCGAGTATTAAAATTGATCACATCAAAGGCCACTCTTTGCTCTCATGGCTTTCAAGTTTCAACCTTCAATTCATCTTCGTCTGCCACTTTTTCTCTTCATGGGATGCGACCCACCAAAACCCATGTAAAAGGGATTACATCAAATTAGCCCCATTAACCTTTTATTCGATATTTAAGGTTTATATAGTAGCAAATTGAGTAAACCAATATTAGCTCCATTAACCTATTATTCGCGATTTAAGAATAAAGCATTATTGTACAATATAACGTAGTATGTGCTATTATTCCCGATTCTGATCATAAAGATACAGTTAAAACAAGATCAAGAGGAGTAAAAACTGCACACGAAAGAAAAGGAGGGGATAATCATAGTAAATTTGCCAAATATGTACAAATAACAGAAGGCCTCGTTTTCTAAATACATTAGAAAAAAATCTTCAGATATAGCATAACCCTACAGTGGAGAGGGCTAAGCTCAGTGATAAGCAGCAACCCACTCATGCTTTTAGATTATAGAATCGACTAAACCTCACTAACTCTAACAACGTAACACTTACATGTTGTATTCCTGTCTTGAAATAAGAATAAAAATAACATAATCTTGTTATCCATCACTGCATAAAAAATGTTTATAATTGTCAATCTCATATGGGGCAGTGTACCATTTCGGATCAAGTAATGTTTCAGATTTATGGTTATGCTTGTTACATATTTACAAATATATATATATATATATAGTAAGCAAAGTAAATGAACCATACAATACTATATACAAGCTCTAAAAATTCAAACAGACTACAAAAATATTCCATGCCGAAAGGGACTCCAAAAACATTTTACATTACAAACCACTAACGAATGATTTCTAAAAGACTTAAATAAAATAAGAAAAGAAAAAATGTATCCTTTTTATTGTTGCTTTTGACTGTTGAAAATCAAGGAGGAGACAAATAAAATATCAAAGAAAAAGTTGTTTCTTCAATTATTTAAAGGAAAAGTATTTTTGACGGTTCAAAGACGAAAAATAATATTAGAAGAAAAGTTGTTTCTGGACTTTCTATTTGACGTTCAAACTTCAAAAGTAGTAAGCACCGTTTTTTTTTCTTTGCCCTGTCTTCCAATTTCTTTTGAACTTTGCTTTTCACTGCCAACTTGTCATTTAAGAGTACAAAGTTGCCTAATCTTTCCTATTACTAAAAAGAAGTTGCTAGTGTTAGGTGCCTGCACGAATACTAACGTGTCTAACGTACCACATCAGTTGAGTACCACCAAAAGTAATGAGACTCAATAGATGTGGCACGTGTCTATCAAGGTACTTGATGCTAGCACATCCCTTTCTAAAAAGATAGATAGACCAAAACATTCCTAGCTTCTCTTTTCTACCTTCCCAAAGGAATCGCTTTTATCTTTTCAATCCTTGTTTGCAGTGGCCAAATCAAAAAAATTCCTTTAGGGGTAACCATTAATCGCCACTAAAGATTTTTTTTTTTTTTCAAAATCAACAATAGTACACTTGATTTATATATATATTTATATGTGTGTGTGTGTGTATAATGTATATAAACTTATATATGATATAGAATGAGGATTTATAGCAAAATAACTATTTAACAAGGGCATTTATAAATTTCCAGTTGAGGCAAAGTGAAACACATATATCAAACTATAGGGTAAAATTTGAAACTTTGAGAGAGGGCATTTATAAATTTTCAGATGGGTAAATTGAAAAACATATCAAAATCTATAGGTAATTAAATATATAATGTGGCTACCCCACTGCTTGTCCAACGATAGAATGAGGATAGAATGCTTAATAGTGAGAGAATATGTAGGAAGGCTCCCTCGAAAAAAAACCACTGCTGTGGATAAGGGTGAGTAATTTTTTATTATGTTCCAGTGGAAAAAAGTTTACTAGTTAGACACATATAATAGCTATATGAATATATTTATATTGATTGGTTCTTTTTACTAATTTTTTTCTTACTTAAAATTATTTGTTCTTGTTTTTTTAATGTATTTTGTAGTGAGTGTAACAGCTTATGATGAAAGAACGTTAACAATGATATATAATTATTATTAATTATATATCTTTATGCACTAGAATCATTATCAATCTTTATGCTTATTTTTGTTATCAGTTTTATAAATTTTATAATTATTATAAATTACTTTTAAATCAAAACAGTGTAGACTCGATGTAATTACTCAATAGGCGAAACAAAACAAAAAATAATAATAATTGAAAACAAACTAATAATCTCTCCATTTGTTATGTATCACCCTTTCAATTTTCCCCTCTCTCAACTGAAATCCTTGCTCCACCACGACTCTGTAATATACATATGTATTTTATTACCGTGGATGGTTCTTCTTTGACATCAATGTCTTATTCTATCTATCAACAAAATTCAAGCCCAACTTTCAAATTTTCACTAAAATCAATGTCCTTGATTTGTCCATTTAAAATCTCTCCCTACTCTCTGTTTCTCTCTATTGTAATTTCACTCTCTGTTTCTCTCTATTGTAATTTCTCTCTCTATATATGCATACTACTTGTATTGACGTCGAGTTCGAGATGTTGCTCCTTGCTTTAAGCATCACCGGTGGTTTTCAGTACAGTCCGAATTTCGGCGAAAACACTTGGGATGCCCAAAATAGTTCGAAACATGCCAGAAAATTATATGAAACAAAGTAGGTTCTTGATCGAGTGTCATACCAGTGGAAAAACGGTGTCTATAACCCTGACACGCATCATGATGTTATGATTTTTGTAGGCCTAACTTGTAGTACGAAACAGAGATTGGTGGAACCAGATAAAGTAATTGATTTCATATGTTCTATTAGACGTTGGTGGACTGACTTAGTTTCTAGATCGGAAATAACGTGTTTTCGAGTCGTTTAGGTACTAAAACTAACAAACGGGTTCGGAATTCTGACAAACTCGATATATAGTAAGATTTAGGCACGAGTGACGTGTGAAAATGAACGGCGCAGTTGCCGGAGTCCCGATTTGAGAGATTTAATTTTTTTTTTCTCTTTTCCTTAAATTTTTTTTAGATTAACATGTTTTTCGAACTGTTTGGGTACTAAAACCCTCAAACGATCTCAAAACTCAATCAAACTAGACACGTTGTAAGATTTAGGCACGAGTGACGTGTGAAAATAAACGGCATAGTCGCCGGAGTCCCGGTTTGGGAGATGTAACAATTTTTCCTTAGCTTTTTTTTTTTTAAGAAAATAATATGTTTTTGAGTTTTTTGGATACTAAAACGCACAAACGAGCTCGGAACTCTATCAAACTCGATACGTAGTAAGATTTAGGCATGAGTGATGTGTGGGAATGAACAACGCAGTTGTCGGAGTCCCGGTTTGAGAGATTTAATTTTTTTCTTCTCTTTTCCTTAGTTTTTTTTTTAGAAAATAACGTGTTTTCGAGTCGTTTAGGTATTAAAACCCACAAACGAGCTCGAAACTCTGTCAAACTCGACATGTAGTAAGATTTAGGCACGAGTAACGTGTGGGAATGAACGACACAGTCGCCGGAGTCCCGGTTTGTGAGATGTAACACTTTTTTTCCTCTCTTTTTCTTAGTTTTTTAAGAATAGCCGTTTTGCATAATTGTACTAATTATGTATAAGTTTTTGAATTTTTGATTTAAAAATATTGCATTTATTATTGTAGGATGGAGTAAAGATTTCTTTACTTTATTTTGGTCTTCCAAAAGTCAAATTAGCGGAAGGAGTTCTTATTAACACGAATCCATTGATAGAAATTGATAGAGAACCATTGGGTCCAAATTACTACAAAGTTTTTGTTCAAAATGCTCGAAAACCTAACGCTTTATTAGAACGACCTAGCAAAGACATTACAACTGTTAGAGAATCTGTCAGCCGACATATGGCTTGGCTTTCTCGTAATGTAAATTACATTTTTATTTCAATAAGCCCATATATTACATGCATATCTATTAATTTTATTTATTATGTTATTATCGTATCTAATATTTTTTTGTTTTCTTCTTTTCAGGTTATTCATAAAGAATAGGTGGATGGTCTTTTTGTATTGGCTTATGTTGTAATAGACTAAAAACTCTCTTTTGTTGTATGAATTTTTCATTTAGGTCGTTCTTTTTGTGAGATGTTATGTATTTACTTTGATTTTGTTTTGGATTTTGGTAAAAGACAATATTTTTTGTTTATTTGTTGTTTGGATATGTATATTAAAATGAGCAAAATTTTTTTTTTAAAAAGTATTTGTGACGGCAGGCGATTGTCGCAAATACTTCGGCATTTTAAATCATTTATTTTGCAATAATATTTGCGACGCGCAAATACTTGAAATGATTAAAAATAAATATTTACAAATACTATTTGCAACGGCAGGAACCGTCGCAAAAGGGGATCGTTTTTAAATTTTGTTACATGAAAATTGCATTAGCGACGACAATATATTCATCGCAAAAAGGCTTATTTGCGACAGCAATCTAAACCGTCGCAAATAAAATTGATCCCGTCGTGCACTATTTGTGATGAGAACATGCTGTCGCAAATAGTCACCATGCCGTCGCATAGCCGTCGTTAAAAGTATTTGCGACCCCACCATTTGGGTTGCCTAAAATGTCATCGCTCAGCCATGGCAAATAAGCATTTGCGACGGCATTTTGAGTATGTGCGATGGCATGTAGCTGTCGCAAATAATGCATTTTCTTGTAGTGTTATAACATTTGGTTTCAGAATGGACTATATGCTTTGAGCTCAAGTCACGAAAATAACTACTTGAAATAGAGTGCAAACCATCCAAATTAGAAAAGAGTTAATCTACGGTCGCGTGATACTCTATTCTAATTTTGGTGGACTCAACCCGTGATATGACAAATAGATTGGATTATTATGACGTGGATGTAATATGAGAATTGATCTCATATATTTTATGAAACTTGAGTCTTTAACGTACTATACAAGTTCCTAACACTTGGGATTTTTTTTTGTTTTTTTGGATGACTTAAGGGTTTCAAATTTATGTATAAATTGAGGGACTAGTGTGGTGCAGAGAGTGTGGCAGTGAGGTGCTCTTGTGAGGGGTTTTATGCGAGAGTTTATCTCGTTTTGTGGCACGGTGAAGTTATTCCCTCCTTCTCTTCCTTAGTATAAATTTAGGTAGTGTATTTTCAGTGTTGCATCTTATATTACTTTGAATGTTCGCATTGGTTACTGCACTCACGACTCTCTGCCACACCTCGTCCATGGTGTTAATCACATTGCGAGCCGAATAGGCAACGGGTTTGACTCAAGACTGGGGATCGACATGATTAACCGTACTCTTTCTCGGCTCAGGGGGAAGAGGAGGCCTCGTTGCAACTGCAGGAGTCGCGGCCTTCTCCTTCACGGGTTTCTCCTTCGGCGCCGGTGCCTTCTTGGACGAAAGGGCTTCCTTTGCCAAGTCAATACCCTTGGTGGTCTTCTGGCGCTTTGCCTCGGGAGCCACCAACGCACTCCTCCTCTTCCTCACTAAGAAGCTCAGTTCGAAGCTCATCTTATCAGCTTCGGGGGATTGTTGAGTCGCTGAGGGAGGTGGATGATCTGCAAGAAAGATGAAATGGATTCAGACAAGGCTTAGGTCACAGAAAGAACAACTTCACAGTCACTCTTCTCACGTTCAATGGCTAACGCCTCCCTGGTCAGCTCGGGTCCCACAAGGTAGTTTGCGAGGGTCTTGACAGAGACCAAGTCCTTGTCGCTCTGTATTCAATTCGTCGGATAGATCAGGCTTACTCTTACTTGACACCCCAAGACACCTAAGTTAGAACGATCGACGTTTCAACCAAAAAAGATAAAGGAAAGTTCAGTAAAGAGAGTATACACTTCTTACTCAAATAGCCCCATCGCTTGGGGACCCGAGTAGATAAGTCAGTCTCTCAGGGAGGGAACTCCCATCCTTCTCCGCTAACCGAGAAGAACCGATCCTTCTAGTTCTTGTGTGATGAAGGCAGCTCGCCGACCAAATCAAGCCCTGCCGACCTGCCTGAGAAATACCAGAATCCCTTCCCCCCTTTGGGCTGGCCTGTAGCAATACAAGAACTCATCCTGCGTAACATCCTGTCCAAGGACAATCTGCTAGAGGACCACACAGCCAAGGATGATCCTTCAGCCGTTCGGCTGAGCCTGCTCAGGCGAGAAGCGTAGCCTTTGCTGAATCTCCCAAACGGGCCAAGGGAAAGGTAGGCGAAGACCACCAGCCAGTGCACCCTTGTACACGGTGATCTCATCCTCCTTCGCCAGATAAGCCCAACCCTTGGAATTGGGGATCTTGAACTTCACCCCTTTTGGGATCTGGTAGTCCTTCTGAAGGCTGAGGACCTTCTCCCTAGTGAGGACAGTGGGGATTCCCATGGCCTCATACTCAGGGCCCTCTTCTTTCCCCTTCTCCTCGCCTCTCCAGATGGGACGGCATCCTCCTTAGGCCGCCCCAGCCTCCTCCGACTTCAAAACCTTCAGGGACGCCCCAGAATTACCAACGGAGGCCTCCTCCACCGTCTCGTGGCTCACAACCCTAAACTCATTCAAGTTGGTCCCCTCAGAACCAGAACTAACATGCTCTGGGTTCGCCATCGTAACTAAAAGCTTATCGTCCCTAATCCTATCAAACACTGTTTGAACAACGCACAAACGTCCATAAGAGTGGACTTTGAGAACTCTGGCATATCGACAAACCACGAGAGGTTGGGAATCTGGCCCTTTCCTTCAAATACCCAAACACAACGCGTAGCCAACTAGTACATATAACTGAGAAATAGGCCTTACTGCAACACAAGATGCCGACGGTGAGTTCGGCGAATAACCGGTGATGCATCGTAGAGGGCTGGTGTCCTATCCATCGGTTGAAGAAGATGAAGATGGAGGACTGAGATGGAGGTTCTTTTCTCTGTTTCTCTCTTTGTGTTTTGTAGAAAGTTCGACTAGCGCAAGTGAGGAGGCAAAAAGGAGAACCGCCCAACAAAACTCCCCCCAAGTCTTTGAAATCAACGGCTTAGATGGATTGCGTTAATGGGACATCAACAACTAGTATCCGGAAGTCTTTTTGACTTTTAACCACCAAACCCCATTTGCCGCGTGGCGGTATGTGAAACGACGCGACAATTGTAGCCATCATTGCACTGGCCTTACCATAAATGTGCTCCGAATTTCAAGGGTCGGCTGACCAATGGAATTCCCCTGACCCCGAGTGGACGGCCAAAGGAATTGGGGGCATCTGATAGTGACGTTTCCTCGACCTGGTTGTCAGGATTCGACAGAGCCGATCCCCTTGTAAAGTCCCCTGACCAGGCCAGGTGTCTTCTCAATCTTCTAGTCGAGCATCGTCGTAGTCGAACCCCTTCATCCCCGAATAGATCAAGGACTTAGGCCTGCTCCCCATGTTGCCCCTTCCTATCACATCGGCAGGGGCCACCACTGACATCGGACACAGTAGCGTGTTCTCGACACAATGACGTAGAATGTGCGAGAGACAATTGCCCTCACCCCTGACGCCGTTCTGAAACACGCCACGCGCGAAGTGGGGCAACAACCCACTCAAGTACCCTGCCACGGATTTGACCCTCCAATGGAACACCGCCACGTGGAAAGGTCATCAACCACTTCCATGCATACATATAAAGGAAAAACAAGGGCCTTCTCCACTAGGTATGCACCAAAGAGAAACCCTAGCAAACTACACTTTTAAGTAACCATATTCTCTTGAATCTAACTGGATCATCGGAGGGTCCTTGGCAGACACCACACCGGTGTGCTTAGAGCAGGAGATCACACGCCAACGAGAGTGAGTTCGTCAAAGCCTGGGGGCAAGACCCATGAAATTGCTGCATCATCACTTAATATGTGCCCTAATAAGTTAATAACATACGTTACCCTTTATAGTTTACTTGCTTTTACCATTTTACTTTCTTAAGGGTGACAAATGAATGGGTTGTGGGTTAAAGATGATAATCCCAACTGGCTCATTTAACAAACGGGTTGAATATGGACTGTTAATTTAAAAAAGCTCTAATTTAGCAAACAGTTTGCTTAATGCTATTTGATGATTATAGAAAGCTTTTTTTATTATTTTTTATTATAGTATTATCAAAGAAGCTCCAAGCAATCCCAAACACTAAAAGGTTGAGAAGAATTTATGTAAAATACTTAATAATATCCAAACCTAGGTCAAGATAGTGTTTTAGTTATTAGGACCTTATTCAAGGTGTCATCTATATATATCGTACCAAATTAATAACACTAACACTTCTAACATATTAGTTTGTATATATATATTTTAAGGTTAATGCATCATGTTATAAAATAAAACAGAACTTCAAGAGATATAACTATTATAACAATTAGGCATTTGAATTGTAAGACTTAGTTTTTTCAAGATACTCTTACAAGAGACTTAAACTTGGTGGACGTGCATATTAACCCCAATATTTCCGGAATTTTGTTTATATCCAATATTTTGGATATTTAAGATAAAATATAGTGTATTGACCTCAATTCAAGAAATTTTACTAGCGACCCCAATAAAAAACTTAGCTTGGTGCACAACTAAAATCCTAGGTTCGGCACTTTGCAAAAATTTAAAGGTATCTATCAATAAGAAATTTTGTAATGTTCTTGTATAGAGATTTGACCTTAATCCATGTAATTTAACTTTCACCTTTGATTAAAAAAGTGAAACCTATATAAGGACTATAGGTTATAAATAATGAAGTTAGTAAGGTAGAATTCAAAAGCTCTTAAGTGGACTAATAATGTGGGTTCAAAGGGAGATGATTTCATTTGTTACAATGTTCTCTTTCATCCCAGCAGTGAAAGCATTCCAAGATTTAGTATTTTCCACTCCTTTGTCTCATTCTTTGGAAGACTAAACTATTGTACAATATGATGTAGAATGCACTATAATTCGCAATTCTAATCATAAAGATATAGTTGAAACAAGATCAAGATGAATAAAAACTGCATACCTAAGAAAAAGGAAGGGGTAATAATAGTAAATTTGGCAAGTATATACAAATAATAGGATGCCTTGTTTTCTAAATACATTAGAAGAAAATCTTCAGATACAACATAACCTTATCCAGGAGAGGGCTGAGCCTAGTAGTAAGTTTAAACCCATCCATGCTTTTAGGTTATGAATTCAACTTACCCTCACTAACTTTAACAATGTTAACACTAACTTATATGTTGTATTCCTGTCTTGAAATAAAAATAACAAAATCATTTTATAATATATACAAGCTCTAAAAATTCAAAAAGACTACAAAAACATTCCATGCTGAAAGAGGCTCCAAAAACATATAAGGGTAAATTACATTTTGCGCTTCTTCACTTTACAGCAATCTCATTTAACGACCTGTAGTTTTTTTTGATGCAATTGGATCCTCGCACTTTTAAATTATTGCAATGTCAACCCTATCCCAACGTCCGTCTATTTAATGGACGGTTTTTGCGCACGTGACTGGCATGTGGGAGTTTTCCATGGGCAAAAACGTAAATTACCACCCCTTCCCCTCATTTATGCCTAAAGGACTCATTAGGTCGTCTATATATATATATATATATGTACGTATACATGTATCAGTGGAACCAGAGCTTCGTTCCAGGCAAAGTAGAGCAAAAGAGAAGGATGGAAGGGAAAGTATGTTACTGCGGCAAACCTAGTCGAATGAGGGCATCATGAAAAAGTGGCAACCCATGAAGGAGATTTGCTGGATGTGAGAATTATGGGTTAAGCCTCTCTAGTCCTTAGAGATGGCTGAAGTTTGGTTTTCTTGCTAAATTTTTACAAGTTTCGTTTCGTTGCAACAAAATAGATGTTGCGGTTTCTTCATTTGGAATGACCCCCCAATGTGCCAAAGATCTAAGCAAGTTATACCAGGGCTGTTGAAAAAGATTACAAGGCTAAAGAAAGATGTTACAGATATAGACAAGAAACAGATATCAATGGTTATGGGCAAGCCTAGTCCTCTCTTGGGTGATAATAGTCCTCTCTTGGGCAAGCCTAGTCCTCTCTTAGGTGATGGGGTGGTTTTTTTGTTAAGGGTAATTGGGAATTGAAACTGAGAAAAAGCATTTAAACTAGAAGTATGATGGCAGAATAAAGGGGAAATGTAGGGAATGCAGATATGCTTTTGACCCCTATTTGATCTAGTATTATAGAAATTCTATCAATCAAATGGATGTTTGTGTTATGTTGAATTTGAATCCTATCAACTGTTGATTCCATATACTTATAGATTCACTCATCCATTTCGCACAATCAAGTTAATATTTTGACAACCATCATATCCAAAGCAATGAACCCAAAATATATTGTCATCCATTTCACCAAAACAAAAGAAGTTATCCAAGTCAACAACCCAAAAATCCATAGCCTTACAAACACACATGTCTATGTAGGTTCAATTTACACAAAAACATCTTAAGCCTTTGCCAAAAACACCTTGAACTTAATGGTTCCTTTCCTCCTACTTTGGACCCTTTCCCTTAGTAGTGCCATCCTTCCCCTACTGCAAAGAGTATAGTGTAACCACTTTTTTGCCTCTCCAAAGAAAAGAAGTGGCCATGATAGTCTGAGCAGATGATGTAGATCCCCGATTGTTTGAGTTTGCAGATTTCTCTTGTGTTGGTGCTGTTGGTCTTGCAGCTGGGGCTTTGATTGTACTTCAAAAGTACAATTATAACACCTTAACTTGTGCTTTGTTAGCTTTAGTTTAGGATTTTATTTGTCTTTTAATTAGATTTTAGTATTAGCTTACTTTGTTTTGAGCCTAATTTGGAGCAATTTAGGCGCAATTCGGATAACAGTGAAGAGTGTTGTGAATAGTGTACGGTGAATAGTGTTTTAACATATGAATAGTGCCATGTGCACGATAAACACCGTATGGTGTTAGAATTGAGCACGGGTGAGTAGTGTTCGAATAGTGAATAGTGTCGTGCGCATGATAAATAGTTCTATTCGAACGCTTTCACAAGTTTGCAAAACCGTGAGAAATTACTGAGGCTCGATTTCACCATACGGTTAGCTAACGGTGAATGATAGCTCTATTTATTTTCAGCCTATAAATTCAATTTTTGCACAAAAATTGGGAATCTAAGCTTTTTGTACATAGATATGGTTAAATACAACTATATAGAAGTAGTTTTAGAGATAGAAACAATTGGAATTTCGTTGTAATTTCTATTATAGTAATCAAATTCAATTAGTTTACAAGCTTTCTTCAATTCAATTATCAATTTCTCTATGGATTCAAGCAGCTAAGTCTTCAATTGGGTGCAATTGTGAAAGTCACTCAAGGAATCTAAGGTTTCAATAAAGGTATCTCATGAATTAATTACTTTATCTTCCTAGATCTTTAATTCCTAGTAATTGAATATAGAAATCTTAGAACATTTAGATTATTGATTATGTTTGGTGGTTTTAATACATGATTCCTCAATTGTGTGTTAAATACATCCAAATCGATAGTATTAATCTAAGGCTCTCTACTAGGTAATGAATCTAACATCAATTATTATGGAATCCATTCTCATCAATTGAATGTTGGATGCTTAAGAACACATAGGCTATTGACTATGTTTGATTAATTCAATGGTTAACTCTCTAATTTTGTATTGTTCCTAATCAAATTGATGGTATTAACCTATGATTATACTATTGACTATGAATTTAATTTCAATTGCTTGAGAATTGTTGATTTTCAAAGTTAAATCTTCCAAAACAAACTCTCTTGATTGTGGAGTTTGATTTGAGTTATAAAACTTGTTGAAATCTTTGGATGAATTGAGTGATCGGATTAATTGAATCTAATTCCTTTTACAATTTGTTGATCTAGCTTTCATTTCCTTTGTTTTAGTTTAAACAACAAACCTTTTCAAACCAAATCATTTTTCATTTTCCCTTTTGAAAAGCATTTTACCAAATTGCATGAGTTTGAGAGTATTGAGTGCTAGCTTTGGCCGATAGCTTATATTGGGCTCAATTCTCGTGAAATTCGACCTTGGTACTTACTGAGTTATACTTGATGACCACTTTCTCTTTGGTGTTACATTTGTTGACTTAAGGTTGATCCCCATGTTGATTTTGATGATAACAAAACCATGTGGTTGTTATCTAATGATTTCACTTGAGTGTGCAAATTAGATTATAATCATTTGATAACAAGAAAATAATTGAGTTGATCGGTTGAGTATCAAACAAGAAGATTACTTAGGTAATCTTATTCTTGAAGAGATTGAAGATGCTCAAGGAGTTCAACAAGTATTCAAAAGAAGGATGTAAGTGACTGAATATCTTATGATGATTCAAGAAGTTATTCAAAGAAGCAAAGCACTTAAGCAAGATTATTTGAAGAGTATTCAAGTTGACATGGAATCAATTCTTGAAGACTAAAGTACAAATTGAAGTGCAAATACAACAAAGGATTTCAAGTAGAATTGAAGACCGAAGAGCTGGCACCATACAAATATGGTTTACACTTCACCATGAAGACCCTCGATCCTCATGGCCATATCAAGTCCACTATATCATCATGCATGCTATGAACTTCTAAATTGGTTGATTTTTCTACTCTAAATCTAGAAAATGCATTCAGGCATAAAGCATAAAAGAAAGGGAGAGCAACAAGTTGAAGCTTGTCAAGTAACAGTGGAGAACTTGTCACATTGAAGATATTGAAGAACTTGTGGTGAGAAGCTTGTCATGAAACAATGAAGACAAGAAGTATGATGAGTTGATACATTCAGCAATCTCATAGTTGCAACCTCATTTAGATGACTCTTACAAGACATGGAAGCTCACCTTGAAGATTTGAAGATGTCTTGCAAGAATGGAAGAAGAAGAGACTCACTTAAAGACGTGGAAGCTTTTTTTGGAAGTTTTGAAGATGTCTTGAAAGTATTGATAAGAAATCACAAGAGTTGGAAGCTTCATTGAAGATTATGTTGAAGTCTTGAATTGATGGAAGAAGTTATATTGATTAAAGAATCCTAGAAGAAATCAAGTTGATAAAGATCAAGCAAAGAAATTGAAGAAGTTCAAATAAGCATGAAAGATCAATTGAAGAAAAGAGATCTCAAGTCTTGGAAGCTCTCTTGAAGATTTTGAAGAAGACTTGGATCAATGGAAGAAGTAATGTTGATTGAAGAACTCTAAATATAATCAAAAGTGTATTGATTTTATCTTGAAGAGTTGAAGATGTTCTTGAAGTCAACATACCTTGAAGAAGTCTTTTCAAGCCTTAGAAACCTTATTTGGATGATCCTTAAAGAGCTTGAAGATATTGAAGAAGATTGAAGAAGTATTGCAAAAGTTAAGGATTTTCCTAAAAAGTGTCGACCCCTCAAGCAAAAGAGTCGACTCATTCAAATAGAGGCTGAAAATTCTGGTGGAACATCAAAAGAGTCGACCCCTAGCATAAAAGAGTCGACTCATTCCAACAGAGAGTTGATTGTGCAGTTTTAGACCAAAAGAGTCGACTCCTGGACCAAAAGAGTCGACTCATTTGGGCAGAACCTTCAAAAATCTGCTGCAACACAAAAAGAGTCGACCCCTGCAGCAAAAGAGTCGACTCATTTAAGGTAACGGCTAGTTTTTTGAACGTTATACTCCGCCGTTTTCCTATCAAATGGTCTCCCATCCATCTCCAACGGCTATAATCAACTCAAGGCTATATATACAAGATCCCCAACACATATATGATGATGAAGAACAAGAAGAACATGAGAAGAACTCAAGATTAAGTGCTACAAAGTGATATTTCATCTTCCACATCTTATACTCTGTTTTTATTCTTTTGGGGGGTTCTTGAGTGAGCTGAAAATTTGTTTATCCACTCTTTGAGAGAGAGTTATTCATTGTACAACCTTCATCTATTATTGGGTGGGTTTGTAAACTTGTAAGTTTGAGTGTTCTTGAGAAAAACACTTGTGAGTTTGAGTGTAGCTTGGGAAAAACACTTGTAAGTTTGAGAGAAGCTTGGACAAAATCACTCGTAAGTTTGAGAGAAGCTTGGACAAAATCTCTTGGGTTTTGAGAGCTTGGGGAAGAGTTCTTGTAAGAGTGAGCTAGGCACTTGGAGAAAAACTAGCAGCTGTGTAAGGAAAGTTTACATAGTGGAATAACTTCGAGAGGATCGAGGAAGAGAGGACGTAGGCAAGGTTTGGCCGAACCTCTATAAATCTGGTGTTCTTCATCTCTTTGCTCATATTATTTCCTTGCATTACATTATATTGTTTGCTTGCTTGGTTATTAGTTTGATTGCTCACTGCCACATTACTTAAATTGTTTTTAGTTGCATTGTTTGATATAAATTTTATAAAACCCAATTCACCCCCCCTCTTGGGTTGCCTACTTGGGCCAACAACATTGCTATGGCTTTTTCAGGCTTGTGGTGTTGCTCTTCATGGTGTTGTTGGTCTTGCTACTGGGGCTTGTGGTGTTGCTCTTGTTGGTGCTGTTGCAGGTTCTGGTCTTCATGCAACAAATTTTGGTGCTGGTGTTGGTGGTACTGATGCTGGTGTTGGTTGGCTGCCATAATTCCTAGTCTGCAAGCATTAGTATAGAGAAAATTAGTATATGTCTTTCATAATATAGACATAAAAAAGGCACTAACATAAGACTTACATTAGTTTTTTTTACTTTCCTCCTTCTTGAATGGTCACATGCTTTATTTTTCCTCCTTGTTGGTTATTTTTTTAATGCTCCAAATTGGGCTCTTGTAGTTGTGGCCCCAATTCCCACAGTTACCACCCTTGAGTGAATGTTTTGTCTTCTAACTTTGCTAGGGTTAATTGGTTCATTAAGTTCCCTTTTTCTTAGCTTTTAGGCCTACCTTGTAACTTGTGGAATACAGGAGGTAGTGAAGATTATTTGGAGACGCGGCGACAGCGATATACCAGGGCCGGTGGTCGGTAAACTTCAATCGACCATAACTTTTGACTCGTAATTCCGTTTCGCCATTATAATATGTTGTTGAAAAGGTATCGATGAGCCGGAGAAAGAGGAAAATGATTTTCCAACCTAGGAAATCGTGAAAAAACACTTCTAAATACAGTTTTGAGCCTATTTTGTATTTTGGGCTTATTTTTGTGGGCTTTTTGTCAGTTTTCCTTTTAATCCGATTTTGTCCCGGGCCTAGGGTTTTGTGCCGCCTATTTATGTTCTTGTTTAAGACATTTTCAGCAGTTTTTGATGAATAATAAACTTGTGTGCGATTTTTGCACTTTTCCAACCACTCGGTATTTTCTACGAAGATCAACGAGTGTTTGATGCCCTAAAACCTAGCGTTCATGGTGAATCAGCAGGTTGCAGGACGACTCTGAATTCGGTATTCGTGGTGAATCAACGAATTAGGGTTCATTTTATTGCTCTCTTAATTTTTCGCTGCATCAACATGTTAGGGCCATTGAGTGGGTTGATAATGTGCTCATAAATCTTTAAATTGGTGGTTATCCAATAACACTCATTTACATAATCCTCTAGCATCTCACCCTTATAAAATATGGCAGCCACACCATGAGTACATGGTATTCCTTTTAGGTCCTATTTCCTACATATGCAGCTATGCTCCTCTAGATCCACCACCCATTAATACCATTCAAGCAATTTCCTTGGAACTTAGGACCCCTTGACCACATGGGACAACATCCCCCTTACTCCACCTTAAATTTCTCTACTTTCTTTTGAATTTATGGGCACAACAGACTCTTATGTTTCCTCATAATCTCCCTGCTAACTTGTAGTCTTATTATCAACAAACACTTTATTTTTTCAAGCATACTTATAATGGGTTTATTCCTTACCTCAACTATAAACCTATTAAAGGATTCAACAATGTTGTTTAAGAGAATTTCACACTTAGAGAAGGTGCTAAATTGTGACCTGGACCAGTGTCTAGGATGTTTGTCTGCAAACCATTGGAATGTCTTTTTATCCAAAGCCATCATTTGAGCCACATCTTGTTCAAATTGTTGAACTGCAGATGCCCTAGCAACATCCCATAATTTGTCCTTAAGTGCCTTCCCTTTGAATTCAGTTCTGAAATTGGTATATAAATGCCTGCAACAGTGTATGTGCTCTGCATTTGGAACTATCTCTTGAAGTGATGGAATTAATCCCTGCAATGAAACAACAATGTCCATCCATGTTGATTGTGCATGTTAATGTCCTCTATGAGTAACTAAATGAACCAAAGCCATGACCCTTTTGTTTCACCTTCAACCACAGCATAGGCTAATGGGAAGCTTTGGTTATTTGTATCAATTCCTATAGCTACTAATAACTGACCTGGGTTCCCTACTTTCAAGTGACAACCATCTAATCCAATCACACCCTGCCAAGAAACCTCTCTTACAAGCCCATGGGCAAATATACAATCTCTCAAAGTTAAGCTTAGAATTTGGTCTTTTAGGAGCTACTTTCATAATGATAGTGGTGTCAATTAGTTTGCCCTAATATACCCCAGTCCCTCTAAAATCTCACCCAAATCAAAGAGATATGAACTCTTTGTGTATATAAGGCAAGCATTTTTCCCAAATCGAGTGGCATGCAAGGCACGTGGGGTCCTTTGGGCGGGAATAAGGGGGAACATGTGGTAATTTACGTTTTTTCCCATGGAAAACTCCCACATGCTAGTCACATGCGCAAAAACCGTCCATTAAACAGATGAACATTGGGTTAGGGTTGACATTGCAACAATTTGAAAGTGTGAGGATCTAATTGCAACAAAAAAAAGTGCAAATTTTGAAGTAGAATTAGGTATAAAGTATAGAGGTATAAAGTGTAATTTAACCCAACATATAATATACAAACCACTAACTAATGATTTCTCAAAGACTTAAATAAAATAAGAAAAAGAAAAAAAAGTATCCTTTTAATTTATTGTTGCTTTGGACTGTTCAAAGTCGAGGAGATAAATAAAGAAAGAAAGAAAAGCTTTTTCTATAATTATTTAAAGGAAAAGTATTTTTGACGGTTCAAAGACGAAAAATAATATAAGAAGAAAATTTGTTTCTGGACCCTCCTTTTGACGTTCAAACTTCAAAAGTAGTAAGCCCTATTTTTTCCTCGCCCTATCTTCCAACTTTTTCATAAAATAAAGAGCTAATAGACTTGCGCTTTCTACGTTGCTTTTCACTACCAACTTGTCATTTTAGAGACGAAATTGCCTAATGCTTGCTATTACTAACAGGAAATTGCTAGTGTCATGAGCGTGTGAGAACATTGGTGCGCCGAACGCGGATGTCCAACAGGCTTACCTAACGATAGAACAGCCCCTACTAAAAAGGCACAGCGGTCAAAACCTCCCTGGCTTCTCTTTTCTACCTTTGCAAAGGAATCTCTTTATCATGTCAATCCTCGCCCGAGGATATAATGCTTAATAATGAGAGAATATGAAGGCATGCTCCCTCGAAAAAGACCTCTGCTGTGGATAAGGGTGAGTAATTTTTGTTTATGTATACGGGGAAAAAAGTTTAGTGGTAAGATATATACAATAATTATATGAATATATGTTTATTGATTTTTTTTTCTTTTTATTTATTTTTTTGCTTACTTCAAATTATTAGTTCTTTTTATTTTATTTTATGTAATTTGTAGTGAGTGTAACAACTTATGATGAATGAGCGTTAACAATAATATGTAACCAATTATCTAAGGTACTAGAATCATTCATCATAAGTAATAATAATTGAAACAGAAAGTAATAATAATTGAAAACAAACTACTAATCTCTTCGTTTGTTTTGTATCAGCCTTTCAATTCTCCCCTCTCTCAACTGAAATTCTTGCTCCACCACTACTCTGTAGTATACATAAATATTTTATTTCGATGGTTCGTCTTTGACATCAATGTCTTATTCTATCTCTAATCAAAATTCAAGCTCAACTTTCAGATTTTCTCTAAAATCAATGTCCCTGATTTGTCCATTTAAAGTCCCTCTCTACGTTCTTTTTCTCTACTGTAATTTCTCTCTCTGTATATGCATCCTAATTGTATTGATGTTGAGTTCAAGATGTTGCTCCTTGCTTCAAGCATCACTGGTGGTTTGTGGTACCGTCTGAATGTCGGTATCTATAACTATCATGACCAGTGGCAGACCCAAGAAATTATTCTAGTGGAGGCAACAATTAATCTTAAACAATTGTTTATAAGTAAGATGATAAATTTCAAGAAATGCAAAAAAAAAAAAAAAACGATAATATTCAAGACTCTATTTAATGATATCAAATGTTTCTTATACAAAACAATAATAATATTCAAACTCTATATATTCAAAACTTATTATTAGGCCCTCGGCGGTCTTGAGTATTCGATTTTTCAAGTGTTCTTTCTTTGAAGTATCTTTCCATAACTGTATAAAAATAAATTGCAAGTAAATGTTCATAAATTTCAAGACAAGACGACGTTTAATTCAAGAATTAAACAAGATAGTAAGAAAGAAAAAATATATATCAACAACACTTAAGAAAAAAATATATATCTAAGAATTGAACACAAATTCTTTCATAAAAATACTAGCATTGTGCCCATGCTATGCACAGAATTAGTAAGATTTCTAATCATGGAGTTAATTCAAAGAGTGGTCTTATTCTTAGATTTATGAAGGCAGTACACCGTTTTTTTTTCCCTTCCGATGAAATATTTTGATCGTCATTTTGAGTTTAGAGAAATGGACTTTCAGTTGTTTCTCATTTCTCTAGTAATACCCTTTTGCTATTTGTCTTACTTAGAACTCTCTTGTACTACTTCGTGATGAAATGAAGTTCTTTATTTGATCAAAATAATAATGATAAATTAAGACAATTATTAACAAAAAATAGTTTATGAAAAGTTTAAGGTTTTCAGAGATATTGGAATAGAGCAAAATAACAAACAAAAAAAATGCAAAAAAGTTAGAAATTGATTTTAGAAAGTCTTTCGTATATCAAATAAGTTGTGGCAGAAAGGAAGTTAAATAAGTGGGGAGTTTTGTATATAGCAAATAATGTGTCAATAATGGGGAGTAATTTTTTAAAGTCAAATAACTCAAAGAAATTTTAAAATATCATAAAGATATTGGGCCAATGGGGACTAATTTGAAGAAGTTTATCAATTATGGAATTTTCATTATGGGAAGTGTCAATTTGTTTCTATTTTCTACATATAAACATTTGTTTTATGATTATGGACTTTTCATTTGGAAATTTTTGGATATTGGTATTTGGGGATGGGAGAATTTGTCCATTTCTTATTTAATTATTTTATTAGAAGTTGAAAATTCCTAAAAAGTCACTCCACAGATTTTAGGAATCTCATTATCTTAATGATTTGTAAGATGATACAGGATTTAGAAACAAAGATTAATAAAAATGGGATTATCTTTAAGAATTTTAGAGTCATTAGTTGGAAAACTTGGGATTATTGCTACGGTGAAAGTTTTAACATGTGCTTGTACAAAATCTGTTTACATCCATGATTTTAGGGGTTTAATTTGTATGGATTTATTTATTTATCTAATTTTCTTGTTAGTCCTTCTATGTTCTATCAATGAACTTTCAAAGCTTAACATCTTGTGACTACAATTTCAAAAAGCCAAAAAATTCCATCATATTTCCAAAATCAAGATTTCAGATCGGTAATTTTGAATCAAACAAATTGGAATATCCTTTACCTCCATATATATCGAACACAAAAGAAAAAGCAAAAAAAACTTGAAAAGTATTGCACAGTCAAATGTATAAAACACACAAATCCATGATATCTAGAATGAAATGGAAAAACAAATAATGGCCAATTACCTCAAATTATAAAATGTCTACTTTCATATTATTCTTATAAAATAATAAATAAATAAAAAGAATAAACCAAAGCTTACCCAAAAAATAATAGTGACGGATGGTGGACGGTGAAGGCGGGAAAGCTAATATCTTTTAGGAGGAGGCGGTGGTGGCAAGGGGCCAACAATTGAACAAAACTTCTCAAGCTCGTAGGTTTGGAGAACATTTAGGCTCTTAATTTAAAGAAAAAATGATGGAAAGAGATTTTAGGAATATGAAGTCTTTTTAATCATGGGAGAGATTTTAGCCAAGGATCATGTTTTATTGATGTTAGGAGTGAATTTTGGTAGGATATGAATTCCTAACCAATCAATGATGGTTAGGAATTAGGGAGACATTTTAGGAAATGATTTGTTAGAGTATTAGAGAGCTCCTAGGAATGTTAATTAAAGAGAGATTTTGGGTATTGAGCGATATTTTAGGAATGATATTATTGAATGGAATAATAGGAGATTTTTGGCTTTTGAAATGTTTGAAATGAGTAGATATGCCACGTGGCAACCAATAATTTTGCTAACAATTAAGTTCTTTCCTTTAATTATTTTTTTAATGTATTTCCTTGTTTGAATTTCATCACTTTAATTTATTTTCTTTGAATAATGTTTTGTATTTTTTGAATTTTTTATTTTCCTATATAGGAGAGGGAGAGAGAAGCCTAATTGGTTGAAAGAGCTTGATATGCTACGTGGCATCACAATTAATTAGGATTTTTAGAAAAATAGGGATTGAGTTTTGGAGTCCTAAGAGGCTCCCACTTCATTTGCTTGTAGTATAGTACTAGCAGTGAACCTGTGCTATGCATGACAAAACATATATATATTCATTGGAATTTTTTAATTTTATGCAAATACAATATCACAATATATGTGGTAGACTCATAATGTATTAGCAAACAATAAGCAAATTAAATCAAGGTTCAAAGAGAATTAATTCATATAATAATGCATTAAAAATTACAATGACTAATTTTCCCATTACACCATAAGAAATTGCAAATATGTCAGTCCTGAAAAATTAATACATTATTAATTTTGTTCAACACTTTAATATTTGTCAATATAAAAAAGTTTACTAAAGAAATGTAAGAAATTTAGATTTAATATGACTAATAAAGTTGATGGTTATAAATGAATTTTCATAATTTGTAGCAATATTGTGAAACTATATTTAGTTAACGATGCTAGTACCATGGGATAAAAAAAAATTAAAAGCAAGAGGATTATTTTTTCTTGACCTTGTACAGTAGGGTGAAGAGCGGTTATCACAAAATTAATCAAAATATAATTAATTAATTATTTTAACCCATTGCTATCATATAATAGTAGGAAATAAAAAGATTGTTAATTACCAATATTCTAATATACTATGAGTGAATCCAATCAAATTGAAGTTCAATCGATTTATTGATGTTGATTTTTAAAATGGAAGGATTGTGAAGGAATGTTAGACCAAATTGTTAAAAATTCAATTATGGAAATATGGTCAATATTTTCGAACTTCCTTCTGGTATATCACAGAAGGAAAAAATAATATATTGTTACTAATTATTAGAACCAAAGGGGAAAGTTGTACACTGCGGTTTATTTTATTTTTAAACATTGTCTTCCTAATTACATATTAAAGTTAAATGTAAATTGTTTAGATTTTTCTATTCAATTACCAAAACACCAAGCATTTTAACTTTAATCTTCTAGCCAAAAAAAAGGAAAAAAAAAAAAGAGAAATGAAAACATAGGAGAAGGAAATCAAAACAAAATAATGCAAAACTCAGCTATACAAAAACTAGCTATGTAAGCGTGTAAACTTCATGATTTAAATATGAAACTTCTTTGACTAATTTTGAACTCAAATAAGAAACTTATCAATCATTTTAAATAGGAAACCTTATGATTTATTTAAATTAATCAACTTGATTTTATGTATATTGTATTTAAAAAATGTACTTCTAAATTTAACAATTTGAAATTTTGATTTACTTTCTCCACCAAAAAAAACAATCACATATAAAGGAGTTGAAAAATGTTACGATATACAATTTTTTGAATTAATCATTGTATTTGAAGCGGAAAAATAAGAAACTTCTTTGACTAATTTTTAACTCAAATAAGAAATTTATCAATCATTTTAAATAGGAAACTTTATGATTTATTTAAATCTAATCAACATGATTTTTTTGTATGCTTATTTAAAAAATTGTACTGCTAAATTTAACAATTTGAAATTTTGATTTGCTTTCTCCACTAAAAAAAAAACACTTGTAAAGAAGTTGAAAGATATTACCATGTTGATCATTGAATTAGTTATTATATTTGAAGTAGAACAATCAATAGTTAATGACATGTGTACTTTTGTATGTTATAAATTCAAAATTCTAAAAAAATTGGGTTAAGAGTTCCAAGCTCAAAGACCTGCTATCATTCTATTATAATATATAGTATAGATAGATATGCAATTCCAATTTTTTTGTTAGAAGGAAAAAACCAAATAATAACAATCACAAATTTGTTATTCTTCAAGACTAAAGACATGACTTTTTTGTTTTGGGTAAGTTGACTACTGCAATATTTTTATACTAGTGTATAATGAAAGAAAGTAAAAGAGAATGACCAGAACATGGATTTAAGCCTTACAGATATACGATATTTAGGTCTTTCAACAGCTTCCTTAAGCAGGTGTCAAAGTTGAATACAATAGCCAATTTTGGTATAAACATAAGTGGCCTTTGTTTTCTCTAATTTTGACTTTTTCAACAACATGAAGACTCGAATGTTAGAGAGAGAGAGAGAGAGAGAGAGAGAGAGAGAGAGAGAGAGAGAGTATTTTTAAAATTTAGCATATTTTGGCCCATTTTGGTGTATTTTAAATGGGTATGTGTTTGGTTAAAAAAAATTTAAAATTGGTATTGAGTTTGGGTTGGGCAAAGTCTATTTTAAATGGGTCAGGTAAATTTTATTTTATTTTAAAAGTCTAGTGGACACCACTCAGACACATGAGTTTGCCACTAACTATGACACCATTTCATGATGTTGTGATTCTAGTAGGCCTAACTTGTTGTATGGAATATAAATTAAACTATTTCAGTACTGGGACAAGATAAAGAAATTGATTTCATGCGTTTTACTAGACGTTTGTCTTTTGTGCACTAATTAAGTTCCTAACATTTGATATTTTTTGAGTTTAAGTCACGAAAAAAAACAACTTGAGGCAAGTGTAAACCATCCAAAAAGGAAAAAGTTAATCTGCGGTAGCGTAATACTCTATTATGATTTTAGTAGACCTAACCCTTTGCATGAGAAATGGGTTGGACTATTACAGTGTGGGATATGATATAAAAATTGATATAATGTATTCTGTAAGATCTGAGACTTCAACGTACTAGACAAGCTCGTAACACTTTGGATTTTTTTTTAATTAGGGGATGACTTGGGAGCTATAAATTTTTGTATAAATTGAGGACCGTTGTGGTGCAGAAAGTGTGGCAGTGAGGTGCTCTGTGAGGGGTTTTATGCGAGTGTTTGTCTCGTGTTGTAGCATGGTGAAGTTATTCTCCTTCTCTTCTCTAGTATAAATTAAGGTAGTGTATTTTCTGTTTTGAATCTTATACTACTTTCCTATCATTCTGTTTTGATTTCCTTAATTTGTTACTACATCAACCTTGAACCCAGATTTTCCACAACAAATACAACTAAGCAGAACTCTCTCTCTCTCTCTCTCTCTCTCTCTCTCTCTCTCATATCGAAAGTTGCCAATTCAAAACAAAATCACTTAAAACCCTGCAGGGTAATTTATTCATCAAGACTGAAGGACTTTTCTATAATGTTGATGAATAAATTGCCAAACAATGCCATCACAATATTTTTCTTCTTCCTAAGCATCTCTCTGTTCCCAGCCATCTCTGCCTTGAACCAAGAAGGCCACTCCTTACTCTCATGGCTTTCAACATTCAATTCATCTTCGTCGGCTACTGTTTTCTCTTCTTGGGATGGAACCCACCAAAACCCATGTAAATGGGATTACATCCAATGCAACAGCAATAGTTTTGTATCAGAAATCACTATTCGCTCCATCAACGTTGGCACCACCTTCCCCACTCAGTTCTTCTCATTCAACTTCCTTACCACCCTTGTCCTTTCCCACGGAAACCTCACCGGGAAAATTCCATCTTCCATTGGAAACTTGTCATCACTGACCAGCTTGGATCTCAGTTTCAATGCTCTAACAGGAAGAATACCACCAGAAATTGGAAAATTATCCCAACTGCAGCTACTATCACTGACTTCCAATTCCTTACAGCAGGGAATTCCAGCTGAAATTGGTAACTGCTCAAAGCTTCAACAGCTTTTACTGTTTGATAACCATCTCTCTGGAAGAATTCCTGAAGAAATAGGGCAGGTATGGGCTCTAAAAATCTTTCGTGCTGGTGGAAACTCAGGAATTCATGGAGAAATTCCAGTGCAGATATCACAATGCAAAGAACTAGTTGTGCTGGGTCTTGCGTGTACTGGGATTTCAGGGCAGATTCCATATAGTTTAGGAGAGTTGAAGAAGCTCAAGTCTCTATATCTATATACAGCAAATCTCACAGGTGAGATTCCACCTGATATTGGCAATTGCTCAGCCTTGGAGAATATGTGTGTGTATCAAAATCAAATTTCTGGAGAGATTCCCAGCGAAATAAGCTTGCTGAAAAATCTCAAAATAGTGTTCCTGTGGCAAAACAAACTTAGAGGGAGCATTCCAGGATCTCTCAGCAACTGTTCGGGCCTGAGGAATATTGATTTCTCATTAAATTATCTGACGGGTGAGATTCCTCCATCTCTTGCAAATTTAGGAGCGTTGGAGGTGCTTTCTGTGTCCAAGAACAACATTTCCGGCGAAATTCCACCACTTCTTGGCAATTGCACCAGCCTCACACATCTAAGGCTGTACTCAAACATGTTAGCTGGTCAAATTCCATCAGAAATTGGGCTACTACGAAGTTTGACTGTTCTTGATTTGTCAGGAAATCTATTTACCGGAGAAATCCCTCAAGAGATTGCCAACTGCACTCAGCTAGAAACGCTTTATTTGCAAGATAACATGCTCCAAGGCATGATTTCTATATAAGCTAATTACAACCATTTTGGGCCTCCGGCTAATGCTTATTTTAGTCTTGTTTGAGCCTCCAAACCCACCAGTGATTAGCTAGTACTAAATGTTCGGTAGTAACTCTTATCAATAACCTGAATTTGTGTTATAATGAAAATACTTCTAAGAAAACATCATATTAGATTTTGCTATGTGGTATTTATGTTTTTATTTTCTCCCAATGGGTTCTAAAAATAAAATAATCATGGCTAAGGTTTTGTACTCTTGGTTGTCTCACCTGGGCTTTGAGCCTTACATCATGTTTTACTGGATTTGAAGAGATGTAGGAAATATATAGATGTGAACTTAATTAATGATTTATGGCTGTGTTCTTTACAGGACTGTTATTTTTTCCAATTTTAGGATTGTGTTTATGGAATATGTTATAATTGTGAATCGAATGGAAAGAGGAAATTTTTTTTTAAAAAATAGTAAAAAGGTACTTTTAGCAAGGAAATAAAATTCTTGGCATACTGTCAATACTGCAAGGGAAAACAGTATGCATACGAATGTTAGCTTCACCATAGCACGTTTAGCACCGATCTCAGTATTCACTAAAAATCTTATATTTAGCGGCGAGAGAGCTTTTGTCAATGAATGTCTAACTTTTTTTGTGACTGAATTCTCATTGGCAAAATCGTCCTCTAAGCTTTGGAAAACATACTTTTAGAAAGAATGAACACTTTAGCGGCAAATTATTTACGATTTAGTGTCCAAAATTTTCGCCAAAAAAATTAATTTGTTTTAGTGGCAAATTGGTTTCTCCGCTAAAAGTGTACTTTTGTCAATGAGTAGTCAAATATTTGTCGCAGCAAAGAGAATGCAAGGCAAACCTTTAGTGGCGAACTGGTGATAAAAATAATTTCTAATATTGCACAAATAATTTTTAGCAAGGAATTTCTAATTTTTGCAATAAAAATTGGACTCGGTAAAAAGTAAAATTTCTTGTAATGTTATTAAAATCCAAACATAGATGTTGGGAAATTATTAATTGTCTTTTGTTTGCTGAAGACATCCATAAAAAAAGGGTAAATAGAAATAAACGCTGATGATTTTAATTTTAAGTGTACGAGACACATGCCACTGCAAGGTTTGAAAAAGGTAAGATGCATGCATTGTTAGCCTTACGTAAGGAGAGACTATTTCTATCTTTCGAACAAATAACATTATGAACACAATAGAACAACCTTCATGCTGCTCCAAGCCTACCCTCAAAATAAATGGATATATGTATATTGATTAATTTTTTTGCTTACTTAAAGTTATTTGTTCTCTTCTTTTTTCTTTATTTTATGTCATTTGTAGTGAGTGTAACAACTTATGATGAATGAACGTTAATAATAATCATATATATATATATGTATAAGTTGTGTTTACTTCTATATTTTGACTCTCTCCTATGTGGCGCTCTAAATGCTCTGATGCCTTTAAAATGTTACATCATTGGGGGTAATTGGCAAGATAAAATAAGATGATACAATATATATATACAAGATAGCCCACCCTATTTCCTGCCGGACTCTTCAGTGATGGAGTCACCAAATAGATAAATCTTTGGCCTCATTTTTTTATCTGATCAAATTAAATTTTCTTATCTGCTAGACTCTTTATGTAACCAATTTAAATATGAAGTCTTAACTAATAAAGTTTCCTATTTAAATAGGAAGCCTTAAGTTCTTAGCTAATTAAGTTCCTACAAATTATCTCCTATATAATCTCTCAATAAATTATCTCAAACAATACTTAATTACTAAACAACGATATACTCGGCATTGTATACAAATATAACACATATATACATGAAAGAATTTATATAATCTAAATTAATATAATTAGTTAAACATAAAATGATAATTTCTAATTAGGATCCGACAATATAGATAAATATCTCTTAAAATAATACTAATTCAAATACGTAGCATGAGAAATATAGATATATCCCGTATGCAAAGGAGCTCTCTTAGTTTTAATTGTCAAAAAGTTTCAATGTTTTTCTTTTCAATGGATGTATTGATATAAACTCATGATCTCTATAGCGATTTTGTAGATTAATGATGGTAAAACATAATGGAACTTTTTTCAAATCTTCTAACAAAAGTATTCTCCTATCTCTCTTTGCACATTTTGCTATATATTAATTTATCTCCATTTAGATGTTCTAAATTTTCAAATCTTTCTACAAAGGTACCTCTTATGTATTTATGCATCTTTAGATGTTCCAAAGTAAATGATTAGAACCTATAATAATATGTTTACTTTGAAACTCTCTGTTACTTGGGTCCATCAGTAAACACAAACGTAATGATTGTTTTTCCACCAATATGCTATCCTCTCTCTTCATAATATATATTATTACAATTCTCTATTATATATGATATGTTTCTCAATGCAAAGCATGAGGTTGTCATTTCATAAGTGAGACATAATCACTCCCCGTGATTACTTTTAAATCAAAACAATGCATAAGCGATGTAACTACTCAATAGTCGAAACAAAAAAAAAGTTAATAATTAAAAACAAACTAATAATCTCTCCATTTGTTTTGTATCAACCTTGCAATTCGCCCTCTCTCGATTGAAATCCTTGCTCCACCACAACTCTGTAATATACATTTATATATTTTAGGATAAATTACACTGACCTCCCTTGAGTTTTACTAAAATGTGAGACAATACCCCTCACGTATTAAAAATTACACTGACTTTCTTTGTTAGAATTAGTTGGCAGAAAGAAGTAACAAAAACATTGAATGATCATTTTACCCTTGCTAACCAACTAAATCTTCCTTTTGATGCCACCATCAAAATCCATATACAACTATGTATGTATCACCTCTCTCTCTCTCTCTCTCTCTCTCTCTCTCTCAACTCCATCATAGCCGACCTCCTCCTTCCCTCTCTTTCTCCAATTTCTACTAACCTCATCACCACCAGTCTCTCCCCATCCACCAGAAACCATCGCAATGTTTGCATCACCCCGAAGATGGTAGACACTTCTCCTTCCTTCTAACTTATTTCCTGTGCTGTGGGCAAGTTCTTTGCTGGGCTTGCAAAATTTTTTTCAGTTTTGGCATAGGGGTCAACAATCCTCCCGATTTTCAAGTCATTCTCTATCATCTCCTCTTACATGATCAACTCTGAGAAGCTCTTCCCTATGCTTGTGTAAAGGTTTTCGTAATATAATCCCTAAAAGGTTTGCACTAACAACTGTACGTACTCTTTCTCCTCCAGCGGGGGATTGACTTGTGCTGCAGACTCCCTCTATTTCAGGGCATATGTCTTAAATCTATATTTTTCTCCCTTGTTCATTAGCATAAGAGCCCAACAATCGATGGTCAAATCAATGTTGTGTCAGTATTGGGTTTTCAATGCTAGGACCAACTGCCCCCAGGTTGTTATCTTCCTTAGATCAAGGCATGCAAACCATTGAAGAGCAGACCTCATCAGGCTGTGCTGAAACAATTACATAAAGAGTTTTGGGTCATTCTCATGTGTAAGCACCCCCATTTTTGCCCGTTCAACAATCTTCGGCCCGACCAAACTCACATTTAAACCGACACAGACATATTCAAGCCCGAACTGATTTTTCAAACTCAATCCAATTAATCAACCACTTCGCGGGCCCGCCAAGCCCAATAGAAGCACTAGAAGCACTAGAAGCAAAATAACCAAAATATTCTTGGGGCATTGCTCGGTCCAATTCTAGTTGGCACATCTTCTTAAAGATGGTTAGTTTATATTTCAACCTCAATTTTAGTTCCATTTCCAGTATAGACCAGTCAAACTCAATTTGACATGTCTTTCGAGAAAGTTATTCGCTCAAACGGCAAGTCCAGCCAGTATGACACGTTTATCGAGAAAATACAAAATCCCTCGAAATGATAATTCCTTTCACACTCGTCGACCGGGACAGAACCGAAGTCCCCAAGATGGTAAAATGGTTCACTTCTAGCGCCTGCTAGCCTGGCAACGTAGAATGTTTGTTATTCAATACGTTGATCGAGAAAATACTTAGGCCCCAAGCTGATAAGACCATCTGACAGCTTTCCAATATTAGGTAGTCTCTGGAATGAATGCACACCGTTAGAGTGACGGAAATACTTACAAATATTGTAACCGTCAGAGTGACGAAAACACTCGTAAACAGGTTAACATCGGGAATGCCAACAAACCCCTTATTTCACGGGGCCAAACACGCCTCGTGGCCATGACACATTTACCAAAAGACGAGATACCTTTGGAAACCAACTCGCCACACACAGTCAGAGTGACGAAAACACTCAAAACTTAGGTCAACACCAGTCCATGTTAGCCCATTCTGGTAAAAACTGACCAAAACGCCCCAACGGGCTCCATTGGTGTGCTTTTCAAAAAAGTACCTTAGACTTCAGAGTAGTAAGTCCACCTTCCAAGATTGTCCCAAAGGCAATCCAACACGTTCTAGTGCCTTCCAGTCAGTTCCGGATCGATTTCGAGAGCATTCGATCAAAATGACCACTTTGCCCTTAGACGTCCAATCGCCTTCGGGGATCACACCAGCTTTGGGTATCAAATTGGTTACCTTTCGGGGTTACTTCTAATAGTATTCCTAACCTTTTTATCTTTCTGGACCATTCTGGGTCCATTCCGGTAAACCCGTTACAAAATGACTGTTTTGCCCCCAATGGGTCGGTCGCCTTTTCTAACCACACCAGCTTTGGGTATCAAACTGGCAATCCCCCGAAATACTCTTAATAGTGTTTCCAACCTTTGAGTCTTCTCACGGTCAACCCCTGATCAATTTCGATGTTTCCCGAATCAATTGATCGTTTTGCCCCTACTAGGCAAATCACCTTTTTCGACCACACTAATTCTGGTTGTCAAACCGATTACCTTTAAGGCACTCTTTTAAGGATTTCCATCCATTCTCAACTAAGTCTGGCTACTCAAAACCTTCTGAATCATTCCTCAACTTTTTAGAGTCACTCGTAGTGAAGTCAAGCTAAAAATTGCAAGGTAGTCATCAGGACAAGTGCCCAAACCTTCTACCTTGTGTTCTAAGGGTCAAAGATCTATTTTTTGTTGACCTTAACAACTTTCCTAAGAGGCTGGCTCCATTAGTAGTGGCGTCAAGCCAAAAGTTGGCCTAGTACCATTATAATAGGCGTTAGAGCAAACTTTGGCTGCCTATAAATACAAGCCACCCCCTGCATATTTGAGATCTGAAAAATTGCTCTAGAAACTCCGCCTCTCTAAAAATAGACTTCGAGTTATCCCAAAAACCCTAATTATTTTAAGGTTCTCTTGAGTTCTAGCCTCGTACACTCAAATCCTAGTCTATACACTTCAAACCCTAGTCTCCAAGCTCTATTGAGGGCCACTTCCAGCCCTTTCAAAGCTATTGAAGGTCTCTCAAGTTCAAGCAAGTCCTCCATTGAAGTATTCAACTTAATAAGAAGACAAGGTAGGATTCTATTCACTTTTATGTAATCTCCCTCTCTTTCTTCTCCCTCCTAGTTCACTTGGGCTATTCTTTATTTTAATCCACATCTTCTACCCCCTATTGCATGCTGAAACACGTGACTTCCCAATTCATGCCTAGGAAGGCCTTGGAGGAGGTCACCATATCGGGGACTTTTTTCAAGTTCAACCTAAGACGGTGTGGGTCCGACCCCCTTGATTATGTGGTAAAATCTAGCATTGTATGTTTATGTCTCTATTGCATTGTGGTTGTTATGTTCATGCTTTGCATTCGATATTGGCTCAAAAGCTTTCTTTAATACTTTCATTCGAAAAAGTTATTTTCAAATTTGTTTTCAAAACCATAACCCTAAGATGATTTTAACCATTCCATGGTTAAGATTGTTTTAGGAAGGTGTTACATTCAATGAGACCATCAAGGTCCATATTGGGATTTCAAACCTTAGCTGTTTCAAAATCACAACCCTAGAATGGTTTTAGTCTTCTCATGATTAGAATAGTTTTAGGAAAGTGAAATATTTAAGAGACTTTTAAAAGTCTATATTCAAACTTTTTCTAAAATAAGTTTTGCAAATCTACTTATTAAAAATATTTCTCAAAGATTTACTTTCCAAAAACTTTGAGTCATGAAGTCCAAGTCAAAACCCTAGAGTCCATATTTAGGAAACCCTAAGTTTCTCACATAAAATCATAGTTTTCTATTTGCATCAAATCATAGATTTTCAAAATCTTTTCCTACATAAAATCATAGATTTTTAAATTCAAGTTTAACAAAAAATCATAGATTTCCTAATTCCAAAATCGCGTAAAATGATAAATTTCCAAAACTAAAGCTTCTCGATTTTAACTCAAATCAAATCTTGTCCAAATAGGAAACCAAATCAAATATCTTATTTTTTTAGAAATAATATCTCATCTTCTGCTTTAAGAAAGAGAAATCAAATTTTTCCTAATTCCAATTTTTTCTAATATCAATATTTCCTAAGTTTAAAACCTTCCCTTTGCAAACTTTCCAAAAACAAAACTTTCATTTTTCAATTGAAATCCAATCTTTCCAATTCAAATACATTGCATAAACCCTAGGTCTTAGGATTGCTTAAATCTCAAGTTATCTCAAATTTAGGTCAAACATTTTCAAACTCAGTTTTTTAAAATTCAATTCTTCTTAAATCAAACCTTTCCAAATTCTGACTTTTCAAATTTCAAATTTAAACTTTTCTTAATTCAAACATTTTCTAAATCAAATCTTTTCAAAATAAAGTCTTTCCTAAAATGAAAACTATCCTGAAATAGAATTTTTTTTAATTTGAAACTTTACTAATTCAAAATTTTCCTAAAATCAAGCTTTCTAACTTGGGCAACCCTAACCATAGGCTAACTAGATGGGCTAGAGACTTCCCTTATTTGAATATCTCACTCTAACTTGGGCAACCCTAAGCATAGGTAGCTTAAGGTTACTTCAAGCTTGTGATGTTTAAAAGTTGATTTTGGAAAAGGTTTTCAAAAAAATATTTAGGGTTTAGGAACCGTAAAATAAACCATCTAAGTTTCACTTGATGTATCACTTTTCTCAAGCAACATTAACCATGAATAGGGTTAAGGTCACCTTGTGGTTATGAATTTTGGAAATGATTTTGAAAACAATGTTTGAAAATGATAAGTGTCTAACATGAATTGAGACCAGTTTGAAAGAACTTTTGAAAATATTCTTAGGTTTGAATTGGGGTTTGAAAAAGGGTCTCAAAGCTAAAATCTTGAAGCCTTCTAACTTTGGCTAGGCAAACTAAGGTTAAGCTAACCTGAGGTTGGCTAGGGTTAGGTTAGCATAGGGCTAGATGAACTAGGGTTAGGTTGACCTAGGGTTAGACCACCTAGGGTTGGGTTGTCCTAAGGTTGGACAACCTAGGGTTTGGTTGACCTAAGGTTGGACAACTTAGGGTTTAGGCAACCTAGGGTTTGGAGATGACTTGGGGAGGAAGCTAGGTACATGCACTTGAAAAGGAAACTTTGAAAAATCTATGATTTTATGTGAAAAAAAATGAAGGACATGATTTTATGTTGAAAAAGGAAAGATTTGATTTTTTTTTTTAAAAAAAAATATTTTATTTTATTTCCAAAATGAAAATATTTTATTTTATTTTAAAAAATAGAAGATTTGATTTTGTTTCTGAAAATGGAAGGATTTGATTTGTTTCCAAAATGAAAATTTTGATTTGTTTCCAAAATGGTAAGATTTGATTTATTTCCAAAATGAACAGATTTGATTTGCTTCTAAAGTTGAAGGATTCGATTTTGTTTCCAAAGTGGGAGGGTTTGAGAAATCTATGATTTTATGTGACGCTTTTTGAAAATAAATCAAGAAAGTTATACACTTTTTGAAAACATTATGCAATAAGGATTGTGAAAACTATTTTGATGCAATGAATGCAAGGATACAAGAATGAAGGTTAGAGGACAAAACTAGGGTTTCCTAAGACATTAATTTCAGGGGCTTAAAGAAAAAAAAAACAACTCTTGGACCAATTTTTTAAAATATCTTTGAACATGAAATTTAAAGAGGTTTAAAAAATTAGGTTTTGAAAGAGGTGTTTTAAGGCTTAAAACCCTAATGTGGACTTCAAGAGTCTCATTGAATATGTCACTTTCTTAAAGTAATTCTAACCATGAAAATACTAGAGTCACTTTTAGGGTTGTGATTTTTAAAAACAAATTAGGGTTTTGAAACTCTAATATGGACCTTGATGATCACATTGAATATGTCACTTCTCTTGAGGAGACCCTAACCATGAAAAGGTTAGAATCACCCTAAGGTCGTGAATTTGAAAATAAGGATGTTACAAACAATGCATGAACATGACAATTATAACAATGCAAAGGGTCGTAAACATATAAAGTTTGAGGCTTCACTATGTAATCAAGATGACTCAAGACCACACCATCATAAGATAAACTATAGGAAGGTCCCTAACCGGTGACCTTCCCAAGGCTTTCCCTAGGCATGGACCCAAGGTCCTCTTGTTTCAAGCATGCAAGAAAAGAAGGTAGAAGATGGAGATTAAAATAGAGAATAGTCTAAGTGGACTAAGAGAGAGAAAGAAAGAGGGGGAGAGCATAAACTTTAAAGAGAAACTCTACCTTGTCTTCACTTCTTCTTCAACCTTCAAAGGTGACTTTTCCTTGGACTTGAGAGGCTATCAAGAGCTTTGAAGGGGGTAGAGTTGGCCTTCAATGGAGCTTATAGGCTAGGGTTAGAGGTTTAAAGGCTAGTGTTTGAGTGTATAGGGCTAGGGAAGCTCAAACCTTTAGAGAGATTAGGGCTTTATGGAATTTCAGGGGTTGTAAAGAGTTTGGTAGAGTTTTTTTTATGATTTTTTTGACCTAAAATATTCTGGGGGACGCACTGTATCTATAGGCAAAAATCAAAGGAGGTGGCACCACTAGGACTGGCACCTAGCCAAATTTTGGCCTAGAGCCACTAGGAGTGGCACCATCCTCATATGGAAGTGATATCTGTGGAATTTTCAAACTTAAAATGTAAGGTAAAGATTTGGGCACCACTCGGAGTGACTTATAGCCAATTTTTGGCCTAGCTCCACTACAAATAGCTTTGGGAAGTTTTGGTTTGATTTGGAAAGCTATTGAGCTACGAGGCCCAGCTAAAAAAGAGAAAGGGGCACTCAGAAGTGTCTTGGGAGTTGCCGGTTTGATACCCATAGCCGGTATGGTTAAAAAGAATGATCCGCCTGCCAGGGGCAAAACGGTTATTTGAACGGAAAAACACTAAAATTGGTTCGGAGTCGACTGGAATAGCATTCGAGGGTTGGGAGCATTATTAGGAGTGTTCCAAGGGATTACCGGTTTGATACCCAAAGCCAGTGTGGTTGAAAATGATGACCGGCCCGCTAGGAGCAAAATGGTTATTTGAATTAGGATTTACCGAAATAGTCCTGGAATGGACTAGGATGCCATTTGGAGATTGGGGATACTCATAGGAGTGCCTGGAGTTTACTGGTTTGATACAAAAAGTCGGTGTGTTTGATGAGGATGATCAAGCGTCTAGAAGTAAAACGGTCATTTGGATCGAGTATCACCGAAATTGGCTAGAATGGCATTTGAACATGTTAGATTGTCTGGGGATAGTCATGGAAGGGGTGAACTTACCATACTTTCTCAAAGAGCGTGCCAGGTGGGGCTCACCAGGGGCGATATGCTCACTCGGCCTCTGTTGAGCCCAGTGGGCCTGAGAAGAGGTTGAATGATTGGAATGGAGTTTGGAAAGTTGGTTTGGGTTTGAATATGTCTACAAAGCTTGGATGTGAGTTCAGTTGGGCCACAGATTACTGACCTGGCAAAAAGGGAATGCTTGCAATTGTGCAGTTCAACTTAGGGGCGGTAATGATGGCTAATATGGTTGGGTTTGGTTTGAAGATTAGGGTGCAACCGACAGTAGGGTGGGTGGGGAATGGAAGGTCTGAAGATTGATTTTTTGTTATTGTTAGTGGGGGGTTAGGGGTGGCAAAGTGATGGTGTTGAGTAAATAATGATTACACTCTAAAAGTCTAATCCTATTACCCAATTTAGTTGGTTGTTAGCCATAGATTAGATTTAATAATGCTTTATTAGTTAGTTTTATTCCTAAAACTGCTTTGTCAAACCTTGTATAGGAAATGGAGCTTAAAATGATCAATTGAACAAAGTTACAAAGAAGCATTCGAACAGATGAGACCACCATTCGAACAGATCAAGCGTTCGAATAGCCATTCGAATGCAAATGAAGATTCAGATAGCTCATTTTACCATTCAAATCAGGTCTGATAGTGTGTGATAAAAAAGAGGAGATTTAGAGAGGTGCAAAACCCATTCGATAGTTGTTCACTAGGGTGCGAACGATCATTCGAACGATCAACCAGGGCATTCGAATGGTCGACAACGCCCATGTTTTGTATCAGCTATATAAAGCAGTTTTGGCCAAATTTGTAAGAGAATTTAGTTTGTAGGGTTTATATATTTCATTTTTAAGGTTTCATAGGAGTAGTTTTATAGGTAGATAATCTATATTTCATTATATTTCTTCACTTTTCTTGTAATCAAACACTTAGATTTACATTTTAATGCAAAATCTTTCCATTTTCATGCTCTTTTTCATGAATTTTAGCAGTTAAGCTTCATCTTGGATGCAAATGTGAAGATTGGCGAAGGGTTTCCAAGCTTTCATGGAGGTATAATGTTTTTCATTGATTTCATCTCTTATTACTTGAGTTTATTGCAATAGAAGCCTAGATTGGTTAGAAAACCTAGTTTCAAGATTATATTTGGTAACTCCTATGCACTTTTAGGGTTAATATATGGTTTGCACAAATCAATGGTTTGAACCTATAGAGTATTGATTTGTGGTATATCTAGCCTCTACTGTTAATAAGCCCCAATGTCTATAGTCAAAATTTTTTGAATCAAAAGTCCACTGAGAGAGCTTTGATTTGAGTATATATACACCTCTATTGAAGTCTTGGAGATTATATTGGCCAATTGAAACATTTGCGTGCAAACCCCCTTTCCCTTACTTCTCAAATTTAGTTTAATTATTGTTAATCACTTTAATTAATGTAATCAAACTAATTTTCTAAAAACGCAAAAGATTTTTGGTACTTTTTTTTTATTTAGTTTTGATTTACCTAGTTGCTATTCAATTCAAGATAGTTTAGTGTTCCCTAAGTTTTGGTAACCTATATTTGGCTTGGTCCTCAAGAAAATAGACTCTGGTACTTCTAAAATTATACTTCAATCGTGACACCCATTTTCTTGCAGGAGCTTAAAACACTACCACCTTTGGAACGATTTAAGTTTTGGCGCAGTTGTCGGGGACTAAAGATAGGAGGCGAGCACTAACGAACCTTGGGTTGAAGAGTAATTGGTGGATTGGATTTTCATTAATTCACCACGACGGAGTGATTTTTGGCTAAGGCCATGGGTAACTTCGTTCCGCCCTTTATGTGAATAGCATGCTAGATTTTGATTCCTTCTTTTCCTCTTTATTTTAGAATTGTTTGTTTGATTAGATTAGAACTTTGAATTACTTAGTAATCAATCAGTTATTAGAAATTGGTTAATAGGATTTTGTGCTTAATTGATTATTGGTGGTATTATTATTGCCTAAAGAGAATGGAGGTTTTGGTTGGTTTGAAATTGTTTGAATTGGTAAAAATTTTATGTGGCAATTGGAGAGTTTGGAAGGAAATTGGTGGTTATGAATTCTGAATTGACTCGTTGAGGCGCGAATTGTCAATTTGTTTGTGCATTGCATAATATTTGAATTCATGACTCAACCGGTAGGTATTCAAGAGTAGACCCTAATAGCCATTCCCCTATGCTTAGTAGCTCATCTTCTCTCACATTATCTCTACCCGTTGATATAGGCATAATGGAATACTCTTCTCAATGCGTTGAGAATTGTGGTAATGGGGGCGTTCATGGTTATGGTGGTGTGGAACCACCTTCTTGTTGGTTTCTTAGAGACTACATTTGAGCTAATGAAATTAGAGCTCAAGAACCATCTTGTCGGTCTATTAGAGATTGCTTTTACGCTAATGGCCAAAGAGAGCCTTTTATACCAACTCCTAGTCCAGGGTGATATAACCAATTCAACCTTGCTAGGGGGAATTAGGGCACATTTTCACATCATTATCTAGTTTCCCTTCCATCCTATCAAGAGCCCTTTGATTATTATCATGAATCACCACCAATTTATCCATACCATTAGCATATTGTATATCCATCTCCACCCAATGAGTCTTTTGGAGAGGATTTCCAACTAGCTTCTCTAGAACGGATAACAGGCATGTTAGCCAATGTCAATGGTCAATTGACCTCATTCTCGGACGCCTTGAATGTCCAAGAGACAACCACTAATCAAGAGAGCTTTAATGAAGCCCATCTTTATTCCACCCCTAACTAAGTGTAAGTCCATCCAATCGAGCAATTACATCCCATCACTAACCTTGGAATGAGGGTATCATTGATCAAACCATCCTTCCTCAAGAGTTTGATTGTAGGAAAGAAGCTCTTAAGGTAAGTGAGGAAATTATTGAAAATCATGATAGGGATGAAGAACCCGAGAGAAAGGAGCCTATGATTGAGGATCCCAAGCACGACACGAGTGAGGAAGAGGGTGATAAAGGAACTAGTGAGAAAGAAAAGGAATCCAAGGAGGTCAAAAATGATGAAGACCATATTGAGGACTCTCTAAAGAGAGCTCTTGCTTGTGGTGAAGGACATAAACCTTTGGATGTCAGAGATATTCAAGTGGAAGAGGATATTGTCAGTTTAGAGGAAGTGTCCATCATATTGGAGGGTCAAGCGACCTCTACCCTTAAGCCTTTAGAACTTAGTCTTAACACGCTAACTCCTTTGAAGCTGGAACCACCGCTATTACAACCGACTACATTTCATCTAGGCAAGTGACTAGATAAAGAGGAGGGTCAAGAGGTTAATAGAATAACTTTGAGAGTCACCTTGATGCATGATCATTTGACTCCCTTTACATTCTATGACCTTTTGGGTCAATGATGATGATGTCCTCTAGTTAGAGATAAAGTTTAAATACCATCTTTACATGCATATATTCTATCATTTGTATCTAAATCTCAACTGTTCATGGTGGATGTCATTTTTTAACTTCGTTATTATATCTTTCGTGTTATACTTTGATCTCTATATGGTTTACTGACTATTCTTTGGTATTACATTGAATGATGATCATTCGACTACTTTGGTAAAGATTGAAGTATCTCATGGTTCCGGCACTTTACTTTTTTGTCTTTAAAACGTTTTCATATGCTTTATGACTATCTCTTGTTATTTCTGGTGAATGTGTTGACATTTTATTTTCAGGAACCATAGCAACATTTGCGAAAGTGCAACTTCAAATTAAAAGATAGGGGTTTTTGTATATATATCTTTACTCAAGTTAATGTGGATTCACTCTTTACACCTAGCACATTGTGGGTTGTGTTTTTTTTATGCATTAGCAGAGGGGATTACATTATTATGCATAATCATACTTTATAACATCATTTGTGCTATCTCTTACATTTCTATCCTTACATTAGTGGAGATTTCTACCTTATGAGCTTTAGAACATTTATCGTCTTTTGGAGCAATTAAATTTACTCAAGGATTAATTCTTTACCCTCATTTTCTTTAATAGATTCATTATTCTTGCATTTGATTCATGAGTTGAGTATTGATCTTAATATTGATACTTATACTCTACGAAATGTTTTGGTTGAATACTTTGAGATATAATTCTAGGCCCTTATTTTTCTTGATAGCCATGAGTTTCCCTTTATAAAGCCATATGTTTTTGGCTCAAAAGGCAACCCAAGAGGGGAAGTGAATTGGGTTTTTCAAAAATTTTAATTAAGATTAATTAAAAACTAATCTAATCAATAGAACAGTGATTCAAGATAGATGAAATGCAATGTAATCAATAAAGAAATGAAAACAAAGCAAAAGAAAGCACACCAAGAATTACCGAGATTCAACCACAATTCGTGATCTACGTCCTCACCCCAAGATCCTCTTGAAGTCTCCTTACACTATGCAATCTCTAATTACAAAGTAGATGCTGATTTTCTAAGTGCTCAGCTCACTTTTACACAAGAACTTCTTTTAAAATTCTTCCAGCTACTTAGTGGTTTCGTCCAAGATCCACTTCAACTCAAAAGAGTTTTTTTTTTTTTACAAGAGAACTCTCAAACTCATTTACAAGTGTATGAAAATTATACAAATGAAAATACAACCTTTCTATCAAGAGTGGATAGGCAAATAATAGCTCATTTAATGCCAAAATGAAGATTTTTTCTCAGCTTGATCAGTCAATGGATGTTGTTTTTCTTGTCTCTCTTCTATATAAATGCATTTAGAAGTTTATATATAAATCTCTATAGTAATTTCGTCTGTTGGTAGTTGTTGGGAGCTTATTTAATGCAAGTCTAGTCCGTTATAATGTTAGAAAAACTAGCCGTTAGTCCGTAGGTGTCGACACTTGGCTTCATGTGTCGACACATCTAGCCTGCATTTTTCAGATGTTATCCACTATCTCCATGTGTCGACATTTGATCATGCTTTCTTCAAACTTTGGCCTCTGTCCTCATGTGTTGACTCTTCAATTTCATGTGTCGACACATGACCCAGAAATCTTCATTCATCCTTCCTTTGATCAAGTTTTGTTTCAACAATACTACAAGATCTTCAAGGAGTCTTCTCTTTAGAGTATAATGATAGATCAAAGTCTTCAATTCATCAAAGTTGTTTTCTATTCAATTTGGATTCAATTTATCTTTAGATAATCATCTTTTCTTTGTTTCTAAGCTACCATAACTCCATTGTATTAATGTCGAGCTCTTCTTCCTTATTATCGAGCTCTTTCCATATGTTATTAATGACTTTTTCATTCATGTAAAGCTTCATATTTATGATGTCTCATTGCTGCACTCTTCTTTTTGCTACTAATCATTCTTTCTTCTTTAGGATCACTTTAATAAGTCTTTTATAAGCTTGATGAAGTCTACTCTTGAACACATTCAATTTCTTTGAATACATATCATCCTCATTGACTCTTCTTATCCCAGATGAAGTCTTCGCTTGGATTCTTTGTAGAGATTTTACAATTATGATGAATTTTCTTTTTGAACACAATTAATCTCTTCAAAATCAAGCCAACTTCATTGAGTCTATGCACACTTGATGAAATCTTCTTTTGAACAACTTTTAATTTCTTCAAATGCAAATCATTTGATTGAAGTTGGAATAGGTATCATTACTCTGTTTAGTGCATTATATGACTCTTAGAGTGTATTGCTTGACTTGGCTTGTTGTGCATCCACTTTGACATATATTAGACTTTAAGTTAAAACCTTTAAATCTAAATTATAATTTTTATTAATCTGCAGACTAAGTAAATGTGTTAGTAAAATAACACAAAGTTTAATTATCATCAAAATCAACGTGAGGATCAACCTTGAGTTAATAATCTCCCATTTTTTTATGATGACAAAACATTTGCAAATGAAATTGATATATGATTAAATGAAATGGACAATATCATATTGCATACCAATAGAGAGCTCCCCCTTTGTTTTATAATTAGACAACTGATGCTTAAAAGACAAAGTCTTTTTGTTCTCTTAAAAAAAACAACTCTCAAGGAGTTTTTATCAGTTAATTTCAAACAAATTGAGTGAATTGAGGAAAATAATTCATGTTACTCCCCCTAGGAACATGCTCTATATAGAATGAAGCAATTTTTTTTCATTCATCAATTATCACTCATTTTATGTTATTTCCATTCAATGCCATATGCAACCAATGCAACCAATTCATCGATTACCATTTTCTCCCCTTTTTTGTCACTTCATCAAAAAGAGAAGAAAAAGTTGTATAACAGAGACAGGTACAATAGCCACACAAAAAAAATTGTAAAATAAGATAATTTGTATGATTATGAAAGCAAACAAGCAAGCAACTAATCAAGGCATCAAATTGGCAAGAGAATAAGATCATATTTCATTCAAAAAGTATTATAAAATATTGGACAATTGATATCTACAAAATATTTTTACAAAAATTTTTCATGTAAATACAAAATGATGGGACAAGAGATAATGTGAGATGGATAAGGAAAGGTTAAGGAAAGAGAGGTAGGGTAGATAGGATAAAGGAAGGAGAGACTAGTGAGCATCAGATTCGGTGGCCGAAGAGTCTTCCCCTTCATGGCCTTTCTCCTCTATTTCAAACCCTTTTTTAGTATTTCCTTCCTCTTCTCTGGCTTCTTCTCTTTCCTATTCTTCTTCCTCCTCATTATCTTTATCTTCTTCATCGACTTCTTCTTCCTCTTCTTCATCTTCTTCTTCTTCTTCTAAGATTTTGCATTTCCCATTTCTCAACATTTGTACTTCTTTTTTGAGTTCTCTTACCTTTTTTTCGATGAACATCATCTTTGTAGCTGCAATATCTGCCTTTTTATTAACTTGTTCAAAGATTCCATTACTTGAGCCATAAAAGTGGTCAAATCCCCTGCACTGTCTTCAAATTTAGAATTCAAACTTCTTTTTGTGCTTCTTTACCTGGAACTGCTCCCAGATGGAGCCTTTCCCTTTGAAGTACTATCTCCTTCAGTTTTCTTTAGAGTCCACTTATTCTTTAAAGTATACCACATTCGCTTGAGTGTCTTTTTAGTATAATCATCGCTAATTGTTTTGGGGGTTCTCTTCTTCCCATTACTCAAATCAATTTTGAAATGCTTAAAAACTTTAGTCAAGAAAATTTCATAAGGCAAACTAATTCTAGAAACTGTAGCCTTGTACATATGGTCTAGAATAACTAGAGGCAAATCAATTCTTGAATCAGTCAAATATGTCCATAAGAAAAATAACTCCTTCTCTGAAACATATTCATACTTTCTAGTTTTAGGAGTAAAAATAGCACAGGTAAAGTGATGAACTAGCCTCAATTCAAGAGGCAAATCAGTGGCAAGAGGTTGTATACATTCATCTACGTCCCTTCCATAGAGAGTTTTTAGTTGATCTTTTCTAGAGATATTATCTCTATAAATCTCCCCACCAAGTCTGATTCCAAGAATATGTTTGATCACATCTCTATCCAAAGTCAAGGAAACACCCTTAACGTAGCTTATGATGGATACCTTTCCATGACTCCTCTCGGCATTGGCATAAAAATGAGCAACCAAGTTAGGATATACATCATCCCTTAGTGTTATCATAGATTTCCAACCTAGGTTGCACAATTTGATACCAAATTCAAACTTGTGATGATTAAAGAACTTACAATCTACCCATCTACCATTATATGCCTTTTTAAGAGAAAAGCTTGAATTGTACCTTTCCTGAGCTTTGTCCTCACTGAAATATAGTTTATTACATTCCAGGACTGTTGTGGATGTCGGTTCTCTAGTCTTACTCTTCTTTCTTTTCCCTTTGTCTTTGCTAGAATCCCCCTTTGACTTCCTCTCCTATCCTTTTAAAATAGTGGTTGTAGCTAGGACTAGAACTTTTAAGGTCTTTTTTGGTTTAGAGGTTTTGGGAGCCATTGAAGGATCAAGAATGGTTGAGAGAGGTTGGGAAGAGGTTGATTAGGGTTTGTAGAGAGAGTGGAGCAAAGGTTTATGATGGTTCGAAGGTGACAATTGGGTTTAGTGCGAATAGGGGAGCGGGAGAGAAATAGAGTCAGAGTGAGAGAGGGAAAGTTCAAATGTTTGTAAAGTGGGCTTCATTAAAATATATAGGTCCGACTCATGTGTCGACACATGAACTTGATGTGTTGACATATGCGTGTGAACAAATCATTTTTGAGTCCACTATCATGATGTATCGACACATGAAAATAGTGTGTTGACACATGCAACCAGATTGGGGGATATAAAGTATAAGGAATTCAGGAGATGGCTTTTCAAATTTGGAGAGAAAGTATGTTTTAATATGATCATGCAATGAATCATGAACTCAAGAGATACAATTTAAATAAACGATAATCAAATTTGAAACATAAATAATATGAATTTCACTCAAAAATTAAGACATAGGATTACTCATCCCCAATTCTCTTCTTACCATGCAAAATCGATCTTCATTCAATGGTTTAGTAAAAATATCAGCCAATTGCATGGTTGTGCTTACAAAGTCAAGCTCAATATCTCCTTTTTGTACATGATCTCGTATAAAATGATATCTAATTTCAATGTGTTTTGTGCAAGAGTGTTGAATTAGATTTTTAGTCAAATTTATAGCACTAGTATTATCTCATTTAATATGAACATGATCAAATAAGATACCATAATCTTCTAGCTGTTGTTTAATCCATAATACTTGAGCACAACAACTAACAGCTGCTACATATTCAGTCTTAGCTGTGGAGAGAGCAATTAAATTTTATTTCTTGCTATACCAAGACACAATTATGTTGAATAAGAGTTGGCAAGAGACACTTGTGCTCTTCCTATCAACTCTACTCCCCGCATAATCAGCATCAGTGTAAGCAATCAAATTAAAAAATGTACCATTTGGATACTACAATCCAAGGTTAGGTGTGTGCTTAAGATAACGAAAGATTCTTTTCACAGCAATCACATGAGATTCTTTAGGATTTGATTGAAAACGACCACATAAACAAATACTAAACATTATATCTTCTCTACTAGCAGTTAGATATAATAAAAGCCTATCATGCTTCTATAAAGTTTAGTATCTACTGATTTACCTTTCTCATCGCTATCTAATTTTGTTGTAGTACTCATTGGAGTACTTATAGGCTTTGCATCTTCCATGCCAAACTTCTTGATTAAGTTCTTGAAGTATTTGACTTGGTTGATGAAGATGCCTTCCTTTGATTGCTTGTTTTGAAGTCTGAGGAAGTAAGTAAATTCGTCTTTCATACTCATCTCTAATTCTTTCTACGTACACTTAGCAAATTCCTTACAAAGCGACTCATTAGTAGCACCAAATATAATATCATCTACATATATTTGTACTAAGAGCATGTCATTGTTTTTTCTTTTGATAAAAAGAGTAATATCTATTTTTTCTCTTGAAAAACCTTTTTCAATCAAAAACTTGCTCAATCTTTTATACCAAGCCCTTGGGGCTTGCTTCAAATTGTATAAAGCTTTTGTTAATTTGAAAACATGGTGGGAAAACTTTAGATCTTTAAATCTAGGAGGTTGCTCAACATATATTTCTTCAATAATAAAACCATTAAGAAAAGCACTTTTAACATCCATTTGATATAGTTTAAAATATTTAAAACATGAGAATGCAAGTAACAATTTAATGGCTTATAATCTAGCTACCAGAACATATGTTTCATCATAATCAATACCTTCCTCTTGGCTATATCCTTGAGCAATAAGTTTTGCTTTATTTCTCACTACAACTCTAGATTCATCCATTTTATTTCTAAACACCCATTTAGTTCCAATGACTGGATGATCATTAGGCTTAGGAACAAGGTGCCACACCTCATTCCTTTCAAATTGATTCAATTCTTCTTGTATAGCATTAATCCAAAACTCATCATTTTCAGCATCATTAAAACATTTAGGTTCTATTTGTGATAAAAATGTAAGATGATTACATATATTTCTAAGAGAGGATCGAGTTCTTATTCCTTGTGAAAGATCACATAGGATATGTTCCGTAGGATGGTTATGCACAAACTTTCATTCCTTAAATAGACCATTATTAATTTCTTGTTGGCTTGTAAAGGCTTCTTGCACTTCTCTCTCCTTTTGAGGTTCTTCCTTTGAGCTTGGTTGAATATCTAGCTTTTCCATGTATGGCTCTACCTCATCTATATCATCACTTACAACATTCTTTGAAAGAGATATATATTCATCGAAAGTGACATGCACTGATTCTTCAACCACTAGAGTCCTCTTATTAAAGACTCTATAAGCCTTACTATGTGTTGAATATCCAAGAAATACACCATCGTTAGATTTTACATCAAACTTGCGAGGTTGTCTTTATTATTATTTAATACAAAGCACTTGCATCCAAAGGCTCTAAAGTATAAGACATTTGGTTTCTTATCTTTCCAAAGCTCATAAGGGGTTTTGTTCAAAAATTTCTAAATAAAATTCAATTTAAAATATAACAAGCTGTGTTATAGCTTCAACCCAAAAATATTTTCGTAAACCATTTTCACAAAGCATGGTTCTACTCATTTCTTCCAAAACTCTATCTTTTCTTTCAATAACTCTATTTTGTTGAGGTGTTCTAGGGGCTAAAAAGTTGTAATCAAAATCGTTTTTATCGCAAAACATTTCAAAGGGTATGCAATCGAATTCCCCTCCATGATCAGTCCTTATAGAAGTGATTGAAAAACCTTTTCCACTTTGAACCTTCCTACAAAATTTTGTGAAGAAAACAATTATCTCATCCTTGTGAGCTAGGAAGAATGTCCATGTGAATCTAGAATAATCATCAATGATAACAAGTGCACATTCCACCAAGACTTAAAGTCCTAGTTGGTCTAAATAAGTCTATATGCAATAGTTATAGTAGTCTAGAAGTGGTCAATATGTTTAAGGACTTTACAAAAATGCGAGTTTGTTTTCCCAATTGACAAGCATCACAAATTCTATCCTTGTCAAATTTTATTTTTGGAAGTCCTTGGACCAAATCATTTTTAGAGATTTTTGAAAGAATGTTCATGCTAATGTGACCAAGTCTCCTCTGTCACAACCAACTTTCATCACTATTCATAGCGGCAAGGCATTCAACTTTGCAAAAAGACAAATCATTAAGATCGAAAATATATATATTGCCTTCTTTGTGTCCAGTGAGGATAGTCTTGTTACTATTAATATCAATTATATCACATTTAGAGGATTCAAATACAACCTTACATCCTTTGTTACAAAGTTGACTAGTGCTCAAAAGATTGTGTTTAAGTCTTTTTAACAAGTAAAACATTTTCAATAGAGGTAGAGGAATTCTTACCAACACTACCTATACCAATGATCTTCCATTTACTATTATCTCTAAATGTAACAAGATCTCTATCTTTCGGTGAGAGAGATGTCAATTATGCTTCATCTCCCGTCATATACCTTGAGCATCCACTATCCAAGTACCAATGGTCTTTCTTGGATTTAGCTTAAAAACATACCTAAAAAAGGAATTCATTTGACCTTAGGTACCCAAATCATCTTGGGTCCTTGGGGGTTAGTCCTCAATGATCTTCTAGGGACCCATGCATTACTATGAGCAATAGATTTTTATAAAGCATAGCATCTACTAGCAATATGTCCTAGTTTGTGACAATAAAAGCATGAAATTTGTGATTTTCCAACTAAAGCAACAAATCTGCCTTTCAAAATTTTCTTTCTTTTAAAATGATCAAAGCCAAGTCCTGCTTTGTCTAGTGAGCACTTTTGTTTTTCTAAGATTGCATCCAATTTTTCTTTTCCATTAACACATCTAAAAAGAGTTGTTTCCAAATCTTTAACTTTATCGTGCAGAATTTGATTTTTCTTTAAATAATCCTTTGGAAAAGAGTTTTTCTTAATCTTATTATTCAAAGAACAAATTTTATTTTTCAAGACTTCATTTTCGTTTTGTAAATCCTCATTTTCCTTAGTAAGAGTAGATACCATCTTTTTGAGAAATCCATTTTTTATTTTCATTTTTCTGAATTCACAAAGTAAATCATCAAATGCATATTGTAATTCATTAAAAGTAAATTGGGATGAGTCTGGTACCTCATTGTCTTCCTCACATGCCATGAGACAGAAGTTAGCCACCTCATAAGGTTCGGCTTCTTCTTCGGAGCTTGATTCTTCATTATCACTCCATGTTATAGCTGCCATTGCTCTCTTTTCTTGGTTTTTCTTTTCTTTCTTTTCAAGCAGAGGGCATTTGGCCTTTATATGGCCAGGCTTCTTATATTCATAGCATATGATAGTGGATTCTTTACTAAAATCTCTTTTAGCTTCATGCTTCTTTCCATCTTTCCATTTCCTCTTCATGAATCTTTTGAATTTTCGAGTGGTGAGAGCAATTTCATCCTCATTCTCATCACTTGCTGATTCATCATCTTAGCTGGTAGACTTGAATGCAACTGACCTTTTCTTCTTCTCTTCATCCTCTTGGGCATGTTGCTTTTGAGTGAGCTCATGAGTCATGAGAGATCCCAAGAGTTCTTCAAGAGGCAATGTGTTAAGGTCATTTGTTTCTTGAATTGCCGTGACCTTAGCTTCCCAAGCCTTTGACAATGACCTTAGAATCTTCCTCACCTGCTCATTGTTAGGATATACCTTTCTAAGAGATTTCAAGCCATGAATAATATCGGTGAATCTTGTGAATATTTCGGTGATAGACTCATCAGGTTTCATTTTAAACAATTCATAACTATGTACCAAAATATTGATTTTAGATTCCTTAACTTGATTGATACCTTCATGTGTTACCTTTAGTCTATCTCATATTTCTTTAGCTAATTCACAAGTAGAAATGCGATTAAATTCATTAGGATCAAGTGCACAATATAAAATATTCATGGTTTTAGCATTAGATTGTAGCATTTTCAAATCATCCTCATCCTATTCGGATTTGGGTTTAGGGACATCAGTTCTTCCTATTCTTGTTGTAGGAGTTTTGGGATCATTTATTATAAGTCTCCATAATTCATAATCTACCGATTGAATACATATTCTTATTCTATTCTTTTAATAGTTGTAATTGGTGCCATTAAATATAAGTGGTCAGTTTATGGATTGACCCTTACCTAGAGAGTTTCCAAAATTAGTTGCCATGGATCTATTCTTAGGATGTTAAGCCTAAAACAGGAATACAAGCTTTGATACCAACTGTTAGCCCAAAAGGCAACCCAAGAGGGGGGTGAATTAGATTTTTTGAAAATTAATACAATTAAGATTAATTAAAAAATAATCTAATTAATAGAATAGTGATTCAAGATAGATGAAATGCAATGTAATCAATAAAGAAATGAAAACATAGCAAAAGAAGGCACACCAAGAATTACCGAGGTTCAACAATAATTTTTGGTCTACGTCCTCATCCCAAGATCCTCTTGAAGTCTCCTTTCACTATGCAATCTCCAATTATAAAGTAGATGCTGATTTTCCAAATGCTTAGCTCACTTTTACACAAGAACTTCTTTTCAAGTTCTTCCAGTCAAATGGTTTTGTCTAAGATTCACTTTAACTTACAAGAGTTTTTGTTTTACAAGAGAACTCTCAAACTCTCACTTACAAGTGTATGAAAAGTATACAAACGAAAATTCAAACTCTCTATCAAGAGTGGATAGTAAAATAATCACTCACTTAATGCCAAAATGAAGACAAAAGGAATATTCTGATTTTTCTTAGCTTTATCAGTCAGTAGATGTTATTTTTCTTGTCTCTCTTCTATATAAATGCATTTGGAAGCTTATATATAAACCCTTGTAGTAATTTCGTCCGTTGGCAGTTGTTGGGGGTTCATTTAATGCAAGTCCAGTCCATTATAATGTTATAAAAACTAGCCATTAGTCCTCAGGTGTCAACACTTGGCTTCATGTGTCGACACATCCAACCTGCATTTTTCAGACGTTGTCCATTGTCTAAATATTTTGACACATCAACTCCATGCGACAACACTTGATCATGTTGTCTTCAAACTTTGGCCTTTGTCCTCATGTATTGACTCTTCATTTTCATGTATCGACATATGATCCAAAAATCTTCATTCATCCTTCCTTTGAACAAGTTCAGCTTTAACAATACTATAAGATCTTCAAGGAGTCTTTTCTTTGGGGTATGATGATAGATCAAAGTCTTCAATTCATCAAAGCTATTTTTTATTCAATTTGGATTGAATTTACCTTTTGATAATCATCTTTTCTTTGTTTCTAAGCTGCCATAACTCCATTGTATTAATGCCTGTAAGCACCCCATTTTTGCCCGCTCGGCAATCTCCGAGCTGACCAAGCTCACTTTCACACATCATATGCATATTTAGACTCTAAGCCAGCCTTTTTAACTTGAATTTAGTCCACCAGTCGCTTCTCGGGCCCGTAGGGCCCACTTGAAGCTAAATGACCGTATTGTCCCTAGGCATCCGAATGCCTCGGGAACCATAACGGCTCTGGGTATCAAACCGGTAACCCTTTGAGACTACTTTTTATAGTATTCTCAACCTTCCTTTATCTTTCCGGATCATTCCGATTCAGTTCCGGCCAACCCGGTACAAAATGACCGTTTTGCCCCTGGTGGGTTGATTTCCTTCTTCGACCACACCGGCTCTGGGTATCAAACCGGTAACCTCTGGGAACATTCTGAATAATGTTTTCAGATCCCAAGTCTTCTTCCGGGACAGTCCGAGTTTGTCCCGGCAGTTTCCCAGTCCGATTGACCGTTTTGCCCCTAAAGGCTCGGTCAACCTTTCCGACACATCTTATCCTCACTTTTCAAGTCAAATACCTCCAGGACACTATTTTAAGTGTTCCTGCTCCTTTCCGGCCTTTCGGGTTATTCTCGGCTTGTTCAAATCATTCCTGGACTTTCCGGAGCCACTCCTAGTGAAGCCAGGCTAAAAATTGCACGGTAATCACTAGTACAAGAGCCCAAATCTAGTCAAAGATACGTTCCTTGCCGACCTTAAACATTTCCTAAATGGCTAGCGCCACTAGTAGTGGCGCCAAGCCAAAAAATGGCCTAGCACCACTCCTAGTGGCGCTAGTGTAAACTTTGGCCTGACGCCACTGCAACAGACGCCAGTGTTGTCCAACCTCTATAAATACAGAGCCTCATTCAACGTGAAAAGGATTCGCAAACTCAACCTAAAAATCCTATATTTCGATATACAGAGCTCGAGCACCTCCTAAACCCTAGCATCCCTAGGTTTTCCAAACCCTAGCCACCCTACACAAACCCGCCTCCTATACACTTATACACTCCCCCATACACTCATACACTAACCTTCAACCCTCCTTCAAAGACTTGAAGACCTATCATCTAAAGCTTGAAGACAACTCTTGAAGACTGAAGGTGAAGATCAAGACGAAGACCGAAGACCGAAGAAAGCAAGGCGCGCAAAATAAACAAGATATACTGTAGGCTCCCTATTTGAATTTCCGTACTTCCCCCTCTCTCTTCTCTTTCCTAACCCACTTGGGTTTTCTCTATTTTAATCCCCCATCTCTTTCCCCCCTTTCTTTGCATGCTTGAAACAAGGGGATTCCCGGTCCATGTGTAGGATTGGGCTATTGGAGAGTCACCGTGTCGGGGGCTTTCTTCTAGTCTAACCAGAGACCATGTGGGTCCGGCCCCCTTAATTATGTGGTGAAGCCTTAACCTTGTATGTTCACGACCCCAAAATTGCATTGTGCCTATCATGATCTTGCATCTTCCAAAATTCGTTTTCAAACTCGTTTTCAAAACACTTTTCAAACTTGTTTTCAAAATTGCATCAAAATCTCTTTTTCAAAAACTTATTTTCAAAACCACAATTCTAGAGTGATTCTAGCTTTTCCATGGCTAGGGTTGCTTTAGGAAAGTGTTACATTAAAAGTGACATTTTTGGTCTATATTTTCAAATCTTATTGTTTTTCAAAATCACTTTCTTAAAGTGGTTCTAGCCTTCTTATGGCTAGAATCGTTTTAGGGAGGTGAGACGTTTTCATACCTTCCAAAAACTTTCTTTTCAAATCTTTTCCTAAAAAAATCTCTTTCAACATACTTTCCTAAAACTCTCCTCTCCAAAATTGTTTTCAAAAACTCCCTTCCAAAATCTATTTTTTTTTCAAAACTCCCCTTTTCAACTCCTTTTTAAAATCCTCTCCCCAAAATCCACTTTCTAAAAACGTTCCCCAAAAATCTTTCCAAAAACTCTCTTTGACAATCTTCTACCAAAAATATTCCTAGAAAAACTCTCTCCAAAAATCTTTTCAAAAACTCCTCCCTAGGATTCCCTTCTAGAAAAACCTTCGTTTCCCAAAAACGCACTTTCCAAAAACTCTTTCCTTAGAGCCCAAGTCAAGTCCTAGAACCCACAATTAGGAAACTCTAATTTTCTTTCCAAAAACATGGTTTTCAAACTTTGTCCCAAACCTAGGTTTCCAAAATTTCTTGTTTTCACATCCAAACTATAGATGTTTTCAAAATCTCTTTTCTACGTTAAAATTCCACACTTTCAAAACTAGGGTTTTTAGAATCTCTCTTTCTAAATATTTGCCAAATCAAATCTTCCCTTTAGGAAACCATATCCAATCTCCCCGTTTAGGAAACTAGATCCCATCCTCCGTTTTTGAAAACAAAATCAAATCTTTTCTTTTAGAAACCAAATCCAACCCTTCCTAATCCAAACCTTTCTTAATTCAATTCCTTCCTAAACCATAAGTTTTCTAAACTTAAACTTTAAATCTTTCCTTAAATTTCAAAATCTAACTCTTTCCTAATTCAACTCCTTTCTAATCTTTCACTTTCCTAAATCTTAAGTTTCCAAAACTTAAACATAAAAATCTTTCCTAAAATTCTAAAATTCAACCCCTTCCTAATTCAACGCCCTTTCTAAATCTTAACTTTCCAAATTCAAGTTTTCAAATTCTTCCTAAACTCAACCTTTTCTAATATCAAGATTTTCTAAGATTCAAACTCTAAAAATTTCTAAATCTTAAACTTTTCAAATTTCAAATCCTTCCAAATTTCAAAACTTTCTAAACTCAAAACTTTCTTATTTTCAAAACTTCCTTATTTTCTAAACTTTCCAACTTTCAAAACTTTCCTAATTCAAAATCTTTCTAAAATTCTAAAACTTTCCAAATTCAAAACTTTCTTAACTTGAAATTTTCAAAATTCTAAACTTTTCTTAATCTAAACTTTTCCTAATTCAAAACATTTCTAAATTCAACACTTTTCTATTTCAAAACCTTTCTTAAAACAAAACATTCCAATTTTCAAAACTTTTCTATTTCAAAGCTTTCCTAATTTGGGAACTTTCCTAATTCAAAACTTTCCTAATTCGGAACTTTCCTAAATCGAACCTTTCCTAATTCGAACCTTTCCTAAATCCAATCTTTCTTAAACTCTTGAGTCTTTCCTAAATCTCATCTTTCTTAACTCTAGGTTTCTTAAACCTTTATCTTTCTAAAACAAGTCCAAATCTATCTCTTCAAATCAAATTCCAATCTTCTCAATTTCAATTTCCAATCTCCTCTTCTAATCTCAAATCAAATCCAATTTTCAATTTAATCTCTTTCTTCCAATCCAATCTCTCTCTTCAAGTCAATCTCTTTTCAATCGGACTCCGGTCCGAACTACGACTGACCTGATTCTCCCAAAGGGATACGTAGGCAACCTTCATAGGTGCGGTCACAACACTTTTCAAACTTTCAATTCCACCCTCATGGGTGCGGTTTCCAAAATCTTTTCAAATCTCAAATTCCAATCTATTTTCAAAATTTCAATTTCAAATTTTCTATTTCCAAATTTCTACTTTCAAGTTTTCAGACTTTCCAATTTCAATTCCATCTCTTCAAGTATATTTTCAAATCAAATCAATTTCAAATCAATTTTTTTTCAAATCTATTTTTCAACTCTTTTCTATTGCACTTGCACATCATGCATCATGTTAGTTTCTTTTCAAACATTGTTTTTCAAAGTGGATCGGATTGAACTATAGTTAGTCGAAGACTCTCATAGGTAAATCTAGGGTAGATTGACATGTAGGTATCGAAACGGCAGGGTAGGGTGATGGCTTAGTGCGTCTTCCCTACACGTAACCAACCTCCGAACCTAGAATCACTGATTTCAAAGACCAAAAAGGAGTTATTTTTCAAAAGCGCTAAATGTTTTCCAAAGGTTGCCAAACAACCTGTTTTTCTTAAAAACCCTCTCTCGAGGAGATATTTTCAAAAATCGTTTTTCAAAACCCTAAGTGTAATTTTTGGATTATGCTTAGTTTTTAGGTGACCTAACTCACTTTAATCAAGTTAGGTGGCAACTCCGAATCTTTTTTTTTTTCAAAAGCCCTTTATTCAAACCTATTTTTAATTCAAACCTAGTCGCACTCATTCTTCTAGGAGGGTGAGTTCTAACGAGAGAGTACAACATTTTTCCCGCTTGTGTGAGTATTCCTCGAGTGCGAAAAATCTGGGCGTGACAATGCCGAGCTCTTCTTCCTTATTACCGAGCTCTTTCCATCAGCTGCTAATGAGTTTTCCATCCATGTAGAGCTTCATATTCATGATGCCTCATTACGGAGCTCTTCTTTTTGCTACTAATCATTCTTTCTTTTTTATGATCATTTCAATGAGTCTTTTATAAGTTTGATGAAGTCTACTCTTGAACATCTTCAATTTCTTCGAATACATATCATCCTTATTAACTCTTCTTATCCCATATGAAGTCTTCATTTGGATTCTTTGTAGAGATTTTGCAATTATGATAAATTCTCTTTTTGAACACCTTTAATCTCTTCAAAATCAAGCCAACTTCATTGAATCTATGCACACTTGATGAAATCTTCTTTTGAACAGCTTCAATCTCTTCGAATGCAAATCATTTGATTAAAATTGGAATAGGTGTCATTGCTCTGTTTGGTGCATTACATGACTCTTAGAGTGCATTGCTTGACTTGGCTTTTTGTGCATCCACTTTGACATGTATTAGACTTTAAGTTAAAACCTTTAAGTCTAAATTATAATCTTTATTAATCTGCATACTAAGTAAATGTATTAGTAAAATAACACAAGGTTTAGTTATTATCAAAATCAACATAGGGATCAACCTTGAGTTAACATATGTTCCTTTGGCCCTCTTTGATCCATTTTCTTCATTCTTTTGTTGAAATGGAAAGTAATGCTACTTTCTAACTTGTACTTGCAAAGTGATGCATTTGTTGAAAAGAGTATACTATGTTGAGGCATTAAAGAAAGAAAGAAAACAAAGAAAAAAAAGAGATTGATTGGGGAGTTCAATAGAAAAAAAATATATTGTGAAATTGAAAATATTAAATGCAAAAAGGAACGTTAAAAGAATGGAAACAAAAGAAGCAAAAGAAAAAAAGAGAAAAAAAAGAGAGAAAATTTATCAAGTTGAAAAGTATGTAGAAAAAAGCAAAATGCTTAAAAGAATATTTTGAATTTGAAAAGGGAAAGAGTTGGAGCTAGTAGCCATTCATCATTTCATTACTTGATCACACATGACTTGATTTATTTATTTCCTTCTTCATCCTTACCTATTGTACCTTTTAAACTACCTTTCCACTAACAATAGGGCTTAGTTTATTCAAGTTGTACTTGATTGAGGATTTCATTATAGTATTAGTCAATTCTTGTCAACTTTTTTGAATCAATGCTCAATTGTGAATGTTATTTCATGAAGTTATGCTAGGTTAATACACTTTTATCTTTCAGTTTTTGTAATTGATATGTTTACTTGATTTCCTTTTATATTTACTTTATTATTGAACATGTCATTATAAGAACTATATGGGTCTTCCTTTGTGAGTGTATAACTGGTGAGGATTTGAATCAAGGCTTAAAGGTTTGAATTTGCGGGAGTGTGTTTCATTTGAAGTTGTATAGCATGATCATTCACCCACTCACTTAAACCTCTCTTGTGTTTGTATTGTTGTATATTCTTGTATGTGTTAGGAGTTAAGAGTGGCATCTAATGGTATCTTAAGTAAGGTTATATGCTTATTCTCCTTATTCTTATTTCTAATTGCAATTCACAAAAAGAAGTTTATCGGTACCATCGTTGGAAACCCTCACAAGACACCACTCGTCTACAAGGGGTAACCTAGGGGTTTAAAGGCTTGATGCATGGGCTAAATGCATCTACGACTCCTACGAAAGTGGAGAGCATTTTCTTTTTGTATATAATTTGTTTTAGTTTATAGATTTTGCTGGGGACTAGCAAAAAGCCAAGTTAGGGGTATGATTACACTCCAAAAGTATAATCCTATTGCCAGATTTTGTTAGTTGTTAGCCCTAGAATAGGTTTAATATTGTTTTATTTGTTAGTCTTATTCCTAAAGTTGCTTTGTCGAACCTTGTGTAAGAAATAGAGCTTAAAAGGATCAAATTGAGCAAAATTACAAAGAAGCGTTCGAATGCCCAGCCTAGCCGTTTGAAGAGCCGTTCGAATGCACGTAGAGATTTAGAGAGCTTATTTTACCATTCGAATCAGGTTCAATAGTGTGCGATAGAAAAGAGGAGATTTAGAGAGGTGCAAAACTCGTTTGATAGCCATTCACTGGCGTGCGAACGGTCATTTGAATGGTCGACCAAGGCGTTCGAACGGTCAACGACGCCCCTGTTTTATATTAGTTATATAAGGTAGTTTTCACCAATTTTGTAAGAGAATTCAGTTTGTAGGTTTTATATATTTCATTTTTAGGGTTTTGTAGGAGTAGTTTTAGAGATAGATAATATCTATTTCATTGTATTTCTTCACTTTCTTTGTAATAAAACACTTAGATTTGCATTTCAATGCAAAATCTTTCCATTTTCATGCTCTTTTCCATGAATTTTAGTAATTAAGCTTCATCTTGGATGCAAATGTAAATATTGGTCAAGGGTTTCCAAGTTTTCATGGAGATATAATGTTTCACAATGATTTCATCTCTTGTTACTTGAGTTTGTTACAATAGTGTCGCACCCCACCCCAATTTTTTGCACTCAAAAAATACAAGTGAGAAAAACACAGTGTTTTCTTGTTAGAATTCATCCTCTTAGAAAGACGAGTATGACTAGGTTTGAATTTAAACTTGATTTTGAATAAGGGCTTTTGAAAAACAATTTGGAGTTGCCACCTAACTTGATTAAGATGAGTTAGGTTAGGTCACCTAAAACTAAGCACAATCTGAATATTACACTTAGAGTTTTTTGAAAACTTTCCTCAAGAGAGGGTTTTTAAAAAAATAGGTTGTTTGGCAACCTTTGGAAATATTTAAGCCATTTTTGAAAATAACTCAATTTTGGTCCTTGAAAACAATGATCTTAAGTTCGGAGGTTGGTTATGTGTAGGGAAGACGCACGAAGCCATCACCCTGCCCTGCCCTTGCGGTACCTACATGTTTATTCATCTAAGATTCACTCACTCAAAATCTTTGATTAATAAATATCCAATACTATCTACTTTAGAAAAGATTGACAGGATACATGATATGCAAGTGCAAGAATTAAAACTTGATTTTGAAAGTAGACTTAACAAGAAGATTTGATTTTTGAAAGTAGATTTGAAAAGAAGATTCAATTGTGAAAATAGATTTGAAAGAAAAACTTCATTTGAGGTTGGAAAGAAAGTTTTAAAAATTGAAATTGAAGATTTGAAAATAGATTTTAAAATTAGAAAGTTGAAATAGATCAAGGAATTGGAAATTTAAAAATAGTCATGGAATTGGAGATTTAAGAAAAGTTATGACCGCACCCATGAGGATTGCCTACGTATTCCTTTTGAAGAATTAGGTCAGTTGTAGTTTGGACAAGAGTTCGATTAAAAATAGACACTTTAAGATTTTAGAAAAGCTTGATTTGAAAATATTTTGATTCGAAAGAGTTTAATTTGAAAAAGAGATTTGATTTGAACTTGGAATAGAATATTTGAAATTGAATTTTGAGTTGAAATTAAACCTAGACTTATGATTGGACTTGGAAGATAGTTTGAACTTTGAAAGAGAACTTGGACTAGATTTGGAAAGATTGAGATTTGAAAATATCTTTGACTTAGATTGAAGTTGAAAACCAACTTTGCTTAGAAAGGGGTTTTAGAAAGGAGTTGAAGCTTCCTAACTTGGGATTAGGGTTCAACTAGGGTTTAGATTACCTAAGATTGCAACATGTAGTTAAATTAGGAGAAAATTTAGGTTTGAAAAGTTTGATTTTAGAAAGTTGGATTTAGAAAAGGTCCGAATTAGGAAATGCTCAAATTAGGAAAGTTGGATTCAAGAACGATTCGAAAAGAGATTGATTTGATTAAAAAAAAAAAAACACTTGACTTGGAATGATTTACAAAGTAGGGTTTAAGAAAGATTAGACTTTGAAAAACTTTAGAATTTGGAAAGTTTGAACTTAGAAAAGTTTCATTTTAGGAAAGTGCTAAATTAAGAAAGTTTCAGATTTAGAAAGTTTCAACTTAGAAAAGTTTTGAATTTAGAAAATTTTGAAATTAGGAAAGGTTTGGTTTTGGTAAGATTTCAATCTAAGAAAGATTTGAAATTTGAAAAGTTTGACTTAAGAAAGATTTAGAAAGTTTAGAAATTAGGAAAGGATTGAATTAAAAAAGATTTGATTTCTATTTCCAAAAAGAGATGATTTGATTTTGTTTCCAAAAACAGAAAATTAGATTTGGTTTCCTAAATTGGAAAACTAGATTTGACATGGAATTGGAAATGATGAGATTTGGAAAACTTGGATTTAGAAAATATAATTTGATATGAAAAAGAGATTTAGGAAACTTAAGAGTTGGATGTAGAAAATAGAATTTTAGAAAGCTATGATTGGATGTGGAAAAGGGAAGTAGAAATTAGGGTTTCCTAATCATTAGCTCTAGGGCTTGACTTAGACTCCAACAAAAAGAGATTTTGGACAGTAAATCTTTTGAAGGGAGTTTCTAGGAGGGAAACTTGAAGAGTGTTTTTAGAAAGTAGAATTTTTGAAGAGAGTTTTTGCAGAGAGATTTTCGAAAAGAGTTTTTAGGAAAGAGATTTTTAGAAAGAGTTTTTAAGAAAGTAAGTTTGAAAAGAGATTTTAGAAAGTAAGTTTAAAAAGAGATTTTGGAGAGGGTTTGGAAAGGAGATTTTAAAAAGTGACTTGGAAAGAGAATGGAATATGGACTTCTACAAGTCTCTAAAAATATCTCACTTTCCTAAAACAACTCTAACCATAGGAAGATTAGAACCATCCTAGGATCATGATTTTGAAAACAACAAAGATTTGAAAATATGGACCATAATATTCACTTTAAATATAACACTTTTCTAAAACAACCCTAACCATAGAATGGCTAGAATCACCCTAGGATTGTGATTTTGACAAAACCGATTTTAGGGTTTACACCCAAAACTTATGTAACACTTTCCTAAAACAACCCTAACCATGGAGAGGCTAGAATCATCTTAAGATTGTAATTTTGAAAACAAGTTTGAAAGAGAAAATTTTTAATGCAAGTTTTGTAAAAGATTTTGATGCAAGTTTTGAAAACAAGTTTAGAAAATGATTTTGAGGAGATGCATGAGTATGATATGCACAATGCAAGTAGGATCATGAACATGCAAGGTTTAGGCTTCACCACATAATCAAGGGGGCCAATTCCACGTGGTCTAAGGTTAAATTAGAAGAAAGCCCCCGACACGGTGACTTTCAACCATTCTTCCTACACATGAACCGGGGATACCCTTGTTTCAAGCATGCAAGAAATGGGGAAAAGAAGATAGGGGATTAAAATAGAAGAAAACTCAAGTGGGTTAGGAAAGAGAAGAGAGAAGGGGGAAAATCGCATAAATGTAAATAGAAAACTAACCTTGTGTCTTCCTTGATTTGTTTGCTTTATTTGTTTTACTTCGCTTTAATATTTTAGAGCTTCGAGATTGCAGCACCTTGAGTCTTCAATGGTCGGCTTGGAGGCTCGTATAGGCGTGTATTGAGTGCATGTATGCTAGGTTTAAAGTATATGGGGGCTAGGATTTGAAGAAGCCTAAGAAACTAGGGTTTGAAGAGAGTTTGAGGGCTATATATCGAGAGAGAGAGAGAGAGAGAGAGAGAGAGAGAGAGAGAGTTTCTGGAGTTAGATTGCTGACCTTTCTCACGTAGGGAAGAGACTCTGTATTTATAGACCAAAGAGTGACCTAGCGCCTGTTGTAGTGGTGCCAGGTTTAAAAATCCACTAGCACCACTAGAAGTGGCGCCAGGCCATTTTTTGGCTTGTAGTGGCACTAATCACTTAGGAAACTTTTAAGGCAGTAAGAAACATATCTTTGACCCTGGATAATGTAAGGCAAAAGATTTGGGCACCTGCCCTAGTGACTACCATGCAATTTTTAGCTTGGTTCCACTAGGAGTGACTCTAGAAGGTCCGGGAATGTTTCGGAAGGTTGGGATTGGGCTGGAAAGCCAGAAATGGGTAGAAACCCTTTGAATAGTGTCTCAAGGGTAGTAGACTTGAAAAAAATTGTCAAGATTTGTTGGAAAGGTCGATCGGGCCATTAGAGGCAAAAAGGTAAATCGGACCGAAAAACTATCAGGATGGACTTGGAATGTCCCAAAAGAAGGCTTAAAGCTTGGGAACACTACCTAAAGTGTTTCGGGAGTTTACCGGTTTGATACCCAGAGTCGGCGTGGTTGGAAAAGGCGACCGACCCATCAGGGGCGAAACGATCATTTCGTAATGAGCTTACCAGAATTGACTCGGCATGATCCGAAAAGTATCAGAAGGTTGGGAATACTATTAGAAGCATCCTTGAGAGGTTATTGGTTGGATACCCAGAGCCAGTGTTGTAAGCACCCCATTTTTACCCGTTAGGCAATCTATGGCCCGACCAAACACAGTTTTCAAACATCACAACACATGCAAGCCCAAGATGGGTCTTTCAAACTTCAATCTAGTCAACTAGTCGTTTTCTAGACCCACCTGGCCCATTTGAAGCTACAAACACCATCCTGCCCCTAGGTATTCTAGGCAGCTTTCCAGGACCGGGCGGTCTCGGAAGCCGATGCCATCTAGGTAGCTTCCCGAGATCAGGAAATCTCGGGGACCAACACCTTATCAAATTTTAGACGGTTCACTTTTGGTGCTTGCTAGCCCACCGATGTAGAATGTTCGTCATTTGGTAGTTCTCTGAGACTATGTGTTCTTAGAGACTAACACCACCATCACAGGTAGCTTTTTGAGACCAGGTGTTCCCAAAAACCAAGACCACCCTATCGGTAGCTCTCTGAGACCGGACGATCTCAGGAACCAACACCTAGGTCAACACCAGTGCCTACTAGCTCGACTCGATGAAAAATGACCAAACATGCCCCTTGGGCCTCCAAGCACATTTTGAGAAAGTTTAAAATATCTCAAAACGGTAATTACACTTTTCCAAAGTCCTACTAAGCCTTTAGGCGTACTCTACACGCCTTCCTTTCCAATTCTGGCCCCATTTCGGCTAACTCTGGTCAAAATGACCATTTTATCCCTGAGCGCCCCAACACCGCACAAATTCTATCGAATAGTGAAAGACTCTCCTGGGACAACCCCTGAATGACCCAGCATACTTAAACTAACACACCGATCCATTCCTGACCGTTTTCAACCAAACCCGGCCAAAATGACCATTTTGCCCCTAACAACCCAAACGCACCCTGAAACAATACCGGTCCTAGAATATTGAACGGCAGGTCTTGTCATACACCCCTATTTAACTTAAAGAGGACCTTACAACACTAAACACCCCCGACTCAATAAAAGTTCCCTAGAGCGTCTAGCAGACGCTCTGCCAAAATTGTCTTTTCTCACGATTCCCTGGTTATAACGCACTGTCAAATGACTTGAGAAATGCATAAACCGGGAAATTCTCAAAAGCTTGTTCATAGGTCTTTCCATCATTACAGCTCAATCGGAGAGATCACTTCCCAAAGCTCCTCTTCACGTGGCTCGAAAACTACTACTTTCAGCAACCCCTGGAGCATCTCACAGACGCTCCGCCAAGATTGACCTTTTTTCTAATTTTCTGATTATAACACACTATCAAACGACTTGAGAAATGCATAAATTAGGGAATTAGAAAATTCCCAAAAGTATTTCTAAAGTATTTTCTATCGTTACGATCTGATTGGAGAGAATGCTTCCTGAAAGCCTCGATCCTGCAGCACAAAAATAGCTACTTTTGAACCCCTGCGAAGTGTATCAGAGACACTCTGCAGATGTGCAATTTTTTGCATGCTTCTTGAGATGATATCTCACACTTCCGAACACCATTCAAACTTTTTGAAAACATGAAAGTTCAGGAGAAACCCTAGGAGAACACCGTGGATGCAACCAAATCCTTTGAAACCTTTCCAATTGGCTCAATTATCGAGGTAAAGTATAAATGAATACTCTTAGTGACAGAGTGTATGCTACATGCGCCCAGATTTTGAACAAATCAACCAAATTTCGATTAACCGTCGAGATTTAATCAGTACATTGGGTGCCACGTGGCTATCTACCAATGGAACAGTACTAGCGCATGTGTTACATGTGCCAAGGCAAGTTTTGCCTAGGCACATATACCACATGCGCCAGGCTTCTCCAGGCTTGCCTATAAATATAAGCTTCCCCCTTTGTATATTCCAGGATCAAAATTGATAGTGAAGCTCTACAAAAACCATTCCAAAACCTCGAATCCTTATATACCTCTCACACTTCAATCACTTAGAGTAGATTCCACCTCCTTCCCTAGCCCATACATTTCACCTACATAGCCTTCCATGTTATAGAATACCTCCTTCTAGTCCCTCAAGCATACTTAAAGCCATCCAAGCTCAAGTCAAAACATCCATAGAAGATTGCAAGTGTATTGAAGGCAAAAGGTGGTATTTCTTTTATATTTTTGTCTTCTCCCACTCCTCTCTTCTCCCTTCTAGCCTACTTAGGCTATTCTCTATTTTAATTCCCATCTTCTACCCTCCCTTTTTTGCATGCTTGGAGTAAGAGGGCTCTTTGTTCATGCCTAGAGGAAAGTTGGTGAGCGCCACCGTGTAAAGGGATCTCTCACTAGCCTACTTCAAGATGGTATGGCCTTGGAGTCCCTTGATTATATGGTGTAGCCAAAAGCCTTGTATGAATTTAGGACCCCCTTTGCATATAGTTATATAGTTCATGTTTTGCATGCTTGGCTTTGTCTTTATGATTATAACCATATTGATAAAGTCTTCACTTCTCCATTTCTATGTCATCTTCAAGCCTCATATTCAAATGTTCTCTTAAAAGTGGTCTAAGAGTTGGCCCCTTGAAGTTTAGAATGAGACTCTAAGAAATCATGCCTTAGGAAACTCCCCCATTAACCCCTAACTTTCATTTTTGCATTCTTGCATTTTAACTTGCATACAAATGGTTTTCAAACTCTCTAATTTCCAAGGTTTCTATTCTCTGGAGTTTAGTGATTGGAATGACCCCACAGAACCCTCTCTTGAGTGGTCTCCCTTTTATATTGGCCATAGGAGCCCTAAATTATTAGAATGGTTCCCTTCTCTTTTTGTTCTTGCAAAAAAATGATTTTCAAACTCTTTGATTTCTAAGGTTTCTATTATCTCAAATTTAGTAGTTGGAATGGTCTGATGGAACCTCTCTTGAGTGATCTCCATTTACATTGGCCATAGGAACCTTAACTTGTTAGAATAGTTTCCTTTGAAAAACGATTTTCAAAATCTTTTTCTCAAAAATGGTTTTCAAAAATTCATTTTCTCCATCTTTGCATTAAAAATGGTTTTTCAAAAAGTTGTCATCATTATGTTGATTTTTGAAATCCCTACTCTATTCAAGATAAAGGTTATAATGGTCCTAAGAAAACCTTCTTAGGAATGGTTTTCAAACACCAACCATATAAACCATATTCTTGGCTAGAGTCAGATTTTCATGAAAATGATCTTCAAAAGAGTTGTCTACCAAAATCCTTTGCATAACATGATTTGTTTTCTAAAATTCTTTTTAAAAATGCGTAAAACCACATTTCAAAACCATTTTCCAATCCAACTCTAGGTTAATTTGACCCTAGTTGTTCAGCTCTAGGTTAACTTAACCCTAGTTGTCCAACCCTAGGTTAATCTAACCCAAGTTAGTTAACCTAGGTCACCTTAACCTTAGGTTAACCCAACCTTAGTTAGTTAGTTTAATCCACCCTAGGTTAACTTGACTCTAGTTGTCCAACCCTAGGTTAATCTAACCTGAGTTAGTTAACCCTAGGTCACCTTAACCTTAGGTTAACCCAACCTTAGTTGGTTAACCTTAGATCACCTTAACCCTAAGTTAACCTAACCCAAGTTAGTTAACCTTAGGTCACCCCTAACCTTACGCCAACCCAACTTAGGTTAGTATGCTTCAAGGTCCCACCTCATGGACCCCTTTTAAACGATCTTTCTATTTAAGACTATTCTCATAACCTATTTTCCAAAGGCCTTCTACCCTTTTGAGATTTCAAAAACCAACTCCATAACCTTTTCAAATACTCCTACACTCTATCTTTAAACTATTTGCAAAAATATTTTCAAGAACTCACAACCCTAAGGTGTCCTTACCCTTTTTATGGTTACGGATTTCAAGGGAAGGTGTTACATTAAGTTCAACTTTCAAGATTGTCCATATTAGAATTCCAAAGTCCTAGGTGTTTTCAAAAACTACTTTAAAAAACTTTCCAAAGATCAATTTACTAAAACTCTCCAAAATCATACCTCCAAGGTTTTTAAAACAAGAATTCAAAACATTTTCAAAACCCTCTTGAGTTATTTCAAAGCACTTCCAAAACTCCTTTGAGTTATCCCAAAACATTTCAAAACACTTCAAAACCCTATTTCAAAAGCACTTTTAAAAAACAAAAAACCTTCAAGTTCAATTCAAAAAACACTCTAACATCCGACTTCAACTCAAAATTCTCAAGTCATTTTTTCAAAGACCACAAAGTGTCTTCAAGCCATTCCAAAGACCTCAAAGTATCTTTAAACATTCCAAAGGCCCTAATACGCCTATTTTTCATTAGGCTCTTGCCTGAACTACGAATACCTAATTCTCGCTAAATGAGATATGTAGTCATAACTTCTATTTTAACCACAATCCCTTTTTCAAAAGTTTCTATCTCACACTCCTTTAAAACTCCTATGTTTTCAAACTCCTTCTAAAACTTGCATCATGCATCATTCATCCGAAAAGTGATGACCAAACCCCGTTTTCAAAACTCTAAAATGGATATCAAGTGGATAATGGTAACTGGTTATTTTAGTGAGTGAACAAAGGGTGATTACACATGTAGGTACCGAAAGGGCGAGGTAGGGTGATGATCTTAAGATATCTTCACTACACGTAACCAACCCCCGGACCATAGATTTCCGTTTTCAAATGACCAAAATTGAGTAATTTTCAAAAAGGGCTTAAAACTTTTCAAAGTTGGCCAAACAGCCTATTTTCTCAAAAGCCCTCTCTCGAGGGAGTTTTTCAAAACCTTTTTTAAAAACCCTGAGTTTAATCTTCAGATTAACACTTAGTTTTAAGTGACCTAACTCACCTTAATCGAGTTAGGTGGCGACTCCTATTTTTCTAAAAAGCTCTTAGTCAAACCAATTTCAAGTTTAAACCTAGTCACACTCGTCCTTCTAGGAGGATGAGTTCTAATGACAGAGTTCCGTACTTTGTCTCCAAGCTGAATGGACATGGTTCCAAAAACCAGGGTACGACAGGTGTGATTCCTAGAGGCAATTGGATACCTAGGGGCAAAATGGTCATTTAGATTCAAGTGGGTCATATAGGCCCGGAAAGTGACTTGTGAACTAAATTGGAGTTTAGAAGGTGCATTAGAGTCTGAATATGCATGTGATGTGTGAAAGTGAGCTAGATCGGGTTGAAGATTGCCAACAGGCAAAAATGGGGTACTTACAAATAGAAGCCTAGATTTGTTAGAAAACCTAATTTCAAGATTATATTTGGGAACTCAGATGCACAATCTTAGGGTTGATATAGAGTTTGCACAAGTCAATGGTTTAAACCTATGGAGTATTGATTTGTGGTATATTTAGCCTCTATTGCTAATAAACCCTACTATTTATAGTCAAAATTTTCCGAATCAAAAGTCCATGCAGAGACCTTTGGTTTGAGTCATATATACACCTCTATTGAAATCTCGAAAATTATATTGGCCAATTGAAGCATTTGTGTCCAAATCCCTTTTCCTTTACTTCTCAAATTTAGTTTAATTGTTGTTAATTGCTTTAATTAGTGTAACAAACCAACTTTTTAAAACCCAAAAGATTTTTGGTACTTTTGTTACTTAGTGTTGAGCTACCTAGCTACTATTCAATTCAAGATAGTTTAGTGTTCTCTAAGTGTTGGTAGTCTATATTTGGCTTGGTCCTCGAGAAAATTGACTCTGGTACTCCCAAAATTATACTCCAATCGCGACACTTATTCTCTTACGGGAGCTTAAAATACAACTATCTTTGGAGTGAGTCAGAGAAGGGGGTGGTGGTAGTAAATTGGTACAAAAAGTCATGGTTGTGGGCTTGTGGCAATGTGAATTGCTTGTGGGTTCTAATGAGATTTGGTATACATATAATATATTCATATATATATATATATATATGTATTTTATATTTCGTACTATATGTGATAATATTTGGTGTTTGATCTAGTGATAGTGCCATATAATTCTGCAAAAATTACTTTTCTGATTCATGTATTACAAGTTAGAAAACATTCACAAAGTAAAAACATGGTGAATGTGATAATGGTGTTTGATCTAAACAAGACCGGAGGTGATGGAGGGGTGGTCAAGGGTCAAGGGTTCACTGAGAGAGAGAGAGAGAGAGAGAGAGAGAGAGAGAGAGTATAATAGTAAGAAGGACAAAAGTGGTGATGGTCTTTGATACTTTGATTTGGTTAGTGAGAAGGAAGATGGATGAGTGGGTGGTAGAAAAGAGAAGGAAGGCAAGGTTGATGGATAGACATTAAGTGATATGACTAATGCAATAGTGTTTTGTTTTTATTATTTGAAAATTGCTAAGGATAGCTGCACCTTGACGGTGGGGCCCGCTGAGGTGTCAAGAATCTAGCCGTACCTGACCAACAGGCGCGGTTGTGCTTAGCGGCCCTCTTATTATTTTGACTAAGTTATGATTGTGTTTTTTTATAAGGGGTAGAATGGGCATTTTAAGGAGTTAATGGAAGGAATATATAGCAGCAAACAGCTGCCTAACGACAAGGAGGATTATGTTACATAATTTTAAAAGCAAAGGACGTCAGGAGTGTTGTCTTACATTTCAATAAACCTTAAGGGAAGTCGGTGTAATGTACCCTATATTTTATTACTGCCGATGGTTCGTCTTTGACATCAATGTCTTATTCTATCTCTCATCAAAATTCAAGCTCTACTTTCAAATTTTCTCTAAAATCAATGTCCCTGATTTATCCATTTAAAGTATCTCTCTACTCTGTATTTCTTTATTGTAATTTCTAGCTTTATATATGCATATGAATTGTATTGAATTTCGGCTAAAATACTTGGGATGCCCAAAATAGTTAGGAACAAGCCAGAAAATTATCAAAAACAGAACAAGTTCTTGATTGAGCATAGGACCAGTGCAAAATGGTATCTATAAGTATGACACTGTTTCATGATGTTATGATTATGGTAGGCTTAACTTGTAATATGGAACATAGATTGGACTATTTCGGTATTGGGACAAGTTATAGAAATTAATTTCATGCATTCTATTAGACGTTAGTCTTTTAGTATACTAATTAAGTTCCTAACATTTGGTATCAGAACAAGTTTCACGTTTTGAGTTCAAGTCACAAAAAGAATTACTTGAAGCAGAATGTAAACCATCCAAAGAGGAAAAAGAGTTAACTTGCGCCTAGTAGTCTATTATGATTTTGGCGAATCCAACCCTGTGGTACAAGAAATAGATTGGACTATTACGGTGTAGGATGGGATATAAAATTGAGGGATTTTGGTTAAAATTGATGGGATATAGATTGGACTATTACCCCATGGTTATGATATTAGTTAACCTGACACTTGGAATTTTTTTTTTTTTTGAAGACTTAGGAGCTTCAAATTTATCTATAAATTGAGGGACCGGCATGGTGCAGAAAGTGTGATAGTGAGGTGCTCTTATGAGGGGTTTTATGCAAGTGTTTGTCTCATTTTGTAGTGTTAAAAAAGAGAGAGATATGCAAAAGAGAATGTATTATATTGAGTGATTTGTTATATATACAATGGTTCTATTTATATTACAAGAGATGAGAGTAAGAAGTCTATTCTAACTGATGTGGGATAGACAAACCTAAAATTAACAAGAGGAAAATAAATATATACACTACCATCCCCCTTCAAACTCAAGGTGGTTGAGTAGAAATTAGATTAAGTTTGGAAACTAGATCATGAAACCATCCTAGATAATAGGATTTGGTAAAGATATTAGCAGTTTGGTCAGCAAATGTTATAGAAAGAAGACGAACAATACCACGAACGAAATTATGCTGAATGAAATGACAATCAATCTCGATGTGCTTAGTGTAATCATGAAACACATCATTGTGAGCAATAATAATAGCACTGTGATTGTCACAATGAAGAACAGTAGCACCAGAATGAGAGACGCCCATGTCTTGAAGTAACCATCGAAGCCAAAGAAGTTCTAGAGTTGTGTCAGCTAGGGCACGATACTCTGCCTCATTGCTAGAGCGAGCAATAAGGGTATGTTTCTTACTACGCCAAGAAATAAGAGAATCGCCAAGAAAGAAGCAAAACCTGGTGGTAGAACAGCCCAATCAGCATCAGAATAGGCATGGAGCTGTAGAGAGGAGTGACGAGAGTAATGTAGACCATGAAATAGAGTTCCACTAACATAACGAAGAATGTAAAGAACTACAGCATAGTGAGTGGAGTGAGGCGATGACAAGAACTGACTGATAAGTTGAATAACATAGGTAATGTTAGGATGAGTAACAGTGAGGTAAACAAGACTACCAACGAGCTGTCAGTAGAGAGTAGCAACAGACAGAGGCTCACCATCCAAAGGAGTAAGACTTGCATAAGCTTCCACAAGTGTGGAAGCAGTCTTACAGTCAATAAGACCAGCACGAGTAAAAAGATTTGATGCATACTCGGCCTAAGTAAAAGAATAACCAGTAGAGCCAAAAAAGACCTCAAGGCCAAGAAAGTAACTGAGAGGACTAAGATATTTCATCTCAAAATGGCTGATAAGAAATTCCTTAAGCTAAAAAATTTTATGAACATCATCAGCAGTAAGGATCATATCATCCACATAAAGTGGAAGAAGAACAGTGTCATGTTGAGACTTACAAACAAAGAGAGCATAATCATAATCACTAGAAGAGAAGCCAAGGTCACTGATGGTGGAACTAAATTTGGCATACCAGGCACGAGGAGCTTGCTTAAGACCATAGAGAACACGATGAAGCTTGTAGCCTTGACGTGAAGAATTAGAAGAACCAAAAGGGGCCTGTATATAGACTTTCTCAAAAAGATCACTATTAAGGAAGACGTTCTTGACATCCACCTTATATAAGGGCTATTGGCGGACAACAGCCATGATAATAAGACTCCAGATAGAGGTGAGACGGGCAATAGGAGCAAAGGTCTCCTCATAGTCAATACCATACTCCTGAGTCAAGCCTTTGGTAACTAGACGGGCTTTGTAACGTCCCACAGAACCATCAGAACGGGTTTTGATCTTGTAGACCCAACGATACTCGATAACAGATTTGGTAAGAGGAAGATCAACCAAGTCCCAAGTGTGAGTCTTGGCAAAATCCTGCAATTCATCATCCATTACTTGTTGCCAAAAAGGATTAGAACTAGCCTCGCGATAAGTGTGGGGCTCATGTTAAGCAAGAATTGTAGAGAAACAGTGATAATCACCAAGGTAATGAGGAATATGTCTTACCCAAGTAGAACGTCGAACAAGAGGCTCATTAGAAGAAGAAGACTAAGAATGATCAGAGACCAGAGAGCCAGTAAAAGGCCCAAAACCAGCCGACGGGGACTCCACGGGATAGACTGTAACAGGAGGCATAACATGTGAGATAGTAGGATGGACATGGACATCCTTAAGAGGGATAGCATTAAGGATAGTGATATCCTTAAGAAAGAGCTCAATAGTAGAATCAGCGAAATAAGGATAAGTAGTAGGAGAGGATAGATGAAAGGAAGATAAAGAGGAGAACATCTTATATTCCCAGAAGATAACATGACGAAACATGAAAACGTTTAGATAGAGAATCCCAACAACGATAACCTTTGTGCTCAATCCCATAACCCAAGAAGCAGTAAAGACGAGCTCTGGACTCCAATTTCGTACACCCATAAAGTTCAAGTAAGACAAAACAAGTACACTAAAAAACACAAAGAGAGTGATAATCAGGGGTAGTACCATACAGACGCTCATAGGGAGTGAGGTTACTAAGGGGAGCAGAAGGTACACAGTTGATGGTATAAGTAACAATAAGAGCAGCTTCACCCCAAAATCGTTCAAAGCAGGATGCAGAGATAAGAAAAGCACGGGTAGTATAAAAAAGATGGCAATGTTTTCGTTCAGCAAGACCATTTTGTTGTGAAGTACTGGGACAAGAACGATGAGCAACAGTGCCATACTCACGTAGAAAGCCAAGAAATGTCTTATTATAGTACTTTACAGCATTATCAAACCGAAAGACCTTAATATCACGAGAAAATTTGGTTTGATCATGCAAGCAAAATGATAATAAGTTCGTTGAAGTTGAGATTGATCTTACAAGAGATAAAACCAAGTATATCTAGAGAAATTATCAATAAATATGATAAAATACTGGGAGTCTCCCATAGTAGAAGTGGGAGAAGGCTCCCAAATATTAGAGGAATCAAGTCAAAAGGAGCGAAAGAAAAAGAAGCACTGTTATTAAAGGATAAAGCCGGTTGTTTGGCAAGTTGACAAGATTGATAATCAATGTGTTCATTAAGGACAGAACCTGACAGAACTTTAGATAAAAGAAAACGTAAATGTCCCAAAGAAACATGACCTAAACGGGAGTGCCAAAGTCCAAGAGATGAGGAAATAATAGCATAAAAAGAAGTTGCAACAGCAATCGGAGTAGGAAAGTGAAGATGAACGAGTTGAAACAAGTAACCATGTTTATGGCCTGTCCTAAGAGTTTGTCTCGTCTATGGATCCTACACAACATAGCCAGTAGAAAAGAAAACAACAATAAGACCGAGATCACACAATTGGTCAATAGAGATAAGATTGAGTGTGAGTTTAGGAATGTAATAAGTATGAGGGAGTGCAAGAGTGGAAGTGGAGACATGACCAACATAATTGATAGACATAGAGGACCCATCAGCAGTATAAATGACAGGAAGAGCAGACACAGAAGATTTGAAAGAAAAAGCTATCAAGTTAGAAGTTATATGATTGATACACTAAGATTCAAAGAACCACGAAGAAATAATTGAAGTGACAGACAAGGCAGTAAAGGAGGGAGTACCAGAGGCAGACATAAATTATTGAAAGAGTGCAAAAAGATCACTGACATTGATCATAGAGGAGGAGGATGAGGGAACAACAAAATCCTTAGTAGTGACAGCAGCAGATTAAAGGTGAGAATTTTTTCAAGAGGGATGTTTGGGGTAATCAGAGAAAAAGTGACCAAGGCCACGTTGACAACAGTGCTTGCAGATCCAAATGGGACAGGTACGTAGGTGATGGTCAGTGGCATGACAGAATGTGCAGGCATCAGACCGGGAACCACTAGGAGCTGAAGAACTGCGAGAACCACCTGAAGAGTCTCAGAATTGAAAACTAGATGTGGCAAGAATAGTGTCCACAGGTGATGGTCGAATAAGGCCAAGACGAGTCTCCTTAGATAAGAGCTTTGAAATAGCCTGTTCCAAGGTAGGAAGAGGAAAACGTTGGAGAAGATAGGCTCGAACAGGATCGAATACATTAGCGAGAGCCATGAGAAATGTAATCAGGCGCTGCTAATCGCGGTAGAGGGAAAAGTGAGCAGCAACAATAGAGCATGTCCAAGAAGGCTCAAACGGAGTCAAATGGTCCTAAAGAGTATATATCCAAGACAGGAAGACATTGATAGACTAGCCAGATTCCTATTTCAGACGATGTAGAGAATTCAAAAGCTGGTACTGATAAGCAAGATTGGCAGTGGTGTAGCTATTGGCCAGAAAGTCCCAGATAGAGCGAGTTGTGTCAAAGCGTCCAAACTGAAGACTGATAGAAGGAATGGATGTATTCCAGAACCAAGTGATGATCTAATGATTCTTACTGTCCCATTCCTCAAGTCGTTCATTGAATTCTGTAGCTGCTTTAGCTACATTTTTAATAGGTGCCTGAATATCTCCAATGACATATCACCAAAGTTAGTTTTCTCCCCTTGAGAAAAATGAACATGGCTTGAGACCAAAGAATATAATTCGGACCCTCAAAAGTGAGAAGAATTGGTTTAGAGACCTCAAAACGCTCCATAGGTGAGAGACGTGAAATAACAGGAACCCAATAGTAAAGAATATCCAAAGAAAAGCTTCCAAAGCAAGAGAAATAGTAGAAACAGAGTAGAACCAGCAGAAACCGAGGCCAGAATCAGATTTAGAAGGCCTGAATTAGTCAAGAGTCGGATAGAAATAGTCGGAGGACGGCTAGGGAGACGCTAGAGTGATGACGTAAAGTCACCGAAAGTTGGCTAAAAGGACACTGGAAAGTGGATGGAAGGCGCCGGAAGTTGGCCGGAAAGTTACCGGAAAGGCACGAGAAATTGGCCGAAAAGTTGACGGAAGGTGGCCGGAGAAGAGGAAGAGAACCTTAGGAGTTCTGATGTAGAAGATCTCTCAAAGAACAACCACAGAGCATATTTTTCCTTGACTCTGATACCATGTTAGAAAAGAGAGAGAAATATGCAAAAAAGAATGTATTGCATTGAGTAATTTGTTGTGTATACAATGAGTCTATTTATATTACAAGAGAGGAGAGAAAGAAGTCTATTCTAATCGATGTGGGATAGACAAGCCTAACATTAACAAGAGGAAGATAAATATATACACTAACATGTAGGATATTGAAGTTATTGTCTCCTTCTCTTCCGTAGTATAAATTAAGGTCTTGTATTTTCTGTGTTGCATCTTATACTACTTTTCCTATCATTCTATTTCAATTTACTCAATTTGTTAGTATATCAACTTTAAATCCAGATTTTCCACAACAAATACAACTTAGTAAATCTCTCTCTCTCTCTCTCTCTCTCTTTCTCTCTCTCTCTCTCTCTCACACACACACACACACACACACACACACACACACACATCCAAAGTTGCTAATTCAAAACAAAATCACTGTAAAACCCTGGCAATTTATTCATCAAGACTGAGGGACAAATTGTCAAGCAATGCCAAAACAATATTTCTCTTCTTCCTCATCAGCATCTCTGTGTTCCTTGTCATCTCTGCCTTGAACCAAGAAGGCCACTCTCTACTCTCATGGTTGTCAAACTTCAATTCATCTTCGTGTGCAACTTTCTTCTCTTCATGGGATGCAACCCACCAAAACCCATGTAAATGGGATTACATCAAATGCATCAGCAATGTTTTCGTTTCAGAAATCAATATTAGCTCCATTAACCTATTATTCACGATTTCAAGTTGATATAGTAACAAACTGAGTAAATCAACATTAGCTCCATTAAATTATTATTCACAATTTAAGAATAAAGCACTATTGTACAATATAACGTATTATGTGTTATTATTCGCGATTCTAATCATAAAGATACAGTTGAAACAAGATCAAGACGAGTAAAAACTGCAAGATCAAGATGAGTAAAACTGCATACCTAAGAAAGAAGGGGATAATAATAGTAAATTTTCCAAATATGTACAAACAACAGAAGGCCTTGTTTTCCAAATACATTAGAAGAAAATCTTCAGATAAAGCATAACCTCACCGAGGAGAGGGCTAAGCTTAGTGATAAGTGGCAACCCTGCTTTTAGATTATGAATTCGACTTACCCTCACTAACTCTAACAACATAACACTAACTTACATGATGTATTTCTGTCTTGAAATAAGAATAAAAATAACATAATCTTGTTGTCCACCACTGCATAAAAATTGTTTATAATTGTCAATCTCAGTGTAACATTTCGGATCAAATTAACATTTCAGATTTATCGTCATGCATATTACATATTTAACAATACATGTATATACATATAGTGATAGCAAATTAAATAAACCACTTTATAATACTATATACAAGCTCTAAAAATTCAAAGAGACGACAAAAATATTCCATTCGGAAAGGGACTCCAAAAACATATAATATTACAAACCACTAACGAATGATTTCTAAAAGACTTAAATAAAATAAGAAAAATAAAAAATGATCCTTTTTTGTGTTGCTTTTGACTGTTGAAAATCGAGGAGGAGACATAAATAAAATATCAAAGAAAAAGTTGTCTCTTTAATTATTTAAAGGAAAAGTATTTTCGACGGTTCAAAGACGAAAAATAATATTAGAAGAAAATTTGTTTCTGGACTTTCTATTTGACGTTCAAACTTCAAAAGTAGCAAGCACCGTTTTTTTTTCTTCGCCCTGTCTTCCAATTTTGTTTTTTGAATAAAGGGCTGATACGCTTGCGCTTTGTACGCTGCTTTTCTCTACCAACTTGTCATTTAAGAGCACAAAGTTGCCTGATCTTTCCTATTACTAAAAAGAAGTCGCTAGTGTTAGGTGCCCGCATAAATATCAGCCTGGCTAACGTGCTATATCAGTTGGGCTCCACCAAAAGTAGTGGAGCTTAGCTGATGCGGCCGTTAAGCACGGTGTCCATCAGAGTACTTAACGTTAGCACACTCCTTATTTAAGAGGCAGATAGACCAAAACCTTCCTAGCTGCTTTTTTCCAGAGTCAAAAAATTCCTTACGGGGGCAACTATTAATCGTTACCCGAGCTTTTTCTTTTTTCGAAATCAACAATAGTATACTTGACTTATATATATATATATATATGTATGTATGTATAATGTATGTAAACTTGTATATAATATATTATGTAGGATTTATAGCAAAATAACTATTTAGTAAGGGCATTTATAAAGTTTCAAATGAGGCAAAGTGAAAAACATACATCAAACTATAGGGTAAAGTGCAGATTGAAACTTTGAGAGGGGGCATTTATAAATGTTCAAAGGGATAAATTGATAAACATATCAAAATCTATAGGTAAAAATACAATTTTAAAATTTTAAGGGAAACAGCTGTCTCCTTTGAGCATAATGTGACTCCGCTACTTGCCCAAAGATAGAATGCTTAATAGTGAGAGAATATGTAGGAAGGCCCCCTCAGAAAAAACCCTCTGCTGTGGATAAGGGTGAGTAATTTTGTTTATGTTCCACAAGAAAAAAGTTTAGTAGTTAGATACATATATAATAGCTATATAAATATATGTATATTGATTGATTCTTTTTACCAATTTTTTTGCTTACTTAAAATTATTTGTTCTTGTTCTTTTATGTATTTTGTAGTGAGTGTAACAGCTTATGATGAAACAACATAAACAATAATATATAATCAATTATCTAAGCATAGAATCATTTGTAATTATTTTTGTTATCAGTTTTATAAATTTAATAATTATTATAAATTACTTTTAAATCAAAACAGTGCAAACTCGATGGAATTACTCAATAGTCGAAACGAAAAAAATAATAATAATTGAAAACAAACTAATAATCTCTTCATTTGTTTTGTATCAACCTTTCAATTCTCCTCTCTCAATTGAAATCTTTGCTCCATCACGACTGTGTAATATACATATGTGTTTTATTACTTGCGATGGTTTGTCTTTGACATCAATGTCTTATTCTACCTCCCATCAAAATTCGAGCTCAACTTCCAAATTTTCTCTAAAATCAATGTCCCTGATTTGTCCATTTAAAGTCTCTCCCTACTCTCTGTTTGTCTCTATTGTAATTTCTATCTCTATATATGCATACGAATTGTATTGACGTCGAGTTCGAGATGTTGCTCCTTTCTTCAAGCATCACCGGTGGTTGTATGTACAGTCCAAATTTCGGCGAAAACACTTGGGATGCCCAAAATAGTTCAAAACATGCCAGAAAATTATATGAAACAAAGTAGGTTTTTGATCGAGTGTCATACCAATGGAAAACGGGCTCCATAATTATGACACGCTTGATGATGTTATGATTTTGGTAGGCCCAACATGTAGTACAAAATATAGATTGGTGGGACCAGATATAGTAATTCATTTCATATGTTATATTAGACGTTAGTTTCTAACATTTGATTTCAGAACGGACCCTATTCTTTGAGTTCAAGTCACGAAAAATAACTATTTGAAATAGAGCGCAGACCATCCAAAGTGAAAAAGAGTTTTACGGTATCATAATACTCTATTAGGATTTTGGTAAACTTAACCCGTGGTATGAGAAATAGATTGGATTATTATGATGTGGGATGTAATATAATAATTGATCTAATGTGTTTTATAAAACTTAGTCTTTACCTACTATACAATTTCCTAACAATTGGATTTTTTTTTTGTTTTGGATGACTTGGGGGGTTCAAATTTATGTATAAATTGAGGGACTGGTGTCGTGCAGAGAGTGGGCCAGTGAGGTGCTCTTTTGAGGGGTTTTATGAGTGTTCGTGTCCTTTTGCAGCACGGTGAAGTTATTCTCTCCTTGTCTTCCTTGCATAAAGTTCGCGTGTTTTCTCTGTTGCATTTGCATCTTATGCCAATTTTCCTATGATTCTGTTTTGATTTACTTCGTTACTATATATATATATCAACCTTGAGTCCATATATTTTCCAAAACAAATACAACCAAGTAAATCTCTCTATTATCCAAAGTTGTCAATTCAAAACAAACTCACTTGAAAGTTCAAACCCTCGCAATTTTTATTCATCAAGACTGCAGGATTTTTCTATAATGTTGATGAATAAATTGCCAGGCAATGCCATCACAATATTTCTCTTGCTCCTGATCAGCATCTCTCTGTTCCCAGCCATCTCTGCTTTGAACCAAGAAGGCCACTCCCTACTCTCATGGCTTTCAACATTCAATTCATCTTCGTCTGCCCCTTTTTTCTCTTCATGGGATGCAACCCACCAAAACCCATGTAAATGGGATTACATCAAATGCAACAGCAATGGTTTTGTTTCAGAAATCTCCATTAGCTCCATTAATCTTGGCACCACCTTCCCCACTCAGTTGCTCTCATTCACCTTCCTTACCACCCTTGTCCTTTCAGGCGGAAACCTTGCTGGGGAAATTCCATCTTCCATTGGAAACTTGTCATCACTGACCAGCTTAGATCTCAGTTCCAATTCTCTAACAGGAAGAATACCACCAGAAATTGGAAAACTATCCCAACTGCTGCGACTATCACTGACTGCCAATTTCTTACAGAACGGAATTCCAACTGAAATTGGAAACTGCACAAAGCTCCGACGGCTTTTACTGTTTGAAAACTATCTCTCCGGAAGAGTTCCTACTGAAATAGGGCAGTTATGGGCTCTAAAAGTCTTTCGTGCCGGTGGAAACCCGGGAATTCGAGGAGAAATTCCAAGGCAGATATCACAATGTAAGGAACTAGTTTTCCTAGGTCTTGCATATACTGGGATTTCAGGGCAGGTCCCATATAGTTTAGCAGAGTTGAAGAAACTCAAGACTCTTAGATTCCATACAGCAAATCTCACCGGTGAGATTCCACCTGAAATTGGCAATTGCTCAGCCTTGGAAAATCTATATTTATACCAAAATCAAATTTCTGGAGAGATTCCCAGGGAGCTTAGCTTGCTGAAAAATCTGAAAGAAGTGTTTCTGTGGGAAAACAAACTTGGTGGGAGCATTCCAGGATCTCTCGGCAACTGTTCGGGCCTGAGGAGTATTGATTTCTCATCAAATCATCTGACGGGTGAGATTCCTCCAACTCTTGCAAATTTAGGTGCACTGGAGGTGCTTTCTTTGTCCACGAACCACATTTCGGGCAAAATTCCCCCACTTCTTGGCAATTGCACCGGCCTGACACAGCTAATGCTCGACTCAAACATGTTAGCTGGTCAAATTCCATCAGAAATTGGGCTATTTGAAAGTTTGACTGTTCTTGATTTGTCAGGAAATCTATTTACAGGAGAAATCCCTCGAGAGATTGGCAGCTGCACTCAGCTAGAAGCGCTTTATTTGAAAGACAACATGCTCCAAGGCATGATTTCTATATAGGCCAATAAGACCATTGGGCCTCCGTTTAATGCTTATTTTAGTCTTGTTTGAGCCTGCAAGCCCACCATCACAATCTTCGGGTCCATACATAGGAAGGCTGGCAAGAGCTTAAGAGGTGGGTGCTTTCTGTTTATTTTTTTATTTTTTTAAATTTTAGGATTGTGTTTATGGAATATACCATAGCTGTGAATCCAATGGAAACAGGAAAAAAAATTTTAAAAATATTAAAATGGTACTTTTAGCAAGGAAATATAATTCTTGCCATAATGTCAATACTGCACCCTATGCATGTTAGCTTCACCCCAGTACTTTCAACCAAAAATCTTATATTTAACGGTGAGAGCTTTTGTCAGTTAATGTCTGACCTTTTTTTGTGACTGCATTCTCATCGGCAAAATCGTCCTTTAAACTTTGGAAAATATACTTTTAGCAAGGAAATCAACACTTTAGCGGCAAATTATTTGCAACTTAGTGTCCAAAAATTTTGCCAAAAAATCAGTATGTTTTAGTGGCAAATTGGTTTTCCCGCTGAAAGTGTAATTTTCACAATGAGTTAAATATTTGTCGCAAAAAAGAGAATGCAAGGCAACCCTTTAGTGACAAACTGGTAATAAGTTAAATCCCCTCGCAAATAATTTTTAGCAACGAATTTCCAGTATTTGGCAATGAATATTTTAGTTGGTATAAAAGGTAAAATTTCTTGTAGTGTTATTAAAATCCAAACATAGGTGTTAGGACCTAAGTCACACAATGCGCGAGCAGGTGCGAGTGTGGGTACAAGGGCATCTTTTGTTAAAAGAATTGAAAATGAGAGCGTCTTAAGATCATCTATATTAATAAATTTTTAATTTTTAATTTTTAATTTTAATATTTTTTTATCATTAAATATGTGCTTTAGGTCCTTTTTTAAATTATTTGGAAGAGAGTTTACCTCCCTAAAAGAATAAAAGTAACAGAATAACACACAAAATTAAAACTACCGTAGTGGCTGTCTTGTCCCCCTTGCCAAGTAGTTAGTTAGTGGTTCGACTCCCCATTAGCCCCATGTGTTCAAATTTCATACAAGTCCTGTGACCCACATGCAATGCTGCGGTAGTCTTGCAGTTGATTGACCGGTAAGAATATGATTTGGTGTGGTGTTTTGCATGGTAGAGATCTTAGGCTGCTGAAAAATGCCAAGTCGAGAAGCAATTCGCGGGCTCACCAAAATGAATCCGCGATTTCATCGCGAATTGTGGCCGAATCCTTAAATCCGCGAACTAGAGCGCGGTGCGGCAGCCCTCTTGCGCGAACTGTGTGACTCAGGTTGGGACCTTATTAATTGTCATATGTTTACTGAAGACATCCATACAAGAGAACAAGTACATAGAAATAAAAATAATCCCTTCGCATGCTTCCAAGGCTTGAACTTATCACTAAGTACGAGAACTCTAAAGCCAGAGCTATTCCCGTTGTTGTTGTGGGAGATCTTAGGCTGCTGAAAAATGCCAAGTCGAGAAGCAATTCGCGGGCTCACCAAAATGAATCCGCGATTTCATCGCGAATTGTGGCCGAATCCTTAAATCTGCGAACTAGAGCGCGGTGCGGCAGCCCTCTTGCGCGAACTGTGTGACTCAGGTTGAGACCTTATTAATTGTCATATGTTTACTGAAGACATCCATACAAGAGAACAAGTACATAGAAATAAAAATAATCCCTTCGCATGCTTCCAAGGCTTGAACTTATCACTAAGTATGAGAACTCTAAAGCCAGAGCTATTCCCGTTGTTGTTGTGGTTCCATGAGAAGAGTACCAGAAAAGTAATTTGTTGCGAATTTATGAGATGCGATGCGATGCAATGAATAAATGAACAATAATCACAAAATACAAGGATTTATCATAGTTTAGTAGCCAGTGTCACTATCTACTTTCACAGTCGCAGGCTTGCAGCGGAGTTCTCTCTAATTTCTCTGCAAGAAAAGTGTTATCACTGATTAAAGTTATACGAATTTAAATAAAACTTGAATCCTTGATACAATGACAAAATCTCTAAAATACCCACTCCACTCTATCTAGAGGTAGCCATAGACCTGAGGGCCTAATAGGCCCATCCAAACCCACCCCTAATTTATAGGACTTGATAATTTTTTTTGGGCCCGATTATGTTAATGGGCGGCTTGGGAATTCTGTTTGAAGACTGGCCAAGCCTGAAGTAAATGTAAAATAATATATTTGTATATTTATATATATTTATATATATAATTAAATTTTATGCCATTCAATATTTTTTTAGAGAAGAAAATTTTTTATTAAAATTTTTTTAAGTTAAATAAGAGGGCTTGGACGGGCTTGGAATTTAAAATTTATTTTTAGTGTAGACCCAGTCCGGCCCATCCAATATCCACCCTCGTTCTGTGCATGAACACTATTAATTCCTAGACTTAGTGTTAATAATATGAGCCACTAACTCCTGCAAGATCCTTAAAAAAATAAAATGTATACAGTTGGAACTTCATGTTCGAAGAGACTATTTTTGTCTTTTGAAGCCATTATATCGCGAGCACAATAAAATAACCTTCTTGCTGCCCCAAGCCCACCCTCCAAATAATTGTAAAATTGAGAGAGAGAGAGAGGAATGCCGTATCTAGAGAGAGAGAGAGGGGAATGTCATATCTATTGGGTATTATATTGTGAAATGCAGTCAGCTGCCACTACTCATTGTCGGCAAATCCCATTGCCCCACCTTCCATAACAAACTCATACCACAATTCTTAGCAACACTAACCTTATCTTAACTATTACCCAACTTGGTTCCATCTTGAAATCACTCAACATCTAGATACAGATGAAAGTTCATTTTCTTTCCCAAATTCTCTCATCATACCTTCTTGACAACGGCCTCTCTACATCATAGGTCACTAGTTCGAGTTAAAATTATTGTTTAAGCAAGCAAATGAACTTTCATTTTGGGTATTCCTCACAAAAATTGTGATGTTAAGAAATAATAAGGGTAATGTTGTATTAAAAGAATTTTTCATCACTACAGTTTATAATTGTAAAAATATAACTACTACATCAATTTGTATGACTTTTTTGTATAACAAAAAAAAAATTTGTAAACTTAGCATTTTCCAAATAATATTGCATAGAATAATGCTATACAAATAAAGTTTTTTTTATAGAATTTTTATACAAAATAATGTGACTATCTGTGACCATTTCATTTCAATCCAAAATAGGGGAATAGAAATTTGGGAACTATGTTATAAGGATCACAAGATTTATTGCTTTTAGAAGGGTATAAAATAAATGTGGGAAGGTTCATGCATAGGGAAACAAAAGGGATTGTCTAATGGATCACATTTGGAAAGGTAACTGCATTATTTTTTATGAGATTGACAACTTTAGCAAAGGGAGCTGATTTGGAGACATTACAACAATAATGATGGAGAAAAGGATGTGGCGTCCGCCTCTCCTTTTCGTGCCAGATTTGTGATTTCATGAGTTTGGATGGTTGTCCATTCAACTCTAAAACCTATAAACATACTAAACTAAACTTTAGATATATTTAATAAATTGCTGTCCAAGCATTAATCCATGATAAAACAGTACCCTGAAAAGGATAAAGCAAGTGAAAAAATAAAATCACAACAGGAAAATATTTTCTATTTCAAAGGGGACAAAAAAAAGTGCACCCAAGTGCACGCACGAGACTGCTGCCATGGCAATGGATCGGAGCGAAGCGATACGATAGAATTTTTATCCCGTCTTCATTTAAAATATCTAATTTCATCCTCACTTTTACGAGTACAAATTTACTTCCATCCTCGCCTCTACCCCCGCCTTTACCTTAAGCCCAACTCTGAGCCCAAGCCTAAGCCCAAGCCCAAGTCCAAGCCCAAGCTTTTTTTTTTTTTTTTGGTACAAAGGAAACACATAATACAAAGCAAGAAAAGAAAACATAAAAAAATAAAATAAAACTAAAGTATCAGGAATATTAATAGTCTCGTGGTCTCCACTTGACAGTAAAATAAAATTAACCTCCAAACATTTTAGATTACATATACATCAAAATGGTGTTATTATAATGTCAAAAGAAACTAAAACATAAAATAACAAATTAGAAGCGCATTTAGCAAACAACATTATTGAACATAAGTTGGACACCAATCAATACAAAGCTTAAAACGGCCAATATAAAAAAATATTTGAAAATTGTTGAAAGTAGGAGAAGCGAGACTGGACCGAGGAAGAACTTAGTCCATTCCCGTCTTCATCCCGCATGGATTTTCATTTCGACTTCCATCCCCATTTTGTATCTTTCATCTCTGCCCCAAACAAGATGAATTTAGTCGGACCTTCACTTTTTCTGAGTCCATTGCCATCCTTACGCCAGGCTTGCAGAGAGGTTGTTTTTATGTTTTGATTTTTTTTTTCTGTTTTGATTTTTTGAAATTTGTTTAAATCATATTTGGTAAACTAGTTCTGAAAACTAATTTTTTCGAGACTACATTTGAAAAATTGGGTCCTTCGTAACTTGTTCTCCATAATTTTTTTAAAAAACACACCAATTTTAAGAAAAAAAAAAAGAGTTTTGTGAGTTTCCGAAACTATATTTATGTAAAAATAAAAGTAAATATGAAAATGATGGTGTTTTCGTGATTCCATTTTTTTGTTTGACCATGCAAAAGACAAGATGTTCCCTTTTTTCTTGCCAAGAATACAAACAAAAAAGATACCATGGTTTAGAATTTCAACACCTTTTCTACTAATGCTACATAAACAGAAAATACATATGTAAATGGAATACAAGATGATGCGCTATGCGCTTGAATTGGAACTTATCATTTTACATCAAAGTACATTTTTAATTATAAGAATACTGCAGCCTTTGTTTTTTAGGATTTTTTTTTTTAATAAAATTGGTGTAAGAATAAAACTTTATCTTCATAAACAGCATAATCTTACCGTTCATCACTGCATTAATAACACAGTAAATCTGTCTCTTTTACCAAGCTGTCAATTCAACACAATCTAACTCAAACCCAGGGAACTTATACATCAAGACAGTGAAAAGGGTTTTTAAGATTCAGGCTTTTTTCTGTAATTTGGAAGAAACCAAGGGCATTCTAGCATCCCAGTGTCCGTGATAAAGATAACATTTTAGAAAAGTTTTTGAGTAACTGAATTTTGCTAGAACTAGCTGATCAGATAGAACAGTAGCAGAGTACAATCCTCATCATCATGTCAAGCAATGCCATCACAATATTTCTCTTGTTCCTCAACTTGTCTCTGGGAACCATCTCTGCTCTGAACCATGAAGGCCTCTCTCTACTTTCATGGCTTTCAGCCTTCAATTCATCTTCTTCAGCTACTTTCTTCTCTTCATGGGATGCAACCCACCAAAACTCATGTAAGTGGGATTACATCAGTTGCTCTCATTCACCCTCCTTACCACCCTTGTCCTTTCATACGGAAACCTCACCGGAGAAATTTCATCTTCGATTGGAAACTTGTCGTCACTGATCAGAATGGATCTCAGTTTCAATGCTCTAACAGGAAGAATACCACCGGAAATCGGAAAATTATCCGAACTGCAGCTACTGTCGCTGAGTTCTAATTCCTTACACGATGGAATTCCAACAGAAACCGGAAACTGCTCAAAGCTTCGACTGCTTGAACTGTTTGATAACCATCTCTCTGGAAGAATTCCGGCAGAAATAGGGCAGTTATGGGCTCTAGAAATCTTTCGTGCCGGTGGAAACCCGGGAATTCATGGAGAAATTCCAATGCAGATATCACAATGTAAAGAACTAGTTTTACTGGGACTTGCAGATACTGGGATTTCAGGGCAAATTCCATATAGTTTACGAGAGATGAAGAAACTCAAGACTCCTTCAGTATATACAGCAAATCTCACCGGTGAGATTCCACCTGAAATTGGTAATTGCTCAGCCTTTGAGAATCTGTTTTTGTATCAAAATCAAATTTCTGGAGAGATTCCCAGTGAAGTAAGCTTGCTGAAAAATCTCAATAGAGTGTCACTATGGCAGAACAATCTTAATGGAAGCATCCCAGGATCTCTTGGCAACTGTTCAAAATTGAAAGTTCTTGATTTCTCAATAAATTCTCCGATGGGGTGAGATTCTTCCAACTTTCGCAAATTTAGGTGCATTGGAAGAGATTTGTTGGCAACTTTTCCAGCTTGAAGCAACTTGAATTGGATAACAACAGAATCTCCCGGGAGATTCCACCGGCCATCGGAGAATTAAATGAGCTCTCTCTGTTCTTCGCTTGGCAGAATCAGCTGCAAGGAAGTATATGATACAGGTCCCAATCAAGAGCTTAGCTAAACAGCAGAAATGGTATTCTCTTCGGGTGAGAATAGAACCGCAAGAAAAGTTGTTAATTAATGCCTGCTCTTATTCATAGACGCTGGCCTTTAAATAAATGAAGGCTCAACTAGTTCGGATAACAAGCCTAAAACATAGCACACGACACTACCTGAAACAAAATAACAGAATGGAATAACAAATGCTAAACTCATCCCTAAAAATCCTCCAACAGAAATATCTCTAACGACACTTCCTGATTTGCCGAATTAACAGCCACTTGACCCATTCTTCCTTATCTGCTCTTTCTCCTCTTATCCCAAATATTTGGGATTTGGTTTGGCCAAACTTTCGGACTTGCGCTGCTGCTGATTCTTATCAATACCCCTCCTTTAAGTGGCACCTTGTCCGCAAGGTCCACAAAAGGAAAACATTCTTGCAATTGCCATGTATTCTGCCAAGTGGCGTCTTCTACTGGTAACCGGCGCCACTTCACCAAACTTTCCTCAACAAACTTAGTTTGATCCAGCGAGAGTCAAGTATAACTTCGGTCTCCAAAATCACGACATCATCGTCCGCCAATGGCGGCAACTCCAAACTAGCTGCAGTTGACTCACCAATATACTTCTTATTAACGACACATGAAAAACAGGATGAACGCGAGCCCCTTCAGGAAGTTGCAACTTGTAGGCCACCTTTCCAATTTTTTGGATAATCGGATAAGGACCATAGAACCGACTGAAAACTTTTGATGAACCTTCTTAAATATCATTTGCTGTCTATAGGGTTGGAGCCTTAACAAAACCTAGTCGCAAACTTCAAAATTCAACTCCCTTCGCTTCTTGTCGCTGGTCTGTTTCATCCTATTGATTGCCACCTCCAAGTTATGCTTCAATTGCTGCAATACTTCATCTCGAGTTAAGAGATCCTGATCAACCTCATTAACTGGAGATAACCCACCTGAATAATAAGGGATTGCTGGTGGTAATCGGCCATAAAGTGCTTGGAAGGGAGTCATGCCTATAGATGAGTGGTAGGTTGTATTATACCAAAACTCTGCCCAAGGTAAGAACCCGCTCCACTTACGAGGCCATTGATGCACAAAACTCCACAAATATTGCTCCACACATCGGTTCACCACTTCGGTTTGACCATCGGTTTGGGAGTGATAGGCCGAACTTAATTTGAGATGAGTGCCGGACATGGAAAAGAATTCTTGCCAAAACTTGCTAATAAAGATGGAATCTCGATCACTTACAATAGACTTGGGCATGCCGTGGAGCTTCACTACACCCTCAACAAATTTTTCTGCAAGTGTCTTTGCTGTAAAAGGATGAGATAATGGCAAAAAATAAGCAAACTTGCTCAATCTATCCACCACAAGAAAAATAATGTCTTTGCCGTTAGAAGTCGGTAGCCCCTTGATAAAATCTATCGTAATATTGTCCCATACTTGGTGTGGAATTGGCAAAGGTTGAAGAAGCCCTGCTGGTGCCAGTGTTTCAGACTTCGTGCGTTGACATGCAGTACACTTTGCAACGTACTCCTTCACTGTTTGATGCATGGTAGGCCAATAAAATTGCTGGGCCAATTTCTTGAACGTACACAGTACGCTAGAGTGACTAACATGGCATTCAAATAAAAGTCTCTCACGCAACTTCAGTTCAGCTGGCGCAAAAACCTTCCCTTTGACAAAGAGCAATCCGTGGCGCCATTTGTAATGCCCATCAGGATTTGTGTCAGCCTCTTGCTTCATCGCTTGAATCACTGGATCCCCTTCGGATGCCTGCTTAATATCCTGCCAAATATCTACCATAGGAATAAAAATATTATTAAGGACGGCACTTCATGGCTTGCGAGAGAGAGAATCAACTGCTGAATTTTCTCGTCCCAAACAGTTAATAATCTCATAGTCGTAGCCTAGAAGTTTGGCCACCCACTTTTGCTGCTCCAGAGTCACCACCAGCTGCTCCAAGAAATGCTTAAGGCTTCTTTGATCCGTCTGAATTAAAAACTTCCGTCCCAACAGGTAAGGCCACCACACACGAATGGCCTCGAGGATAGCAAGCATCTCTTTGGCATAAGTAGACCATGCTTTCTTTGTCACCCCCAATGCCCGACTCATGAAGGCTATTGGTTTGCCTTCTTGTGATAAAACTACTCCAATCCCATCGCCCAAAGCATCTGCTTCAATGGTAAAAGTCTCATCGAAGTTTGGCATGGCCAAAGTCGGAGTGGTGGTCATGGCTTGCTTCAAGGAAAGAAAGGCTGCCTTCACTTCATCATGCCATATGAACTGTCCTTTCTTGAGAAGATTGGTGAGTGGTTGAGCTAATAATCCATAGTTTTTCACGAACTTTCTATAATACCCTGTCAAACCTAAAAACCCGCGCAACTCAAAAATATTAGTAGGTTGCGGCCAAGCCACCATAGCGGCAATTTTTTTATCGTCAACTTTCACCCCTTGACGTGTGATAATATGCCCAAGATACTCTAATTCTTGTCGCCTAAATTCACATTTGCTGGTTTTGAGAAAAAATTGCTGCTGTCGAAGAACCTCCAGAGCTTGCTTTACATGTTTCAAATGCATCTCCCATGTTAGACTATATAGTAGAATGTCATCAAAAAAGACTAGAATAAACTTCCGAAGGTAAGGACGAAATATAGAGTTCATAATTGCTTGGAATGTAGATGGGGCATTACATAGTCCAAAGGGCATGACCATGTATTCATAATGACCGTTGTGGGTGCGAAAAGCAGTCTCATGAATATCGAAAGGGTTTACTCGTACCTGGTGATAACCTAATTGTAAATTCAATTTAGTAAAATAGGAGGCTCCATACAATTCATCCAGCATGCCGTCCACCGTTGGAATTGGAAAATGGTCCTTGATGGTGATGACATTGAGTGCTCTATAGTCCGTGCAAAAGCACCAACTTCCGTCTTTCTTCTTAACCAGCAAGACTGGTGACGAAAAAGGGCTGGTGCTTGGGCATATAAGGCCCATATTCAGCATGTCTTCAACTGTTTCTCGATCTCCGCTTTCAACGGAATGCAGTGGTCCACTTCTCTAGTTGGGGGCAGCTGCGTGGGCTCACGGAAGAGGACTGCAAACTCCTCTAAAATGTCCCGCTAGTCGGCATAGCACTTTTTATTATCTGGTTCCCTTGTTGTACCAAGACATACAGCACATAAAAAGCTTCCCATGCGCACTTCTTTGGAAAACACCTCCAGTGATGCGGTTTTGGTATGCTGCGCTGTTGCTCCTTGCAACTTTCGTTGTTCATTGCTCTAATAGAACTCCATGGTAAGATCCTTCCAGTTGTAGATCACCGAACCCAAAGATTCCACCCATTGAACACCCAGAACTAAATCCAAACCTGTTAAAGGTAATGAATAAAGTGTGAGTGAAAATGGAACGCCTTGTAGGTTGACTTGCACCCCTTCTAATCGCCCTTGACATTGCAAGCGCTCTCCATTAGCAACCCGGACAGAGAAGCTTTCAGTTGGCACTACCGGTAGCCGAAGTAAATTAGCCACTCGGTCACTAATGAAATTATGAGTTGATCCGCTATCTATCAGTACCACGACCTTGTATGGACCCATCTTGGCAGATAATCGCGTCGTTCTAGGCGCTTACCATCCCGAGAGAGCGTGGAGGGTAATTTCTGGTTCTGCTTCTCCCCCCTCCTTGTCATTGTTGTCATCATCTTCAACAACTTCCTCACACCGAAGCCCACTGTCATCCGCATGGCCTTCTAACAGCAACAAACGAGCAGCTCGACATTTATGGCCTGCAATGAACTTTTCATCACAGTGGAAGCATAGCCCTTGTGCTCTCCTTCATTGCATTTCTTCCTAAGACAACCTTTTGGTAGGTGAAACAGTGGGAGACTTCGCAGTAGGTGGAAGATCTAACGGAGTTCTCGATTGAGGTGGAGGTCGCGCAAACTTTCGCTGCCGCTGCAATTGCTCGTCTCGCATACAAGCCAAACTAATGGCTTCTTTCAGTGTCTAAGGCTTGAACATCCTAATGCCCTCTGATATTTCTGCCTTTAGCCCTCCCATAAATGTTCCCACCAGTGCTTTTTGTGTCCAGCCCTGCACCCTATTTCCTAGCTTCTCAAATTCCCGCTGATAATCCCGTAGTGACCCAAGTTGACAAACATGAGAAAGAGCTTCGTCAAAATCCTCGCAATCAGTCGGACCAAAGCGAGCCCATAATTCCTCCACAAAAATTTTCCATGTAATAACATGGGCTTCCTCCTTGTACGAACGACTTAACCACTGCCACCATTGTTTGGCTTCACCTTCCAAATGAAATGATGCTAGTGACACTTTCTGGTTTTCAGCAGTTTCTTGATAATCAAAAAACTATGAGACCCGATTAAGCCATTCAATGGGATCGTCTCCAGCATATCGAGGAAATTCGACCTTCACGAAACGAGGAGTGAACGGACGCCAGCTGCTTTCCCCTTCCTCCTTCTCCTTTCTAATGTGGGAACCCTCCTCTTGATCCGGCTTGTGCAATGAGATCTCGGTGGAACGAATGGCATCTGACAATGTTTGTAGAGTTTCCTCCAACCTTTGTAACCTATCGCCCATGCCCACCGACATCTCCGTCATGCCATCCTGCACCTCGCCTATTGCCTTTTCCATTCACTCAATACAGTCTTTGTTGGTTGGATCTTTTTGGGTTGCCATGTAACCTACTCTGATACCACTAATAGAGGTCCCAATCAAGAGCTTAGCTAAACAGCAGAAATGGTATTCTCCTCGGGTGAGAATAGAACCGCAAAAAAAGTTGTTAATTAATGCCTGCTTATATTCATAGACGTTGGCCTTTAAATAAATGAAGGCTCAACAACTAGTTTGGATAACAAGCCTAAAACATAGCACACGACACTACCTGAAACAAAATAACAGAATGGAGTAACAAATGCTAAACTTATCCCTAAAAATCCTCCAACAGAAATATCTCTAACGACACTTCCTGATTTGCCGAATTAACAGCTACTTGACCCATTCTTCCTTATCTGCACTTTCTCCTCTTATCCCAAATATTTGGGATTTGGTTTGGCCAACCTTTCGGACTTGCGCTGCTGCTGATTCTTATCAGTATACCGTCCGAGCTGGCCAACTGCAAGAAACGTCAAGTGGTGGATCTCTCACACAATTTCTTACTGGGTCAGTTCCAAAGTCCCTTTTCAATCTGAAGAACTTAACTAAATTGTTGTTGATATCAAATGAACTCTCCGGAGGAATTCCAACTGCTATTGGCAATTGCATCAGCTTGACACGTCTAGTGCTGGGATCAAACATGTTAGCTGGTCAAATTCCATCAGAAATTGGGCTATTATATTGTCTAAGCTTTCTTGAGTTGTCAGAAAATCAATTTACCGGAGAAATCCCTCCAGAGATTGGCAACTGCACTCGGCTAGAAATGGTTGATTTGCATGAAAATACTCTCCAAGGCATGATTCCTACCTCCTTCGAACCTCTTCTTGAACTCAATGTTTTAGACCTCTCCATGAACCGAATATCAGGCATCACTCCTCAGAATCTTGGAAAACCAAACACAAGCACCCTTACATAACCATTATTGTTGGATCAAACTAAAAAATTAAAAAAAATTAGCAAACTACCATTTCGATTGGACGATAATTAGGATATACATATTATCAATTAAAATATTGAAATACCGTAAATGAGTGAGAACGAAGGGGATGCCATGGTCATTTCACCACAGCCATAGTTGCATGGGGAGCTTTGAATTGTGATCATCAATCAGGGTCGGAGACACCCAATCAAGAAATGACACGTGAGGAAAACAAACACACGTTTAATGCGCCTACGAAGCAGGTGATCACATTCACGCCCCTCCTCGGCCCTAACGGCTCGGAAAACCGCCCACTGTATCTAACCATTCCAGAGGGCCGGCCCAACTATTTGGGTTTCTCTAGCCCAACTTTAAAATAGTTGCCCTCTTATTATTAATTCAGTTAAAAAAAATATTTTTTTACAAGAATAAAAAAAAAATTTAATGGAGTCAAATAATTTTTTTCTTTTACAAAAATAAAAAAAAATTTTTTTTTTTTTTTTTAACCCTGGGGTTGCCTTAGCCTAAGGACTTACTGAACTTACCCCAGAGCCGGCCCTGCCATTCCACTCCACACAACACATAGTCCCCTCGTGCCTTGCACTCCCAAACATACCCACTAGGGCCACTAGATCTATATGTATATATAGTGCTCTCTCTCTCTCTCTCTCTCTCTCTCTGACTCTGAATTTTCTCTCTCTAGAATTATTTCATATATATCATGTATGCAGCTAGTGATCAAATGCTGCAGTACCTTCCAAGACCACTAGTATGGAAAGAAGGGGGAAATCCAATGTTGAGCTGGCGCCCAATTGTCCAATGTGTGCCTCTCAAAACGCAAAGTTTTGTTACTACAACAATTACAGCTTGTCACAGCCCACGTACTTCAGTAAAGGCTGCCGGAGGTACTGGACCAAAGGTGGTTCCCTCGGAAATGTGCCAGTCGCGGTGGCTGCCGGAAAAGCCTGCGAGCAAAGGCGGTTCGGTCGGCCCAAAGTGAACGTGCGGCCACCATTACTTCTGTTGGTGCCTCTCCAAGCCCTGGCCTAATGGTGTCTCCAAGTAGGTCTGATGGGTCGGGTATAAGGGTGAATATTGGACGGGTCGGATTGGGCCTATTCAAATATCCAAAATTAAATGTTTAGCAACTCTAATTAAAAAAATTACATTCTCAACATGTTCATTTAATTTAAAATTTATTTAATATACAATTTTTTTCTCTAAAAATAATATAAAATAACATAAATTTTAATTGCATATACATAATATTAAAATATAAAAAATATATTATTTTATATATATTTTGGGCCAAGTCAAGAAGACAAAATTCAATCCTGCACATTAAACTAATTGGGTTTAAAAATATTCTCAAATCCTATAATTTATAAGCGAGCATGGATGGGTCTATCGGGCTCTCGGGCCATGACCAAGTATTGGCAACATTGAGGTGGTTGGTTCGGATTTGTTGGACTTTCCGGGTTCTTCAAATCAAGATACCCCGATCGAAGAAGCCATTTTCGAATGCCAAACGCCATCCAGTGAGACCCAAGGAGCTGTTGCAGGGCTTCCTCAGGTGCTTCAACAAGAAGAGCAAATTCAAGAATTTGAGGGTCATGATCCGAATTCTTTCGGGTTGGAAACCATGCTTGGTGATGAGTAGGATCAAAACCTTCTGTGGTCTGATGATCCAACTTTGCCAAATTTTGCATGTCAACAAATGGCGCAGTTGCAAGAGTTTGGATCATTTTCATCCGATGATCAGTCTGCAAGCACAACTAGAGATAATTGGAGCTTCTTCGATCTGTCGGCCTATCAAAAATTTTTCGTGACCCTGACACCTGATTTAGAGATTTCTTTCTTCGCAATCATCCTTTTTCTCTTTCCAATCTTTTCTTGGGAGTTAGAAGTGTTACATTTCCACGAAAGCGATTTCTGATATATCTATAAGAGAAACATAATGAAATCAAATTACAATAAAAAACACATATTAGTGTGAGTTTCTTTCTTTCTCCCTTGTAGTGCGAATTTGGATTTCCAAACCTGACAAGTTCAGTTCAATTCTCCCAATTATTCTATGGCCGGAGGTGAACATCTAGCAATGGCATTCTAACCAAACCTTGGATTTCTAGGCCCGCCACAATGGTCATCAATTAACTAGTCTGCGAGTTGCATAAAAAAAAGCTTGTTAGACGTGTGATGCATACAAAATAAGAGCATAGTTCATCAATATTGTTTCTTTTGAACTGTTCGTGGTTCAGAATCATTGTTTGGTTTGCAACAGTAGATATCATTAGTGTAATTGCATGTGATCTGTTGTTTGCTATTCAGTGTTGCTTACCATCCATGGCAGCAGTGCCCTACACAGACAATGAATGTGTTGGATATGCAGATATGTTTTCTATACATTTGTTAGCGAGTATTATTGCTACTCAGCACTATACAAATCTCTACGGGAGGTCCCATCACACCTACGTTGGGACTAAAACTTAGGTCTCATCACTTACTCTCGAAACTGAATAATAGTCTCTCAATATTCAACAGTTTGATCAGTATTAGCTCAACATTCTTAAATCTGTCAAAGAAATTATGATAGCTTGTTCGGCTTGTGCTCAGCTTGATTGCTTAATATTTTGTTTGGAACCCTAATTTATCAATAAGTTAATAATTAATTAAATATAGAAAAATACTATATGTAATCTCTTTTCTCATAAAATTGTATATAGCATTACTCTTGCAATGTCATGTAAAATCTTGTTAGGCTCAGCTTGGCTTGTTTTGTATCATATTGTGGCCTTTGTCTGGCTGTTATCTGAAGGTAATGTTGCTATCATTTCATCACATGTTAACCTGTTGATTTTGATGACTCACAAGAAGCTATGTAGGGTGAGGATCTGCATTACTGGAATAATAATGGCATTTCGTGATGATCATGATTAACGGTTCATGGGGTATTAAAATGTTCGTTTTCTCTGTTGGAAGCTGGAGGACATGCCCTCGCATCATCAGATATTGAATTGGGATCAATGGGTATCTTTGGCGATATCAAACAGGCCACATGGTTTTGCTGCCTCTATATGTGTGCAATGTGATGTAATTGTCCAGAGCTTGTTAGCACCAAGGATCTTCTGCTGTTCATAGAGCTTTCAATCACAATCCGATTTTAATCTCATTTCAGACTTCCTATGTTGAAATTTGGGTAATCTTTTGGGGTAAGATCACGAGAACTTTATCTCTTGTAAATCTCCTAGTTCTAGTATAGATGACCTTGCTTTTGACCAGACTAAGGATAGGATTCGTCAAGTTACACATAAGCTGACCCGAATACTCCCAACCATATAACATAAAAAAAAAATAAAAGAAAAAGAATTTCACTACAAGACTTATGGCCACTGAATTTATATGGTTTTAATGATTTCTAATTGCAGTATGGTATTTTTGAATTTATTCTCAAACTCAAGTGGTGCCATGAAGTTGTATTTCGAGAGTACTTTCCAAAACAAAAAAAAACCTTTCATTTGTTTTTTGAATTTTATTTTAAAGTATTAATAGGTGAACTGGTGAAAGTTACAGAATTAGAAGGGAAAGATCTTTACCCCTACAAAAATCAAAATAAGAAAATCTACAAATAAGAATGAAAAAGGTGCAGAGAAAATTGGTGTCTTGTCATTGGCCATCTTTTTCGTAAAAAGGGTAACATTTATGAATTAAGGGCGCAGACAAGGATACTTGACAACGAGACATTGTTAGATAACTGTGCATTATTTTGTAAATCAAGTATGTATTATATGCACTAAAATTATTTAATTATAATTACTTAATTTATTGAACGGTACGCACTTTGTTTATGCTTTTTCTTTTTTTTTTTTAAATTTTTTTTTAACTTCTCTGATTGAGCAAGTGATGCCAGTCACATTGGCAAAGTGAATAAGTTCGAGCACCAAATTCTATAGAAGTTCTTAAATTGGTTGAAGCTGTTTCAATAGATGTATCTATATCTGTGAATTGTATGGACTTGTGCGATGCTCATGCAAGAGTAAGTGATAGTTAAGTATAACTCGGTAACTACCGAAATTGAATTTCACAAGAATTGAGCTTAATATAGACTATCGGCTCGAACTAATACTCAACACTCGTAAGACTTAGCCAACATGATAAAATGCTTCTTAAAAAATGAAAATGAAAAATGGTTTTATTCAAGAGATCATTATTTGAATGCAAACGAAAACACTTAAACTAATTTGACAATTAACAAAACAGAATTGGATTTAATTGCTTCAACCATCCAAGACTTTTAATGAGGCTGGATAATTCAAATCAAATATAATAAAAAAACATGTTTGGTTCAGAGGATTTTGACCATTAAAACAAAGAAATCAATGATAATCAATTTATATTTATAAACAACGTCATTCATGTACCATCGATCTAAATAACTCTCATACCCAATTCATAACTAGTGCATAGAAATTTAAAGACTTAGTCAAGAATATACGATTTTAATAGGATCTAAGAGATGATTAATCATAGATTCAATTCAATAGCAATTGAAAATTACAATCAAATTGAGAATCATAGATTACTACCATCGATTTGAATAAAATCAACACACAATTGACAAATCTTGCATTGAAATTTCCAAACATAATCAATAATCTATGTATTCTTTTGAATCTAAACTTCAATTGCTAAGAATTAAAGTTTTAAGAAAACAGAAAAATGAAATTAGGTTTTACCTCCATTAAAACTTTTGAGATTCTTGGATGATCTTCACAATTAAACCCAAATATAGGAAACATTATTCAAACCACGTTAGCATAATGTTGTGGTGTGCCCAACTAATTACAAATAAACACATCATTTACTTTTTGTCAACTCAACTACATGAATAATAAATATGAATATGTCAGGAAAATTGTAATTTTCATTATTCTAAATATTTGGCCAATTAACTTAAAAATTAGGTCAATCAACCTAAAATAGGAATATATGTATATTTATAATTAGTTGGGTACACCACATCATCATGCTCACGTAGTGTTCCGGACATACTGAATAATTTCTCCAAATATAGAGATTAGCTACTTGAATCCATAAAAAATTCCATTGAATTGATGAAAATTGTAATTGATTACAATGAAAATAAAGAACTAGAAAGAAATCTAGAGTTTCTCTCTCTAAAACTACTCATACAACTTTCTAAAATCTACAAAAAAAAAAAAAAAATGTAAAAATGGAAGAGATCCAAAAATTTGGGTCCAAAACGGCCTTAAATAGACTGAAAAATAACAGAGCTACGTGAACCGTTAGCTAACCTTTAGTTGGGTTAACTAATAGTCTCATACCGTGCGTATGGCTAGCTAACGGTCTTCTAATGATAAAAATAAGTCCCTGTAATTTCAAACGGGCTCTGATAGTACACGCTTCACCACGGTTGCCCAATTTGTGTAAATCTCAAAAAATTATATGAAATTGATAAATTATAGACCCCAGTAAGACTTATAGTTTGAGAGATATGACCCTTCAAAATTTTAGTTTTGTGTGTTTCAATAGTTTATACTCCAGCTTCAGCAGTTTGTGCTATGACAGCATCTTCTTGAAACTCATTCTCCTTTCGACTGAATTCCATCCAGAGTCACCAAATTTAAGTTCAAAACCTATGAAAACACAAAACAAACTTAGTTAACATTAAAATCCTACTAAAAAGACATATAAAATCCTAAACTAAGGTTAACAAAATACAAGTTAAGGTGTTATAATTGTACTTTTAAAGTACAATCATCCATATCACTAAAGAAATGATTAAAAGTTAAAACATTGTTTACCAATTTATCTCCATGTAAATCTAAAACCACAATAGGATCTTGCTCATTATTAATAGTTAGTATTATTCTTACCGTAACTATATAAGTATTCAGGTTCTTTTTAACAACTATTACTGATAACAGGATAATATCATAATTAATTAGTGATAGCAAATAATAATCAATATTATTGCATGAAGGCTTCTCTTTCCTTTCTCCTGGAGAAAGGACTTTTAGCTATAACATCCTCATACACAACATAACCTTGCCATCCGATACTGTGATTAATAAAAATTTCTTGATTTATATTTTTATCTTTTTCCAAATTTTTAAGAGAACAAATGAACTGCAAGATTAACTAGGACGAATCACTGCCTTAACATAAGCAATGGTTAATCGACTCAATTGCTGGATAAATGTCATAGTAATATGAGAATATTCTGTATGCATTTGATTTAGTCTATTACAAAAATGTGATTCCATAATTGGAGTAATGTCCCCTTTGATGTCCCATTACTGCATTCTTCTCATGTGACTCCACCATGCCAATGTCGACATAGCTAAAGATAGAAAGAAAACCCACTAAACAACCCCTAAACAAATAAATATTGGGTACAACGATAGTATTATATCAGTAGGCTGATGTGATACAACGGCCCAATGAATTAGAAAATTACAATGACATAATTATTTAAATTTTAAAGGTTAGAAATGTTGAGTTTAAAATTAAAAATTTTCCCCCTAAATTAAAGTGATGCCATGGTAATTAGAATCTAACATACTTGTATGATTATATATCATTGACGATTTGTACCATATCAGCTTGATAACGTAGTACACGATTGTAACCAATATTTTCTCCCACTAAACACCCACAACTTATGTCTTGGTGATTAAGTCAGCTTAGGTATAATTTGAAATTGACTGAAAACCGAAAATCCACTATAGGTAATAATATACATACAAGAAAAAATATCACTTTTGAAAGAAAAAATTCATCTAGATGTTTCCGCGACGTTATTGTAGTGCAAGATTAGATACAAAAATTCTGAAAAAATTGTATTTTTCAACCGGGTAATAATATACAATCAAAAAATTTATATAGGATTTATGTCAGGAGTAATGTGACGAATGAAAACTTTATATTTTAAAATAAAACATTCATTATAATGATTCTTAGTTATTAAAATGTAATTGCCATTAGAACTTTTTATATAAAATTTTCTCAAGGATAGCATATTCCTTTCCAACCCACTAAACACGCACAAAGAGGGGTATAATTAGTTGACGAGAAGTGCACTACCCGTCCTTCAATTGATGCAATCCCATGAGCTAGAAGTCTGTCAGTCTATGCCATGAGTCAGCAGTCAATTGTTCCCTCCTCCTGAAAACCCACTATACACCTCGGAGATTTGGTCAACTTAATGTTTAATTTTTTAAATTGAATGGACACCTTAAATCCACTAAACACCCACAACATTATGAACGGTGTAGTAAACTTATTATTATTTTAATTTTTATTAAAATAGACAAGTCATTTACATTATGAGTAGGAGATTGTATTGACGTCGAGATATTGCTCTTGCTTCAAGCAACACCGGTAATTTTCGGTATAGTCTAACCGGGGTCCCACACACCATAAAGCCATGAATAGCACAACAAACTTCTTTTTCACCGTTTCACGATGTTATGATTTTGGTAGATTCAACCTGTAATATGGAATATAGATTAGATTATTTTGATATGGGGACAAAATATATGAATTAATTTCATGCATTTTATTAGACGTTAGCTGATCATATTCTTCACATTTGATATCAAAACAAGTTTTCTGTTTTGAGTTTAAAATACAAAAAGAAAACATAATGTAAACCATGGAAAGAGAAAAAGAGTTACCTATTGTCAGAGTGAAAGATACCTAGCTGTGGACAACAACTATAGGAACATGGTAATCTATTATAATTTTGGTGGGTCCAATCCATGATATGGAAAATAAGTTGGACTATCACATTATGGGGCGAGATAGAGTAATTGATCTCACATATGTTCTACGAGGCTTTGAGCTTTTAACGTTCGGGACAAGTTCCTAACACTTGACTTTTTTATTTTTATTTTTTTTGACTTGGGGGCTTCAAATTTATGTATAAATTGAGGGACCGGTGTCGTGCAGAGAGTGTGCCAGTGAGGTGCTCTTTTGAGGGGTTTTATGAGTGTTTGTCTCCTTTTTGCAGCACGGTAAAGTTATTCTCTCCTTGTCTTCCTTGCATAAAGTTTGTTTGTTTTCTGTGTTGCATTTGCATCTTATACCATTTTTCCTATCATTCTGTTTTGATTTACTTCGCTATTACTATATATCAACCTTGAGTCCGTATTTTCTACAACAAATGCAACTAAGTAAATCTGTCTCTATTATCCAAAGTTGCCAATTTAAAATGAACTCACTTGAAAGTTAAAACCCTCGCAATTTTTATTCATCAAGACCGAAGGACTTTTTATAATGTTGATGAATAAATTGCCAGGCAATGCCATCACAATATTTCTCGATCCTGATCAGCATCTATGTGTTCCCAGCCAAGTCTGCTTTGAACCAAGAAGGCCTCTCTGTGCTCTCATGGCTTTCAACCTTCAATTCATCTTCATCTGCCACTTTTTCCTCTTCATGGAATGCAACCCACCAAAACCCATGTAACTGGGATTACATCAAATGCAACAGCAATGGTTTTGTTTCAGAAGTCTCCATTAGCTCCATCCACCTTGGGACCACCTTCCCCAGAACTCAGTTCTTCTCATTCAACTTCCTTACCACCCTTGTCCTTTCAAGCGTAAACCTCACCGGGGAAATTCCATCTTCGATCGGAAACTTATCATCACTGACCAGCTTAGATCTCAGTTCCAGTTCTCTAACAGGAAGAATACCACCAGAAATTGGAAAATTATCCCAACTGCAGCTAATATCTTCCAATTCCTTACAGCGTGGAATTGCAGCTGAAATTGGAAACTGCTCAAAGCTTCGACAGGTTTTACTGTTTGATAACCATCTCTCCGGAAGTGTTCCGACAGAAATAGGGCAGTTACGGGCTCTAGAAATCTTTCGTGCTCGTGGAAACTCAGGAATTCATGGAGAAATTCCGGTGCAGATATCGCAATGGAAAGAACTAGTTTTTCTGGGTCTTGCGGAAACCGGGATTTCAGGGCAGGTCCCATATAGTTTAGGAGAGTGGAAGAAACTCAATACTCTTAAATTAGATACGGCAAATCTTACTGGTGAGATTCCACTTGAAATTAGCTATTGCTCAGCCTTGGAGAATCTGTGGGTGTATCGAAATCATATTTCTGGAGAGATTCCCAGTGAACTAAGCCTGTTGAAAAATCTGAAACTAGTGTTATTATGGGCAAACAATCTCAGTGGGAGCATTCCAGGATCTCTTGGCAACTGTTCAGGCTTGACGTTTATTGATATAGCAATAAATCACCTGACGGGTGAGATTCCTCCATCTCTTGCAAATTTAGGTGCGTTGGAGGTGCTTTCTTTGTCCACGAACAACATTTCCGGCGAAATTCCGCCACTTCTTGGCAATTGCACCAGCTTGAAAGAACTGTGGCTGCAGTCAAACATGCTAGCTGGTCTAATTCCACAAAAAAATTGGCCTATTACGAAGTTTGAGTTTTCTTGATTTGTCAGAAAATCAAATTACCGGAGAAATCCCTCCAGAGATTGGCAACTGTAACCATCTGAAATTGCTTTATTTGCATGATAATATGCTCCAAGGCATGATTTCTGTGTAGGCTGAGACCCTGGGGCCTCCGGCTAATGTTTATTTTTAGTCTTTGTTTGAGCCCCCGCGCCCACCATCACAATCTTCTGGTTCAGACATAAATAGGAAGACTAGAAATAGAGCTTAAGAGGTGGGTGATTCTGTTTATGTATCTATGTTCTCGAAATGGGTTCTCAAAATAAAATTGTCATGCTCATAATTGAGTTTATACATTATTAGTTGTTTGGTAGACCCAATTTAGAACTTAATTAGATGGCCCCCCAACTTCATCCATTCAGTTTCGGCGGAGCAAGTTTACATTATTCATTTTCAACAACAGAGCAAACCTCAAATTATTGAGTTTTCTATCTTGTGAAAGATTGGTGAATATATATATATATATATATATTTGTATATTAAGTGAAATCCTAATTATAGGTTTACGTGCTTTGAAATTTTATAGATTTCGAACTAAGCTGGTATGTCAAAATAATCATGACTAAGGTCTTGTATTGGTCTTGGTTGTCTCAAGTAAGCATGACCTATGTTTTGATTCAACAGTGTATGCAAGGCAACCCTTTTTAGCAACAAACTGGTGATGGGTAAATTCCCCTTGCGAACTGATTTTTAGCAAGGGGTTTCTAGTATTTGGCAATAAATATTTTCCTCGCGAATTACATTTAGCAAGGGGTTTCTAGTGTTTGGCGATGAGTATTTTCCTCGCTAAAAAGTCAAATTTCTCGTAGTGAATTACTAATATCCAAACATATATAAGTCAAGGTGTGTGTATTTTAAGGTTGATGGGTCTTTTTTATACAATAATTTATAGCTCCTACAAGAGCCATAACTATTATAACAAATAGGCATTTGAAATTTCAAGGTTGAAAATTAAAAAGAAAAATTCATTGCAAGAAAATGACTGGAACCATCATAGGTTGTTCAGTTATGTCAGGTACTAAAATGTCTTAGGCAAATGCTAACATATCTTTTAAGGCACATTTTAAACAAATTTTGTCTAATTGTATATAATATTAAAAATTGTGAAAACATGTGAAAGTACAATTTTTAACATTTTGTATAACCAGACAAAATTTGTTTAAAATGTGTTCTAAGGATACATATTAACAAGACCCAATATCTTATTAGGCTAATAAGCATGTTGTTCGTCTATCCACTATGACTACACTAGAGAAAGAGGTTATGCGAAGCATAAAGGCATCTGTACATCAATAAGAAATTTTAGGACTGCCTCTTGCCAAAAGATTCTTAGTATTTACAATCAAATATAGTGTATTCTCCCACTCTCGGGGCAAAAAAAAAATAAAATAAAATTTAAGAACTTTTATCTTTGTCCCTTCAAAATTTGAAATATTTTATCTTGACTCTCTCTCAACACAAATTCTAAATCCACCACTGAATATGAGAAATTTAATCTTAACCATTCATAATATCTAAATTTCACCTTTCATTAAAAAGTGAAACCTATATAGAGAATTGTAAGTAACAACTATGGAAGTTAGTCAAGGAGGATCCAAAAACAGTATAGTAGAAATATATGGGTTCACGGGAATCAAGTTCCCAATTTTTTTTATCCTTATGCAGCCCGTGCGCGGGGATAAATAGAACACCCAACCCCACCCCACCCTCCCTCTTAAAACTTTTCAAAAATTCCTCTCAAACTTTTAAAAAATTGCACTTTATGTTATAAAACTAAAAAAAATATAGAGCAAGTAAAATAATCAAACACAAAATATAATAAATTTAACTCTTCTAAAACTATCAAATAATAGTTAGATTAGTCCTTCTAAAACGATTAGGGATAGATCTTTTTGATCAGCCAAAATTTTATTATATGAGAAAAGATATAAATACAGATATCCTCTTAATATTTGTCCAGAAGCTTTGCTCTATCTATATAAGAGAAAATATAAATACAAATATCCTCTTAATATTTGTCCAGATGCTTTGCTCTGTCTATTTTCTCTCTTCTTCCTCTCCTCATCCTTTCTTCTTCTTTCTCTCCCTCTCTCTTCTTTTGCACTCTTCTTTTTCCTACATCTTGTGCTCTTACTTGTGTCTCGTTACATAAAAGAGAAGAGTCACATACAATTGCTTTGTGTGTCATCCATCACAATAATAGGATGGTGGATCCATCTTAACTTTATACATGGTGGGTGGTGGGAATCTACTATGCACCAAGTTCATAACACTCCCCTTTAGATGACCACCACACAAGATATATGCCTCATTAAAACCTTGCTAGGAAAAATCTTGTGAGAAAAAATCTTAGCGAAGGAAAAATAGTACAATATTCTTACGTAGCATCGAATGATGTGGGTGCATTAAAATTGTCACGTTAAAACCGTACTAAGAAAAACTCTATTGGAAAAAACAGTTAGTTAAGGAAAAAAATACAGTACGCAAGTCCCCCTCATGAATACGTCTAGGAAGAAAGTGATAGCTTCAATTATTTAACATGAAAGATTCTTGAAATGACACATTTGTATATTGTGCACTAATTTTTTGAATATCATAGTTGGTAGTGTTTTAGTAAATAATTTCGTCAAATTATCGCTTCAACGTATCTATTGGACATTAATATCACGACTCTTTTAGAGCTCATGTGTATAAAGGACTTTGGCGATATATGCTCGTTCTGTCACTTCTGATGTAGTCTCCCTTAATTTGTACTATACATGTTGCATTGCCTTTATACAATACCATCGAGGTATCTTTGATTAAAGATAGTTAGCAACTTTCTTGAATATGTTGGATCATATAACTCAACCAAATGCACTCTTGACTTGGTTCATAAATATTTCAAAGAAATGATTTGAAGAAGTTGCCGTTAATATTTGCTCCAAGATATAACAATCTTGTCATCAGCAAACAAATATACTGTGTGTGACAGAGTTTTATGTGGATAAGAAAGATAATCAGCATTTGCATAACTAACTAATTCTTATAGTAACTCCTTTGTATCGAATAAGCTCAAGTTTGTTATTCTTTAAAGATAACACAATATGTGCTTTATTCCATTCTACTGTCTTAGAGTTGGTGCAGAACTATATCTTATTAGTAAATTGACAAAAAAATATAATATTAGGTCTTGTGCATTTTATAAGATACATAAGAACCCCAATAGCACTGATATGGTATTTCAGGACCAAGAATTTTTTTCACCATTTTCTTAAGGATGAAAAAGGACATTTCTATGTATCAAGTAATCAGACAACTATTAGAGAATTCCATGAGTGAGATTTATTAATATAAAATATTTTCTGTATATATTAACTGATGAATAAAAATTCTTTTTGATAAATGCTCAATCTGCAAGACAAAATAATAATTTATTCTTCTAAGCTATTTAATTTCAAAATGATTATTTAAATAACTAGTAACTTTTGTAATATCTTCAAGAGTACCAATAATATTCAAAAGTATCAATATATATTACAATAATAATAAATTCTAATTCTAATAAAAATGTATGAACAAATTATGTCGTTGACATATTTTTTTCAATATCTATTTATTGTGATAATTGTACCATTTGCTTCCAGATTGGTTTAATCTATACAAATATCTTTGAAGCTTGATAGAATATAACTTTCGAGATTTTAATATATCTGTTTCAAGTATTTTTAAATTCTTCAAAATTATATATATATATATATATCATTACTTAATCCACCACATAAATAGGATGTCATACGTTCATTAGGTACATGTCCAATCTTTCTAAGACTGAAAAACTAATCAATAATATGAATGTAATTACATTATTATAGGATAAAATTTCTCATTATAGTCAATACCACGTCTCTGCGAGAAACCTTCTGGTACGAGTCATGCTTTATATCACATTATGTCATTTTCTCATTGCGCAAATACTCATTTGTATCAAACCGGTTTTACATCTTCAGGTGGGTGGACTACTGATCCGAATACTTTACATTATATTAATGAGTTTAATTCTAACTCAGTAGTTTCTTTTCATTTTGATCAATTGTATTAACATCAACATTTGTTGACTGTCTGTTATTCAGTCTCTTTATTACTTCTAGTAATTGCAAGAACCATTTTAAATAGAAATATATTGTTGACAATAATATCTTTTCTATTCTATCGTTCTTCTGTATTCACATTATTATTCATTGAGATCGTATTATTTTCAGGTACCATTTCTTCTGCAAAGAACATATTTTCAAGAAGTTCCTCATCTAGGGATTCTGTTATAGGAGTTTCTTCAAGAAGTTTAGATGACGAAGATTGCTCTTCTGGAGGTTCATTTCCTCCTTTAGGATTTTTAGAAATTATGATTTCCTATCTCCTCAAGATATTGCTCTTCAAGAATTCCTTTTTCAAGAAATTTAGATATTATGGCTTCTTCAAGAATACCAATTTGCTCATTTTGTTGTACTTTTATCTTTATGAGAGTTTAACGTTTGCACCGACATGCCTCCCACATTTCAAGCACTTTGAAATCATATGCTACTATATTAACAGAATGTCCTACAAGGACATCAATATGTGCTAGCTTATTAGCAATTAGTTGTTAACCTTAAGTTTTCATTAATTAATTTTGATAATAACAAATACAAATTTTTTAATGACTACAATTTGGTTAATCTCAAGATTTCATAAAAAAGTATGTTTGATGTATGAGTTAAGATTTTTAAAGAATTTTATGTTAAAATTTTTAAATATATTATCCATTTCAATGATAAATTACTTAATTTTTTTATTTATATTTTAAATGTTAATTATCTAACATTTTTTGAAGTTATTGTTAGTCTTGGACTTAAAGCGAATACATAGCATGAAGAAGGAGACTAAGTCAAAGATAATAATAAGAAAGCTCATTAGAGATAGTTTCAGTATTATGTATATAACTTTTGATCCAACCGTTGGATTGATATAATTTTTATGGCATTGAAAATAAGACTCAAATTCCTATAAATGGTATTTTATGAGGACTTCATGAATAGAATATCTTGTGGGACAAAACTGAGCTGGAAGGTGACACATTGGAGCAGAAGTTCAAAATATGACAGCTGAGAGATAGCTTGAGTAATTTTATCATTACTCTTGATCTAATCGTTGGATATCTATGATTCTTATTAATCTAAAAAGATGACTTCCAAGCCTACAATGTTTATCTTATAGACAATTTCAAATTTGAACATTATAAAGGATAAAATCAAGGTGGAAGTAAAGACAGCTCTGCAGAAATTCAAATATGCCAACTAGGAGATTGCTTGAATATTTTGATGATAACTTTTAATTTGACAATTGGATCGATATGATTTTTGTAGTTTTGAAAAGTTGATTTCATTACTACAACCTTTATCATATAACCATTTTTAAATTCAAACGTTATAAGGGGGAAAAGCGAGGTGGAAGAGAAGACAAATCTACAGAAATTTAAATACACCAACTGGGAGACAGCTTGAGCATTTTGATAATAACTTTTGATCGGACCATTGGATCAACCTGATTCTTGAGGTTTGAAAAGTTGACTTCCATATTTACAACTTTTCTTTTATAGACATTTTCAAATTCAAAAGTTATCAAGGCAAAAATCGAGGAGTAATAGAAGTAATATGATTTGAAATTCAATTACCTGATTAACAGCAATTTTGTTCAAACAGGAATAAATGTGTTCAAACATCTCCAACGGCTAGAAGTTGATTTTAAGCTATAAATAATCCACTACTTTTCCTCTATATATAGAAATACACACGGGAAGCAAGAGACACACAAGATATTACAAAGACTGAGCATAGAAAGTGATATTCATCAAGATCATTAAGTTTCAAGCTTTATTTCTTCATCATTTCATTTCATCTTTGAGCTTCATTATTTTATTCAACACTTGAGAGTTTTGTATCTATAGTTGTGCACTTCAACTTTCCTATATCATTTGTAAAAGGGGTGTTAAACTCTTGTGATTTATTTCTTGAGTAGTTGAGAGGAACATAATTGCTCCTGAATAGTGCAATTTATATTCGCCAGTGTGCGGTTGCAATGTAGTGATAATATCTTGGTAAGTCCGAGGTCGATCCACAGGAAAATTAAAGAATAAGCTCTATGATTAAGGTCTGCAATTAGGACAAAATAATAACGAGCTCAGAATCAATTAAAATTGCAGGAACGCTTCCAAAAAGAAATTAAAAATCACTTGTTGAAGATGGTTGATCTAAATTATCCGACAATAAAATTAAACTAATGTTTAGGAGTTTGTTCAAATAACATAAAGAGGTCTTGGCAGGGTTTGATCCAGTAATAGGCCTACAGGTAGGTTCCCAAGATAATTTTAATTAAAGAAACTTAAGATTTGATTACCCTTTTAGAGTTGATATTCAGTTATTTACTAGTGTTCATACCAGGGTCCCATTCATACCTGTCCCAGTTTATAAACCTGTCTACAAGGTATGTTTGAAACTTAATCAAGAACAGTAGATTTCTAAAGTACTCTTAATAGGAACATATATGCAATTATAATCAATATCCTTATTAGAAATTCTAAGTATACGTATCCCTGCTTACAAATCAGTCTATACATACATGCTAGATATGATCAAGAAAATTGTTTTTGAAGATATTCATGGGCAAGAAAATGAATCTTGGTCCAAGATCTTGAAATATTGAAAAATAAATAACTATCTTGAATCTCTACCTGTAACCTAGTTACTTTCTCAACCCATACTAACAACGGATTTAGCTACTAAAAAACATTATAAAGATTACAAGAATTGAAATAATAATTAAAGAAAGAAAACGCTGCATTAAAGAACTATAATCTGGAATTCACAATAAGAACAAGAAAGAAAAACTAAAGATAAAAACTAAAGATTAAAGATGCTCCCTTGAAAGATGAAAAGATTCATAGCCTCCAAAGCTTGGATGATTTCTCCTTCCAAAACCCTAGAATTCTTCTCCTCTTTCAGAACATGAAAATTTCTAAGTCTATTCTACTACCTCCTAATCTATACAACTAAAAAGTGAGTTAATATATATAAATCCCGTTGTCAGTCATACGGACAGTTCCCATCGAGTGCTCAGATGGGCTGCGTCCCTTCATAAAAGTTGTAGGTCTCAAAAAGTTATATGAAATCAACATATTATGGGCCTGAATAGCCTTTCTAATTTGCGAGATATGGGCTTTCAAAGTTTCAACTCTGCGTGCGCTAACAGCTTGTACCACATTTTCAGCAGCTTGTACGTTAGCAGCAACCTCTTGAACCTATGATTAAATTGCATTCGAAATCATTCCATTTAAGCTCAAAAACCGTTCGATCGCATAGGCCATCATTCGAACGTATCAGAAGACCGTTCGAACGCACTTCAAACGAGAAAACCTGCTTTCTGAATCTTTCGAACGCACTTCGAACCTGAACTTGACTTAAGACCGTTCGACGTACCGTTCGAACGCTTTTGTATACCGTTCGAACGCCCTTGAGGACCGTTCAAACGCCTTTGAATGCCTATGTTGTTTCAGCGCCAAGTAATCACTTTTTAGCTAGGATTCCTGAAAATAACCACAAAACTAAATTAGTAACAAATTAGGATTAAAATTAACAAAATTAAACATAATATAAAACTAACAGTTAGCTAATTAAGACATGTAGATTGTACTTTTAGAATCACACTCCCCAACTAAGCTTTTGCTAGTCCCTACCAAAATATTAAAACAAAAAATATATGTCCACTTTTGTGGGAGTCACGAGCGCATTTAGCATATGCACCACACCTTTAAACCTCTAGGTTACCCCTAGCAGACGAGTGGTGTCTCGTGAGAGTTTACAGTGATGAATACCCACAAACATCTATCCATGTAATGTTAATACGATATCAAAGAACATGAAACATGTATTAACCTCATTCAAGTCAAGTCTCAATCCCCCTAGATCATGAATCATTACAAGGTAAAGGCAAAAAATATCAAAGAAATAGAATAGATTGAAGTGTACTACCCATGGCATATAACTCTAATGTCTCATAACTCATACAATTATGTCCTTTATGCTTCGACCCAAGTCTCACAAGGCATACACTCAACTTTGAATATGAACATACAGGGTCCCTCAATGGAAAACTCATTTTCAGAGTAAACATACAAGGCATGCAAGTAGAGCAATTCCGAATAAAAAAACTGATAAATTGTAAGTGTATCAACTTGGCATAGTTTCATGAAAGAATATTTACTGTTTAAGCACAATCAAATAATTGACATTGATGACTTATATGCAATTTAATTAAAAATTCATGTAATTCCGGATATTGTGGTCATATGAATAGTGAATGAAAGAAAAGCCATTAAAGAGGATAGAAAGCGGTAATAAATTTCAACATATGTATGCGCATTACGCATGATGATCAATGAACATTCACTTTCAAACTTTCAACCTCCGAATACCTTCCGAACTTTTTCCATCTTCCTTCACTTCTTTTTCATTTGAATTTTTTCTTCTTTTCTCTTTTTTTTTTTAACTCCTGTTTCATCCCTTTCTTTTCTTTTCTTTTTAACTCCATACACTTTTAACTTCACCAGTACATAAGCAATGCACCAACTCTGAAATTTAGCATTGACAAATTTTTTAAGCTTATGTGTATACGAATGTCGAGAAAGAAATATAAATATGAATGACTCAATGGAATGAAATGGCATCTACTTTTATACTTCGAAAACCACATCAAATCAAAACTTCAAGAGTGCATAAGATGTCAATAACTCCAACTAATACTCAACATGTAAACTAAAATTAAGCATAATGAAACTATTCAATGAATGAAGATCAATAAAAAAATAACCTTGAGTAAATGTAAATCCCTCTCAAAAGGCAATAAATAGGCTCTAAAGCTCACAAGGTATAAAATCTCCACCTCATAAAGACATGCATGCACAATAGAGAAACATAGAAAGATTATATAACATACTAGTGCACAACAATATAAACTCTCTCTTATAATTGTTTTATGACAAAAACTTGCAATGCATCACAACATCTAAGGTGAATCAATCATCAATTCGAATTTAGTCAAAAACATGAAACAAAGTCACTTACCATGATACTAACTACGACATGGATACATAAATGGTTCCTCAAGATAATCTCCAACACTTCCAAACATAACAGTAAACATAAAGAGTATATGGAAAAGTGTGAGAAATGCAAACCAAAGTACCGAACCATATGATACATCAAACCTTTACCGAAGATTTTTAAGTGTACAAAAGGTAGATCAATCATGAACTAATACTTGAAAATTACTCAATAAAGCATAACAAGGTCTGATTGAATAGAACTGTTTATGAATTTTTTTTTTTTTTTTAAGAAAGACCCAAGTGTGCAATTCGTCACAAGATTGATCTCCCCCCCCCCCCCCCCCCCCCCCCCCTTTCCCAACTTATTATGCACATTGTCATCAATGGACGAAAGAGGAAAGACAAAGGCCACAAACTTAAGTGATGAAAGGCACACTAGACACTAGAGATTGTAAAAATACAACAACACTACTATACACAATTACCCTATGAATATTACTTTAATGGAGGAGGATCTTCGAGATGTAATGTCTCTATTGCTGCCACAAAATTTTCAACGTGATGTTTTAGACAATGACCATTAACTGTGAATTGATTGTCATTTGTGGGGTTTTGAATTTCAATGACCCCATTCTCATGGACTGTCTTCACTATATAAGGTCCCGACCATTTACTACACAACTTGCCCAGAAATAAATGTAACCGGGTGTTGTACAAAAGGACCTTTTGAACAAGGTCAAAATTTTTTTGAGAAATGTGTTGGTCGTGAAGAGCTTTCATCTTCGCTTTAGAAATTTACGCATTTTCATACGCATCATTACGTAGTTCCTCCAATTCTAAGAGTTGAAGTTTTTAATAATGTCCAGCATCATCGGGGCTTTCATTCATTTGCCTAATGGCCTAGTAGACTTTGTGTTGAACCTCAACAGGTAGATGGCAAGCTTTGCCATAAACAAGCCTATAGGAGGACATGCCTAACTGTCTTTTGTATGTAGTCTGGTACGCCCAAAGTGCATCCACCAACCTTAAGGACCAATCCTTGCGGTTGGGGTTCACAGTTTTCTTTAAAATATGTTTTATTTCCCTATTGGCGAGTTCTACTTGGCCACTGGTTTGTGGGTGGTAGGGGATTCCGACTTTGTGGAGCACTCCATATCTACGCATCAAGACCCCAACAGGTCTATTACAGAAGTGGGTACCACCATCGCTTATGATAGCACGCGGCATTCAAATCTTGAAAAGATGTTTTCTTTTAGAAATTTAATCACCACTGGGTGATCATTTATACGGGATGCCACTGCCTCTACCCACTTAGATACATAATCAATACCCACTAAAATGTATAAATGTCCGAAAGAACTAGGAAACGGCCCTATAAAGTCGATGCCCCAACAATTAAATATTTCTATGACGGTTATGGAATTCAAGGGCATTATATTTCTTCTAGTAAGAGTACCTAGTCTTTGACATCTATCACAAGCAGTACAAAATATATGCTTTAAACATAGTAGGCCAATAAAATCCACATTAAAGGACTTTAGCAATTGTTTTCTTGGTGGAAAAATGTCCATCATAAGCATATGAGTGGCAAAAACTAATTATATATTGGAATTTATTATCTAGTACACAAAGTCGAATCACCTGATCAGAGCAATACTTGTAAAGGTATGGGTTATCCCACATGAAAACTCTAACATTTCAAAAACATTTCTTTTTATCATTAGATGACCATTGAGATGGAATCTTACCTGAAGCCAAGTAATTAGCTATATCCGCAAACCAAGGGGTACTAATATGAGTAATAGACTGAATGGAAAAAAGTTATTCATCAGGAAAATGTTCCGAAATGGGAGATTTGTCTTGGTCTTGGTCATCGATAGGAAGGCGTGACAAGTGGTCAGCTACCACGTTTTCTACCCCCTTTTTGTCTCGAATTTCTATGTGAAACTCCTGAAGGAGTAAAATCCAACGAATTGGTCGTGGCTTAGCATCTGGCTTAGTGAGCAAGTACTTAAGCGTGGCATGATCAGTATAAACTATGACGAGTGAGCCGACTAAGTGGGATCTAAACTTATCAAGTGTAAAGACCACAGCAAGAAGCTCTTTCTCGGTGGTAGTGTAGTTTATTTGCGTGTCATTTAAAGTTTTACTACCATAATAGATGGCATATAGTTTCTTATCCTTTCGTTGACCAAGCATCGCCCCTATAGTAAAATCACTTACATCACACATGGGTTCAAAAGGTAAAGACGAACGAGGGCTTGCATGATGGGTGCAATGGTCAAGAGCCCTTTCAGCTTGTCAAAAGCTTGTTGGTAAGAGGGTGTCCATTCGAATGGAACATCCGTGGATAACAAATGGCATATAGGACAAGAAATAACACTAAAACCTGGAATGAATCGCTGATAAAACCTAGCATGCCCTAAAAATGAACGGACATCTTTATCATTTGTAGGGGGTGGAAGGTGCTGAATAAGGTCAATCTTAGCTTTGTCAACTTTTATCCCTTTATTTGAAACTGTGTCCTAACACTATCCCTTGTGTCACCATAAAATGACACTTCTCCCAATTAAAGACTAAATTAGTCTCCTTACATCTTTGCAAACCTTTTTCCAAATTTTCAAAGCATTGGTCATAGGTATTCCCATAGACAAAAAAGTCATCCATAAAGACTTCCAAGATTCTTTCTACCATGTCACTAAATAAGCTCATCATGCATCTTTGGAAAGTGGCCGGTGCATTGCACAAGCCGAAAGGTATTCTTCTATAAGCATACATGCCAAAAGGACAAGTAAATGTAGTTTTATCTTGATCTTCTGGGGCTATTTCAATTTGATTGTAGCCTGAGTACCCATCACAAAGCAATAATAAGCTCTACCCGACACCGGCTCTATGACTTGATCAAGGAATGGTAATGGAAAATGATTTTTGGTGGTGACAGCATTGAGATGTCTATAGTCGATGCACATGCGCCATCTTGTCTAGGTTCTAGTTGGTACTAATTCATCTTTGTCATTTTTCACCACTGTTACTCCAGACTTTTTATGGACCACTTGAGTAGGGCTCACCCGCTTAGAATTTGCTATTAGGTAAATAATACCCGCATTGAGAAGTTTCAAGACTTCTCCTCTAACTACTTCTTTCATATTAGGGTTCAATCACCTTTACATTTGGCGAACAGGTTTAGCCTCTTCCTCTAAATATATACGATGTGTGCAAACTAATGGGCTAATACCATGTAAATCAGCAATTGACCACCCTATGGCTTTGCGATGCTTTAAAAGCACATTCTTCAATCGATCCTCTTGGCCTTCAGACAGGCTAGAAGATATCACTACTGGGTAAGATTCACTATCGCCTAAAAATATATATTTAAGAGTGAATGGCAATGGCTTTCGCTTCAGAATAGGAGCTTCCATTTCTGATGGTTCAGGTTTACAAGCACTGAGTCCTAATGGCTCAACACATTGGGTCCAATGACTCACAGATATAGCAAAAACACACTCTGTTACTTCCTCATTTATCACTATTTTTTTTAAACACTCTATTTTCTCATTCTCGATTAAGGCTCTCTCAAGTGGATCTGTCAAAAATTCTCTATTAAAATGTTTTTGTATTAGAATATCTATCATGCTAATCTCCCTGATGTCTTCACCCTCTCTCGGTTTCTTACCCGCATGGAAGATATTCATATCTACAGTCATGTTTCCAAAGGATAAGTTCAACTACCCGCCCTTATAACGAATAATAGCATTAGAAGTTGCCAGGAATGGACGACCTAAAATGACTAAGATAAGAGAATGATCATTTGAGTTCTCCACGGTGTCTAACACTACAAAATCAATTGGGAAGTAGAATTTATCCACTTGGATAAGCACATCTTCCACCATGCCCCTAGGAATCTTAATTGATCAATCAATTAATTGTAGGGTGATTCTAGTAGGTTTCAACTCTCCTAACCCTAATTGTTGATAAACAGAAAAATGTAGCAGGTTCACACTAGATCCTAGATCTAGCAAAGCATTATCAACCCTATGATCTCCAATTATGCATGGAATGGTTGGACTCCCCGAGTCCTTGTATTTTGGTGGAAGATTTACTTGTAGGACATCTCTAGCTTCTTGGTTCAGAAAAGAGGTTTCTCTTACAGTAAGTCATCTCTTAATGATGCACAAGTCTTTTAAGAACTTTGCATAAGAATGAATCTGCTTAATGGCATCTAGGAATGGAATATTGATTTTCACTTGCTTGAATACCTCATAAATTTCAGAATTTATTAGTTCTTGCTTCGGTTTGGCTAATCTATGAGGAAATGAAACACGTGACAAATCCTCTACGTCGATGTCCGTAGATTTATCCCTAGACTAATCGTCCCTAGGCTTCTTTCTTAACTCCTCCACTACCTCTTTAGGATTGTTTTTATCCTTTTTTGATTTTTTCCTACTCTTTTGCTAGTGTCCTTCCTAGGTGTAGAATCTTTACTTGGAATAGTTTTATCTATGGCTTTTCCACTCCTTAAGGTGGTTACTGCTTAAACTTGCTCATGATTTGGCAGATTTAGATTTATCTCTACACCATGAGCTTGCCTATTAGGTTTGGGTAATAGTTGAGCAGGGAATGTGCCTTTCTCTTTGGTCAATGATTAAGTAAACAAAGTCTTTAACTCTTTTATAGATTTATCAAGTCTAGCATTAGTTGCTTGATGTACCTGTATGAATAGGGTCAAAGGATCCTCTATAGGTCTCAGAGGAGGTGGTCTATAAATGTTTGTTGTTGGTGATGAAAATTGTTGACCTTGTGCTTAGTATTGATTAAGGGGGCTATTAAATTGTTGCGAGTGTTGGAATTGTTGGGGTGCTGAGTTACCATCATTCCTCCAACTGAAGTTGGAATGGTTCCTCCACCTTGGGTTATATGTAGATGCATATGGGTTTCCTTGTCCTTGTGGGGCCTGTGTTGGTTTACTATAAGGGGCAATAACATTTACTTAACCATGCGATACTTCCCTAAAGGCTAGAATTGTGGGGCAAAGATTTGTCCTATGCTCATTACTATCGCACACACTACAATTAACTTGGGTTTCACTCTCAACTGTTGCAATTCTTTCATTTCTAAGGCGTCTAATCGCTTAGTCAATGTGGTTATTTTTGAATTATCCTCATCTAAATGCCTTAACGGATATATGATGCATGTCCTTAAGTTGTTTCTAATCTCGAGATTTTTAGTCCCTGTGGTGTACCAATCTCTCGCATTATCAGCTAGAAAGTCAAAGAAGTCATAAGCTTCTTTTGGAGATTTATCATAGAAAGAACCGTTGCACATTGTCTCCACAAACCTTTTGAGTTCGGGAGTCAAGGCCGAAAAGAAAGTACTAACCAACCTACATGGTTCTTGTCCATGATGCAGACACGAATTCAAAAGTTCTCTATATCTCTCCTAACTATGGTAAAATGTTTTTTCAAAAGGAGTGAACTGTGAAATTTGGCGACGAATCGCGTTTGTGCGATGCTTAGGAAATAACTTTTTTAGAAACTCGGCCTGAAGGACATCCCATGATGGAATAGACCACGGCCTTAAAGAATTTAACCAAATTTTAGCTTTATCTTTTAACGAAAATGGAAACAATTTGAGACGGATGGTCTCGACAGAGCAGGTATTATCAAAACACATGTAACAAACCTCTTCAAATGCTTTAAGTTGGGTATATGGATTTTCAAAATCCATCCCATGAAAATGTGTGACTAGTTGCATGATACCTGACTTAAGATGGAATGCATTTTGGTCAAGAGGTAATATAATGCAAGAGTTTTGAGTCTGTCTTTTTGGGTTAAGATAATCTTTCATAGTTCTTTGTGGTGGTGCAGGCACTTGGGGTTGTGGGGGTTGTATGTTGTTACTGTTGAGTCAAGGTTGATCCTTGTTGACTCAAGGTTAATTCCCATGTTGATTTTGATGATAACTAAACCTTGTGTTATGTTACTAATGAATTTACTTAGTGTGCAGATTAACAAAGTTCATAGTTTAGATTTAAAGTTGAATCTTAAGTCTAATACATATTAAGGAGAATGCACAACAAGTTCAAGAAGCAAGCAATGAATTCAAAGAGCTATGCAATGAACCAAACTGAGAAACGATGCCTATCTCTGCTTCAAACATATGTTTTACATTCGAAAAGATTGAAGGTGTTCAATTAAAGCTTCTTTCAATTATGCATAGTTTCAATGAAGATTGATTTGCACCAGACTAAAGACTTCATGAGAATATGCAAAGATCAGTTGAAGAAGTGCAATGCTCAGTTGAAGATGAATTGGTTGTTGAAGAGGTTGGAAAATGCTCAAGAGATGATCTCATCTGGTATGCTTAAGACCAATTCAAGACAATGTGATTGAAGTTGCTGAGAAGATGGCTCACAATGAATATCTGATCTCTACATGGAATTCAAGTGAAGAATTCTTCTACAATATAAAGGATCAATGAAGATTAGATGTGTGAAGAGATTTCATCAACTCTAAAAAAAGTCTCATTGAAGTGATCTGTAATAAAGAATGAAGAATTGCTAACAAAGAGAGGAAATCAGAATTGAAGCATTGTGAAGCTTCACAAAATTGAGGTAGATTGGCATTGAAGAAGATATCCTACAATAATAGAAGAGGCTTTGCAATTGAAGAAGAAAAGATCAACATTGATCTAATGAAGCTTTGACAGTTTGAGATTCAAAAAGAAGATCAACATCCAATGATTGATTCAATCCAAATTGAATAAAAGTTAACTCTGATGAGTTAGGAAGATTTGATTGATCATCATACCCTAAAGACATACTCCTTGAAGTTCTTATACCAGTTCTTTGATAAGCTTGATCAATAGAAATCTGAAAGCTGAATTCTAGGCAATGAGGGGACTCAAGGAAATGAGGAGTTGCCTCCTAATCACAGACGTAAAAGGTCTGAAGACAAATTGGGCAATGAGGGGACTCATGGAAATGAGGAGTCACCTCTTGATCACAGACTCAAAAAGGCCTGAAGACATATTGAACAATGAGGGGACTCATAGAAATAATGTGTCGCCTCTTGATCTCAGAAGCAAAATGTCTGGAGACTAAATAAACAATGAGTGGATACATTGTAATGAAGTGTCGCCTCATGAAGACAGACGCCAAGGCTTGAAGATAAGATGATCAATGAGCGGACATATTGTAATAAAGTGTCGTCTCATGAAGACAGACGCCAAGGCTTGAAGATAAGATGATCAATAAGCGGACACATGAAGATAAAGTGTCGTCTCTTGGTAGCAGAAGTAAAAGGCTGGAAGTTTAAATGATCAATGAGTGGACAGCAGAAGCCTAATATGAAGAAGACAGATGAACAAGGAGTCGCCTCATCAACATGAAGAGGGGACTCATGAACTCAGTGAACATCGTCTGATAAATGCAGAAGCAGGAAGTGTCGACACCACAAAAAATGGAGCCGACTCCCTCTATTATAACGGCTATTTTTCTTAACGTTATAACGGATTGGACGCACATTAATGATAACCAACCACCTCCAACGGATGGAATGAATGCAAGGGTATATATACTAGACTTCAACTGCATTTATACATAAAAATCAAGAGGAAGAAACAATAAGAGACAAGAATCACTGATATACACTGAATATTCTTCCTGCCTTCATCTGTGAGCTTTGATTATAAATCTACTCTTACTCGAGAGTTTGTTTGTGAGTTGTACACTCCTATATACTTGTAACTGAGAGTTTGAGAGTTCTCTTGTGTAAAGCAAAACTCTTGTAAAGTTTGAGTGGAGTTTGGACAAAACCACTTAGGAAGTGAAGAGCTCGGTGAGGAGTTCTTGTAGAGTGAGTTGAGCACTTTGTCAATCAGCAACCCATCTTGTAATATTTGATTACATAGTGGAAGAAGGCTTCAAGGAGGTCTTGGGATGAGGACGTAGACCACGGTTTGTGGTTGAACCTCAGTAAATCTGTATCTCTCTCCTATTGCTCTGTTTTCTTTGCTTCTCATAATAACATTGTTTTGCATATAGATTAACCATTGCTATATTGTTTAGATTAATCTTAATTAATCTTAACTTGTATAAATATTCGAAAAACCCAATTCAACCCCCCTCTTGGGTTGCCTATTAGACCAACAGTTACCCCTATCTATATTCCCATCATTACCTAGTAAGTGAGCCATGTCAAAGTCTATCGATATAGGTGTAGTATCGGAAAGAACTCTAGATCTAGTGGCATAAACAGGTGGGGTTGCTCTCAAAAGTCTACCTAAACTGTTCCTCTGCCAAACTGACATGCAAAGCAATGCACATGAATGCACCAATCTGTCACAACAGTGAAGTAAAGATCAACAATATTTAATTTAAATTTTCAACCGAACCAGCAATCTCCACATAAAATATCTAGCAATTTGCAATTAAACCCTAAACTGCCTCTAAACAAATATAAAATTTATCTAAAAGAAACTAGAAAAATAAGAAAAGAAAATCTAATATGCTCACAGATAGTAGGGATAGAACGAGGTTACCCAATTGAGCGATTGAATTTCCTCGTTGTTGTAGTTTGATGGTGAAGCTATTTCTGCAAGAATCAATTCCTCCCGAGTTCGTTTGCTTTGTTTTTGTTCTTGTATATTTTTATTTTTGCCTTGTTTATTTTTCTTACCTTAGCTTATTTGCTTTGTAATGTCCCCGGCAATGGCGCCAAAAACTGATCGCTCCTGAATAGTGCAATTTATATCCGCTAGTGTGCAGTTGCGATATAGTAATAATATCTCGGTAAGTCCGAGGTCGATCCACAGGGAAATTAAAGAATAAGTTCTATGATTAAGGTCTGCAGTTAGGACAAAATAATAACGAACTCAGAATCAATTAAAATTGCAGGAAAGCTTCCAAAAAGAAATTAAAAATCACTTGTTGAAGATGGTTGATCTAAATTATCCGACAATAAAATTAAACTAATGTTTAAGAGTTTGTTCAAATAATATAAAGAGGTCTTGGCAGGGTTTGATCCAGTAATAGGCCTACAGGTAGATTCCCAAGATAATTTTAATTAAAGAAACTTAAGATTCGATTACCCTTTTAGAGTTGATATTCAGTTATTTACTAGTGTTCATACCAGGTTCCTATTCATACTTGTCCCAGTTTATAAACCTGTCTACAAAGTATGTTTGAAACTTAATCAAGAACAGTAGATTTCTAAAGTACTCTTAATAGGAATATATATGCAATTATAATCAATATCCTTATCAAAAATTCTAGGTATACGTATCCCTTCTTATAAATCAGTTTATACATACATGCTAGATATGATCAAGAAAATTATTTTTGAAGATATTCATGGGCAAGAAAATGAATTTTGGTCCAAGATCTTGAAATATTGGAAAATAAATAACTATCTTGAATTTCTACCTATAACCTAGTTACATTCTCAACCCATTCCAATAATGGATTTAGCTACTAAAAAACATTATAAAGATTGCAAGAATTGAAATAATAATTAAAGAAAGAAAACGCTACATTAAAGAAATATAATCTGGAATTCCTAATAAGAACAAGAAAGAAAAACTAAAGATAAAAATTAAAAATTAAAGATGCTCCCTTGAAAGATGAAAAGATTCGTAACTTCCAAAGCATGGATGATTCCTCCTTCCAAAACCCTAGAATTCTTCTCCTCTTCCGGAATATGAAAACTCGTAAGTCTATTCTACTACCTCCTAATCTATACAATTAAAAAGTTAGTTAATATATATAAATCCCATTGTCAGTCGTACGGATGGTTCCCACCGAGTGCTCAAATGGGCTAGGTCTCTTCATGAAAGTTGTAGGTCTCGAAAAGTTATATAAAATTGACATATTATAGGCTTGAATAGCCTTTCTGATTAGTGAGATATGAGTTTCCAAAGTTTCAGCTCTATGTCGCGCTCAGATTTTTCACACTTGAGGAATACTCACACAAGCGGGAAAAATACTATACTTTCTCGTTAGAACTCAGCCTCCTAGAAGAATGAGTGCGACTAGGTTTGAATTGAAAATTGATTGGAATAAAGGGCTTTTGAAAAATATTTGGAGTCGCCACCTAACTTGATTAAGGTGAGTTAGGTCACCTAAAAATTAAGAATAATCCGAAGACTACACTTAGGAGTTTTGAAAAACGATTTGAAAATATCTCCTCAAGAGAGGGTTTTTAAGAAAAACGGGTTGTTTGGCGACCTTTGAAAAATATTTAGCCCTTTTTTGAAAAATAACTCCTTTTGGTCTACGAAAACAGTGATTCTGGGTTCGGAGGTTGGTTACGTGTAGGGAAAATACACTAAGCCATCACCCTACCTCGCCTTTTCGGTACCTACACGTCAATCTACCCTAGATTCACCTATGAGAGTCTTTAACTAACTAATGTTCAATCTTATCCACTTTGAAAAACATTGTTTAAAAAGAAACTAACATGATGCATGATATGCAAGTACAATAGAAGAGAGTTGATTTGGAAAATAGATTTAAAAAGAAAACTTTGATTTGATTTTAGAAGAAAGATTTGAAAGGATAGATTTAAAATTGAAAATTTTTAAAATTTGAAAATTGAGATTTGAAAATAGATTTTTGGAATTGGAAATTGGAAATAGAACATAGAATTGGAAACTTGGAGAAGATTGTTGAATTGGAGATTTGAAAGAAGTTGTGGAAATAGAAATTGAAAGATGTTGTGGAATTTGATATTTGAAAAATGTGGTGACCGCACCCATGAGGGTTGCCTACGTATCCTTTTGGAGGAATCAGGTCAGTCGTAGTTCGGACAAGAGTCCGATTGAAAATAGAAGAGTTGATTGGAAAAGAGATTGAATTGGAAATTGGATTGGAAGATTGAGAGATTGAACTTTGATTGGAAGATTTGAAAGGACTTGACTTTGAAAAACTTGGTTTTAGGAAACCTAGACTTAAGGACCTCGAAAAGAAGGATTGGATTTGACTTAGAAATATTTTAGAGAAGAATTGACTTGAATATTGGACTTGGAAGATTAGGAAGACTTGGATTTAGGAAAGGCTCGGATTAGAAAAGTTTCAAAATAAGAAAGTGTCATTTTAAGAAAGTTTCGTTGTCGGAAGGTTTTGGTTTAGGAAACGTTCATCTTAGGAAGGTTTTAGGTTTAGGAAAGTTTCAACTTATGAAAGTTTTGAATTTGGAAATCTAAGAATTTAAAAAGATTTTAAATTAGGAAATATTTAGAAAAGGTTTGAATTAAGAAAGTTCCAACTTAAGAAAGGTTTTGAAAGAAGAAAAGGTTTTGAAAATAAGGAAGTTTTGAAAATAAGAAAGTTTCAAGTTTAGAAAGTTTTAGATTTGGAAAGATTTGAAGTTTTAAGAAAGTTTAGAATTTAGAAAGTTTTAGATTTAGAAAGTCTTAAGTTAAGAAAGTTTTGAACTTAGAAAGTTTTGGATTTGAAAAGATTTTGAAATTTAGAAAACTAGGATTTTGGAAAGATTTGGGTCTAGAAAGTTTTAACTTAAGAAAGCTTTGAATTTGGAAAGATTTGAAATTTAGAAAGTTTTAAAGTTTGAATTTTAAAAAACCTTGAGATTAGGAAAGGTTGAGTTTAGGAAAGATTTGAAAACTTAGATTTGGAAAGTTAAGATTTGGAAATGGGTAGAATTCGGAAAGGAGTTGAATTAGGAAAGATTTGAAAGCTTAATGTTTAAGGAAAGATTTGGAGGTTTTAGGAAACTTATGGTTTGGAAAGATAGGAAATTAGGAGAGAATTGAATTATGAAAGATTTAAATTTTGAGTTTTAAAATTTAGGAAAGATTTTAATGTTCAAGTTAAGATTTAGGAAAGTAGAAGATTAGGAAAAAGTTGGATTAGGAAGGGATTGAATTTTGTTCCTAAGAAGAAGTGCTTTGATTTTGTTTTCAAAAACAGAGGATTAGATATAGTTTCCTAAACGGGGAGATTGGATTTGGTTTCCTAAAAGAAAGGTAGGATTTGACAAGGATTTGGAAAAAGAAGTTTCTAGAAACCCTAGATTTGGAAGGGTATAGTTTTGTCGTAGAAAATATGTTTTGGAAATATGTATAGTTTTGATGTGAAAACAAGAAGTTTTGGAAACCTAGGTTTTAAGGCAAGTTTGAAAACCAAATTTTTAAAAAGAAAATTAGGGTTTCATAATTGTGAGTTCTAGGGCTTGACTTGGACACTAAGAAAAAGGATTTTTGAAAAGTGCGTTTTTGGAAACGAAGATTTTTAGAAGGGAATCCTAGAGAGGAGTTTCTAGAAAGAAGATTTTGGGAGGAGAGCTTTTTAGAAAGATTTTTGGAAGGAGATTGTTGGAGAGAATTTTTAGGAAAGTGAATTTAGGGAGTGTTTTTAAAAAGTGAATTTGGAGGAGAGGATTTTGGAAAGGGGTTGAAAAAGAGAGTTTTGAAAAATAGATTTTTGGAGTGAGCTTTTTGAAAATAACTTTGGAAATGAGAGTTTTAGGAAAGTACGTTAAAAGAGGAGGTTTTAGGAAAAGAGATTTTTGAAAATAGAGTATTTTGGAAAGTATAAAAATATCTCACTTTCCTAAAGCGATTCTAACCATAAGAAGGCTAGAACCACTTGAAGAAAGTGGTTTTGAAAACAACAATGGTTGAAAATATGGACCATATTGGTCACTTTGAATGTAACACTTTCCTAAAGCAATCCTAGCCATGGAAAAGCTAGAATCACCTTAGGATTGTGATTTTGAAAACTTGTTTTGAAAAAGGGGATTTTGATGCAATTTTGAAAACAAGTTTAATGCAAGCTTTGAAAACGAGTTTGAAAACGATTTTTTGAAAAATGCAAGATCATGATATGCACAATGCAAGTTTGGGGTCGTGAACATACAAGGTTAAGGCTTCACCACATAATCAAGGGGGCCGAACCCACGTGGTCTCCGGTTAGCCTAAAGGAAAGCCCTCGACACGGTGACCCTCCAATAGTCTAATCCTACACATGGACCGGGAGTTCTCTTGTTTCAAGCATGCAAAGAAAAGGGGGGGGGGGAAATGGGGGATTAAAATAGAGAAAACCCAAGTGGGTTAGGAAAGAGAAGAGAGAGGGGGAAGTGCAAAAATTTAAAGAGAAAACCTATTGTATGCCTTGTTTATTTTGCACGCCTTGCTTGTCTTCGGTCTTGATCTTCGTATTGATCTTCGTCTTCAATTCTTAAGAGTTGTCTTCAATCTTCAAACTTCATATTGCAGCTCTTCAAGTCTTCAAAAGAGGGTTGAAGGCTAGTGTATAAATATATGGGAGTGTGTAAGAGTGTATATGAGGCTAGGGTTTAGTGTATGGTGGCTAGGGTTTGGAAAACCTAAGGAAGCTAGGGTTTAGGGAGTGTTCGAGCTCTGTATATCGAATTTTGGTGTTTTTGGACTGATTTTGCGAACCTCTTTCATGTTGGAAAAGGCTCTGTATTTATAGAGATGGGATAGACCTGGCACCTATTGTAGTGGCGGTAGGCCAATTTTCCTCTTGGTGCCACTAAGAGTGGCACCAAGCCAATTCTTGGCTTGGCGCCACTACTAGTGGCACCAGCCAGTTAAGAAAGTATTTAGGTCGGCGAGCAACGTATCTTTGACTAGATTTAGGCACCTGTACTAGTGACTACCATACAATTTTCAGCCTGGCGTCACTAGAAGTGACTCCGAAAAGTCCAAGAATGATTTAAGGGACCGGGATTGGCCCGAAAGGCCGAAAAAGAGCAGGAACGCTTAAAATAGTGTCCCAGAGGTATTTGACTTGAAAAATGAGGACAAGATGTGACGGAAGGGTTGACCGGGCCTTTAAGGGCAAAACGGTCAATCGGGCCGAAAAGCTACCGAGACGAACTCGGACTGTCCCGGAAGAAGACTCGAGATTTGGAAACATTATTCAGAATATTTCCAAAGGTTTCCGGTTTGATTCCCAAAGCCGGTGTGGTCGGAAAAGGTGACCGGCCTACCAGGGGCAAAACGGTCATTTCACACCGGGTTTGCCGGAACTGACTTAGAATGACCTGAAAGGATAAAGAAAGGTTGAGGACACTATAAAAAGCATTCTGAAAAAGTTACCGGTTTGATACCCAGAGCCGGTGTGGTCAGAAAAGGCGACCAGCCCTCCAGGGGCAAAATGGTCATTTTGCACCGGGTTTGCCGGAACTGACTCGGAATGATTCGGAAAGGTAAATAAAGGTTGAGAATACTATAAAAAGCGTTCTCAGAAAGTTACCGGTTTGATACCCAGAGCCAGTGTGGTTAGAAAAAGCGACCGACCCTCCAAGGGCAAAACGGTCATTTTGTACCGGGTTTGCCGGAACTAACTCGGAATGATCCGGAAAGATAGAGGAAGGCCGAGAATACAATAAGAAGCATTCTCGGAAAGTTATCGGCTTGATACCCAGAGCTGGTAGGATCGGAAAAGGAGACCGGCCCACTAGAGGCAAAACGGTCATTTCGCACCGGGTTTGCCGGAATTGACTCGGAATGATCCGAAAAGATAGAGGAAGGTTGAGAATACTATAAGAAATATTCTTAGGAGATTACCAGTTTGATACCCAGAGCCGGTGTGGTTCCTGGGGCGTTCGGATGCCTAGCGGCGAAATGGTTAGCTTGACCAAAAAGTCTCAGAATTGGCCTAAGGGGTAGTTTGGTCATTTTTCACCGAAGTGGGCTAGCAGGGACTGGTGTTGACCTTGGTTTTGAGTGTTTTCACCACTTTGACGGCGATCGTCGTAACATAGGGGTTTGTTGGCAATTCCCTATATCGACCTGTTTGCGAGTATTTCCGCTACTCTGACGGTTGCGATGTTTGCCAGTATTTTCGCTACTCTGACGGTTCGCTATCATTTTCGAGACTGCCTAATCTCGGGAAGCTGCTAAAAGGGACTTAGCGCTTGAGAAGTCAACTTTCTCGGAAGGTTTGCCTAAATGAAAATTTCTGCATTGACGGGCTAGCAGGCACCAAAGGTAGACCGTTCTACCATCTAGAGGACTTGGGGTCTCGTCCCAGTCGACAGGTTTAAAGGGACTTACTGTTTCGAAGAGATTTTCTTTGAAAAACGTGTTGAACCGTCTCAAGGAATAAACTGTCTCGAGAGAGGGATTGGAATTGGAAATGGGTCTTATCTTCTTCGGAAAGACGTGCCTGATTTAGAACCGTCTCGAGGGATAAACTGTCTCGAGAGAGGGATTGGAAAGGAGACTTACCGTCTTCGGAAAGACGTGCCTGATTTGGGACTGTCTCAAGGAATAAACTGTCTCGAGAGAGGGATTGGAATTGGAAAGGACAATGCCCCTAAGGGCATTTTGGTCATTTTGCCTCTATTTGGGACTGGCGAGCCCGCGAAGCGATGGACAAATGGGATTTAGACTTAAAGAGTTGGTTTTGATTGGAATATGTCCATATTGACTTAAGTACCAGTCTGGACAAAGCGTAGACTACCGAGCGGTCAAAAATGGGGTGCTTACACTCTGCATGCTTTAGTAGCTTGCACTTTAGCAGCAACCTCTTAAAATCTATGATTAAATTGCATTCGAAATCATTCCATTTAAGCTCAAAAACCGTTCAAATGCATAGGCCACCGTTCGAATGCATCAGAGGACCGTCCGAATGCTACGTTGTACGCACTTTGAACGAGAAAACCTGCTCTTTGAATCTTTCGAACGTACTTCGAACCTGAATTTGACGTGATACCGTTCGACGTACCGTTCGAATGCTTCTGTATACCGTTCGAACACCCTTTGAACGCCTATGTTATTTCAGTGCCAATTAATCACTTTTTAGCTAGGATTGCTGAAAATAACCACAAAACTAAGTTAGTAACAAATTAAGATTAAAATTAACACAATTAAACATAATATAAAACTAACAATTAGCTAATTAAGATATGTAGATTGCACTTTTAGAGTACAATCAGAACATTTGGAAAAAAAGATCATCTTGTTGCTTTGTTTTGGAGAGCAAAACAAAGGATTATTTTTTTTTAGTGTTTTTGGAACAAAACACTTGGTGTAAAGGTTTGCTAGCAACTGGGCAAGCTAATGGTGTAAAGTTATTTGAAGAATAGTGAATTTGCCCAAGAAAGGAGCCTTGGAGGTGGACGTAGGTTTGGCATAAGAGGAGCCAACCGAACCACTTAAATCATTGTGTTTGAGCTCTTCTCTTTTCTCTTTTTATATCTTGCTTAATATCTTTCTTATATATATAATCTTGATATACTTGAGATACACATGCACACTTAAATCCATTGTACTAATCTCACATTGATTATATCTTGTGTTATCTTCTTCATTATTTATCTAGCTTAATATTTTATATCTTTTCTATTGCATCTCACATCTTGAAAATTAAGTGTATTAGATTATTTTAAATTTTAATTTTTAATTATTAACCCAATTCACCCCCCTTCTTGGGTTGCCACCTGGTCTAACAATTGGTATCAGAGCAAGAGATCTAGTATTTGGCTTAACCGTCATAGAGTAGATAATGGCAACCATAGTAGGAATATCACTTACCGAAGGTCAATCTACCAATAGACCTCCTTTATTCATTGGCACAAATTATAATTATTGAAAAGTTAGGATGAGAATTTACATTCAAGCTGTGGGTTATGAATTATGAAGAGTTATAGTTAATGGTCCTAAAATAGCAACCAAAGCCATAGGTGAACAAAAAGTGCTTAAAGAAGAAAGTGAATGGAATGAGAATGACTTAAAAAGTGTTCAAATAAATTCTAAAGTCATGAACTTACTATATTGTGCATTAGATTCTAATGAGTTTAATAGAATCTCTACATATGAGTCGGCTAAGAAAATTTGGAACAAATTAGAAGTTACACATGAAGGAACTAATCAAGTCAAAGAGTCTAAGATTAGCATGTTTGTTCATAAATATTAATTGTTTAAAATGAATCAAGAGGAGTCTATTTTTTATATGTTTACTAGATTTACTGATATTATAAATGCCTTGAAATCTCTTGGTAAATATTATACTAATGTTGAAATGGTGAGAAAGATTCTTAAGTCTGTACCAAGGAGTTAGGAGCCAAAAGTAACTACAATACAAGAAGCCAAAGTCTGTACCAAGGAGTTAGGAGCCAAAAGTAACTACAATACAAGAAGCCAAAGATCTCACAAAACTTAACTTGGATGAGCTCTTGGATTCACTTATGACTCATGAGCTTACCATGAGAATGGATGACAACGAAAGCAAAAAGAAGAAAAGCATAGCATTGAAATCATCCACCACTTCCGCTACATTTGATAGCAACGATGGAGAAACTAATAATGAAGATGAGGAGCTTGTCATGATTACAAATAAATTCAAAATATTTTTAAGAAAGAAGAAGCAAGCCGAATGAAAATTTTCAAAGAATGATAGAGCAAAAGAAGAAGGTAAAAAAAAGGATACAATAATTTGTTATGAATGCAAAAACCGGGTCATATAAAATTTGAGTGTCCTCAACTCAAAAATTTAAGGAAAAAGGACAAAAAGAAAGCCATGGTAGCTGCTTGGGGAGAAAGTGATGATAGTAGTTCCGAAGAAAGTGATAATGAAGTTGCTAACCTATGCTTAATGGCAAAGAAAGATAATAAGGTATGTGATACTTTTAATGAACATTTTTATTATGAAGAATTACAAAATGCTTTTGAGGAATTGCATGATGATCTTAAAAAGTTAGGCATAAAAAATATAGCCCTCAAAAGGATTATTTCTTCTCTCTCTCAAAAAAATAAATTTTTGAAACATAAAAATGAAATTTTGAAAAAGAATGTTGAACACTTATCTTCGAAACTTAAAACTTCAATTTCAAATGATTTGAAAAATAAAAATGGTACTTTGAAAATAAAAGTTGATGAATTGAATAATACTCTTTCAAAGTTTGTAAAAGGAAGAGAAAATTTTGATATGATACTCGGAAAACAAAGATGTGTTTTTAACAAAGTTGAAATTGGTTACAATCATTTTCAAATGCAAAAGTTTTACAAAAATTTCTTTGTTAAAACAACATCTAATCCACACTTTACATGTTATTATTACCATAAGAAAGGTTATCAATCACATTCTTGCCCACTTAAAAAATATATATATGGTGGAGTCCAACAAGTTTGAGTTCCTAAAAAAATTGTGAGTTCAAGTAATTTTAAAGCTAACCTCCATGGCCCCAAGAAAGTTTGGGTACCAAAAATCAATGATTGATTTGTTTTTGTAGGTTCGCCTAAAATCTAAAAGGGCAAGATGCTTTCTTGATAGTGCTTGCTCAAGACATGTGATGGGTGTAGAATCAATGTTTACAACTTTAGTACCCAAAGATGAGGGACATGTGATTTTTGGAGATAATAGCAAAGGAATGATTATTGGTATTAGTAGTATCGGTAAAAGTCTTTTTCCTATTATTAAAAATATTTTACTTGTTGAAGGCTTGAAACATAATTTGATTAGTATTAACTAATTATGTGATAAAGGAAATAGAGTTATTTTTTAAAATACTTATTGCATAATAGAAAGTATTGTAGATAATAAAATATTATTTGTTGGTCATAAGCATGAAAATGTATACGTTATTGATCTTAATGATATATCTTCTAGTGATGTAAAATGTTTTTCGACTATGAGTGATAGTAATTGGTTATGGCATAGAAGGCTTACACATCCTAGCATGGATTTGATTTCAAAACTTTAATAAAAACAAACTAGAATTTCTTTTAAATCTAAAAATATTATTTCTACCTCTAGACCATTACAATTGTTACATATTGATTTATTTGGTCCAACTAGGACAATTAGTTTGGGTGGAAACCAATATGCACTTGTCATTGTTGATGATTATTCAACATATACATGAACATTTTTTCTTGCATATAAAGATGATGCATTACATCCTTTTGCAAAATTTTGTAGAAAGATTCAAAATAAAAAAGGTTTTACAATTACAATTATTAGAAGTGATCATGGTGATAAATTTAACAATTTATAATTTGAAAAATATTGTGATAAAAATTGTTTTGAACATAATTTTTCGACACTAAGAATACTACAACAAAATGGTGTTGTAGAAAGAAAAAATAGAGCTCTTGAAGAAATAGCTAGAACAATGTTATGTAAAAATAATCTAACAAAATATTTTTGGGCTGAAGTCATTAATACCGCTTGTTATGTTATGAATCGTGCTATGATTAGACTTATACTTAAGAAAACCCCATATGAACTTTGGAAAGAAAGAAAACCGAATATTAGTTATTTCCATGCTTGTGGATGTAAATATTTTGTTTTGAATAATAACAAAGAGAATTTGGGTAAATTTGATGCTAAATCCGATGATACCACATTTTTTGGATATTCTATATCTAGTAAAGCTTATAGAATATTTAACAAAACAACCTTAGTGGTAGAAGAATCTATTCATGTAGCATTTGATGAATCTAATAATGTTTTTTCCAAGAAAATTTCAAGTGACAATGATATAAATATTGAACAAAGTATGAAATATTTTACCATTATGGAAAGAGAAGATGGATCTTTAAAACAATCTTTCATAGAAAAGAATCAGGAAGAAAGTTCAATTGAGTTTCTTCCAAGTGAAGAAGGATCCAAAGAAAATGCACAAGACTTGCCAAAAGACTGGAGGTATGCACACAATCATCTTAAAGAGTTGATTATTGGTAATCTCTCACAATGTATAAAAACTTGTTCTTCACTCCGTAATATTTTTGGTAATTTAGCATTTGTATCTCAAATTGAACCTAAATATTTTAAAGAGGCTGAAAATAATAAAAGTTGGATCTTAGCTATGCAAGAAGAGTTAAATCAATTTGAAAAAAATAAGGTTTGGACTTTAGTTCCAAGATCTAATGACTATCCCATGATTGGTATAAAATAGGTTTTAGAAACAAAATGGATGAATCTGGGGTTGTTATTAGAAATAAAGCTCGATTGATAACTCAAGGTTACAACCAAGAAGAAAGAATTGATTTTGATGAAATATTTGTACCCGTAGCTCGACTTGAAGCTATTAGAATGTTATTTGCATTTGTATGTTTTAATAATTTCAAAATTTACCAAATGGATGTTAAAAGTATATTTTTAAATGGCTATATTTGAGAAGAGATTTATGTTGAACAACCTCCTGATTTTCAAAATCATGATTTTTCAAATCACATTTTCAAACTTATAAAAGCTTTATATAGTTTAAAATAAGCTCCTAGAGCATGGTATGAAATATTAATTAAATTTTTAATTAATAATGGTTTTTCAGAAGGAAAAATTAATACCACTTTTTTTTATAAAATCTAAAGATTATGACATGTTAGTAGTGCAAATATATGTTATGATATTATTTTTGGTGCTACTAATGAAGAGAGGTGCAAAGAATTTTCTAAATGTATGCATGGAGAATTTGAAATGAGTATGATGGGAGAATTAAATTTCTTTCTTTGACTCCAAATTAAGCAATCTAAGGAAGACATTTTCATCAATCAATCCAAGTACATAAAGGATTTATTAAAAATGTTTGAAATGGAGAACTTAAAGCTTATTGGGACTCCAATGGGTACTACTACAAATCTTGACAAAGATGAAAATGGTAAGTCGGTAAATAAAAAAAAATACCGAGATATGATTGGCTCATTACTTTACTTAACTGCTACTAGATCCGATATCATATTTAATGTGTACATGTGTGCTCGATTTCAATCATGCCCCAAAGAATTACATTTTACTATTGTCAAAAAAATGTTTCGTTATCTATTAGGAACACAAAATATAAGATTGTGGTATCCTAAAGACATATCTTTCGACTTAATTGGATATTCTGATGCAGACTATGCTAGTAGTAAAATTGATAGAAAAAGTACTAGTAGCATGTGCTAATTTGTTGAACACTCTTTAATCTCGTGGTTTAGTAAGAAACAAAATTCGCTTGCTTTATCCACTACTGAAGCCGAATATATTGCGGCTAGAAGTTGTTGTGCTCAAATTTTATGGATGAAACAACAATTAGAATGTTTTTTTATCACATTTTGATCATATTTCTATTAGATGTGATAATACTGGTGTTATTAACTTGTATAAAAATTCAATCCAATATTTTAAAACTAAACATATTGAAATTTGACATCATTTTATAAGAGATCATGTTCAAAAGAGTGATGCTGTTCTTGAATTTGTTAACACTGACCATTAATTGGTTGATATTTTCACAAAATCCCTAAGTGAAGATAAATTTTGTTTTATAAGAAGAGAACTTGGTATGTCTAATCCTATTATATAAATACCTGATGTTAATGAATTTTTGAAAGAATGACAAATACTTCTATTTTCATTTTTATAGAAAGAGCATATACTTGTTTACCATGTTTATTTGAGTTGATGACAAAGGGGGAGAAATATAGAGTTTCTAAAAGAGATTGAAATGTAAATATTGACTTATTAGGATAAGTCAAGTAGTGAGGGGGAGATATAATTTTTTTTTAACAAAATTTTAAGATAATTACCTTATATATGTTTCTAAATAATTAATGGTTGTCATAATAAAAAAGGGAGATATTGTTAGCCTCAAGTTTTCACTAATTGATTTTGATGATAACAAATATAAATTTTTTAATGATTAAAATTTGGTTAATCTCAAAATTTCACAATAAAGTATGTTTAATGTATCAGTTAAGATTTTTAAAGAATTTTATGTTAAAAGTTTAAATATATTATGCATTTCAATGATAAATCAATTAATTTTTTTATTTATGTTTTAAATGTTAATTATCTAACATTTCTTGAAGTTATTGTTAATCTTGAGCTTAAAATGAATACATAGCATGAAAAAGAAGACTAAGTCAAAGATAATGGTAAGAAAGCTCATTAGAGATAGTTTCAATATTATGTATATAACTTTTGATTTAATCGTTGGATTGATTTGACTTTTGTGGCATTGAAAATAAGACTCAAATTTCTGTAAACAATATTCTATGAGGATTTCGTGAATAGAATGTCTTGTAGGACAAAACTGAGATAGAAGGTGACACATTGGAGCAAAAGTTCAAAATATGATAGCTGGGAGATAGCTTGAGTAATTTTATCATTAATCTTGATCTAACCACTGGATATCTATGATTCTTATTGATCTAAAAAGATGACTTCCAAGGCTACAATGTTTATCTTATAGACAATTTCAAATTCAAACGTTATAAAAGAGAAAATCGAGGTGGAAGTCAAAACAACTCTGCAAAAATTTAAATATGTGAACTGGGAGACGGCTTGAGTATTTTGATGATAACTTTTGATCTGACCATTGGATCAATCTGATTTTTGAGGTTTTGAAAAGTTGACTTCCATGTTTACAACTTTTCTCTTATAACATTTTCAAATTCGAATGTTATCAAGGCAAAACTCGAGGAGGAACAGAAGCAATTTGATCTGAAATTCAATTACCTAACTGACAGCAACTTTGTTCAAATAGAAAAAAATGTGTTCAAATATCTTCAACGGCTAGAAGTTGATTTTAAACTGCAAATAATACACTATTTTTCCTTTATAAATAGAGATACACAAGAGAAGTAAGAGACATACAAGAGATTATAAAGATTGAGCATAGAAAGTGATATTCATCAAGATCTTCAAATTTTGAGCTTTGCTTCTTCATCATTCCATTTCATTTTTAAGCTTCATTGTTTTATTCAACTCTTGAGAGTTTTGTATCTATCGTTGTGAGCTTTAACTTCCCTATATCATTTGTAAAAGGGTTGTTAAACCCTTGTGATTTATTTCTTCAGTGGTTGAGAGGAATACTTGGAGAAAAAGATCATTTTGGTGCTTTGTTTTGGAGAGCAAAACAAATGGTTGTTTTTTTTAGTGTTTTTAGAACAAAACACTTGGTGTAAAGGTTTGCTAGCAACCAGGCAAGCTAGTAGTGTAAAGCTCTTTGAAGAATAGTGGATTTGCCTAAAGAAGGAGCTTGTGGACATAGGTTTGGCATAAGTGAAACAAACCGAACCACTTTAAATTGTTGTGTTTGATCTCTCCTCTTTTCTCTCTTTATATCTTGCTTAATATCTTTCTTATATATATAGTCTTGATATACTTGAGATACAGATACACTTGAATCCATTGTACTAATCTCACATTGATTATATCTTGTGTTGTCTTATTCATTACTTATTTGACTTAATATTTTATATCTTTTCTATTGCATCTCAACTCTTAGAAATTAAGTGCATTAGATTATTTTAAGTTTTAATTTTTAATTATAAACTCAATTCACCCCCCTTCTTGGGTTGCCACTTGCTCTAACACTAGTATCGATATGATTTGATTATCTTCTGTGTATCGGTTTGTAATCATCTACAAGTAAATATTTTGTAAACTTTAGATTCACATCGACTTGTTTGAGAATTAAGATGTAAATATTTTGTGAACTTTAGATTCACATCGACTTCTTCGAGGATCAAGATGAGACAGTTTCATAGCATTCCAACTGATCTTATGTTACGTCTTATCTCCCCCTAATGGTGAAAAAACTGACTCTATAAAAATGACTATCCACAAAATATGATAATTAACAGTAAATAAAAATATAATAATTGTATATATATGCATAAATGAGAGATATATTAGTCTTACAAAGTAAGCAAATAATTTTTTAGGAAAATGAATATTCTGATTCTTTAGCAGATATTTATGAGAGTTTTCAATGATTGGACGTACTATTGTTAATTTTGAATGACCAAGACTATCATGCCATAATGTAAAATTTTTTGGGGGTGAAAACACTTTTGGTGCAACACTTCAGGCATTTACATTAGGTGCATTATTTGAGGTGATTTCATAATATAAAAATCTTTTGGGTAAAAATACGTCTGATATATTACTTTAGGTGATCCCATAATTTGTATAATCGTATGCTATATAACCCAAAAGAAAAGGCAGCAAATTTATCCATTATATGTTTCTGGCATGAAAAATAGAAATAATGTCAAGATATTTTCCACTACCTTTATTTTTATATTATTTTTCATTATGTGCTTATAGCATGTAAATAATAGAAACAATATAAAAATATCTGTAAAACTTGAGCAAATTTGTTGTAACTCCAATAGAATAGAAGTCATATCAATATAGAGCTTTATTTCTTTTGCCAGCATTATATTAGCTCTTCTGAAGCCTAACTCTCCTAGAACGTAACTCCGAAGCCTCTAATCAATTTTGTAATATCTATATTGTCTCAACATTAATTTCAGTTAATGTTAAGTTTATGAAATATATTTTATGTCAAAAAAAATTGTGTGCATTCTGGCACTGTCAACAAGACATATCTTTTTCACTTTCAACTTTGAGATAATTAAGGGATTAGTACGATCCATATCTTCACATGTAAAATATATATGAAGTTTCATTCTTACTAAAAGAATAATTCAAGAAACTTTAAAATAATGTATAGATCTATACATCATCAATTAAATACTGTAAATAATAATTAATCGTACTATAAGTACGTAACCAGTGAAATATCTTCATAATTCTTGCTAGGTTTATTCAACAAACATTTTTTAATTTTATTTTGCTCATATTATTCCACTTTTGGTGGTATTTACAACTTTTAGAGTATTCTCATAATTTCGAGCACATCTGTGACTATGTCCATGGCCATCAAATAAAATTACATTAATTTCAGGTAATGATATAAAACTGGTCAAACATACTGGCTAATCATAACTCTTAATTTTATGCATTGCACCACACTGGATCAATACCATCCGTTCATCACTTCAGAGATTGATACATATTATAAATTACATTCTTCTATTGTTTTTTTTACCTCGTTTAACGTGTGAGAAAAAACCAAAAGAAGAAATAAATGAAACCAATCATGTTACCGTGCATCTACATGGCACGTTTGTTGATTTTCATCAAATAACTTATTATTTTATTTAGCAATACTGTACTACCTTCTTGTAAAATATTACAACTCTAGGTACACTAAATTATTGCCTTGCAACTTCAGGTGTATTCAACCATAATCTTATAATTCCAAGTGCATTTATTGATACTTTTGCAACTCCACATACATTTAATCATAATAAACTTTTAAAAAATTAAGATCTTTTGGCACTCGTATTTTTCTTTATAGAAAAATTTAATGATAATATTATGCTAAAAAAAATAGGCAGTGGCTATAATAAGCATATTTAAATAATAGAAGTAACATAAATTAAAGTGATAGAAATTAAAGCAGTAACAGATGGCCAGCCGACCTTATAAAGTAATAATAATTAAATAAACGGTGTGCAGGCTTTAATTAACATTCTACAAGAATGTTTGCTAAGTCCAAATGGATATTGACATAAAAGTTGAAGTAGTAAAAATAAATCATAAAACGTAATTGCAATAAATAATCCAAGTTTTCTTATCCATTGATCCTTACTCAGAAAAAAAAAAAAAAAACATATATACAATACGATATAACACTACTGTGTTATTCTGTTGATATATATAAGACAAACAATTTGAAGAGAAGACGAGTCACCATTCATACTATTTATTTACTATTTATGAATAGTATTTCTTACTATGCCATTCATCCACATATACAATATTACTGTTCTCATCATATCTAAATTTTTGTCAGAATTTAAATTATCTATAACTTTCAATCTAAATATCAAAATATAGTTAAGCCACATATCTATGAAAAACTATTAAAATAAAGGTTCCAGATCTATAAATATCATAGGCCAAAATTTCAAGATCTTTGAGAAATAAACCAACAAAGTTTTGAATTTTAAAATTTCTTTTTCAGATTTACGTCAAACGGGAGTGAGTTTTCTTATGAAATTTTACTGATTGAATCATGTTGTTATAAGCTATAACATACTAAAAAAACAGACCAATCGGAGATCGTTTGACCAAACCACCATTAAAACTTAACCAAATCTTCATAAATAAAATAGTGTATGCAAGCAGGAAAGCATCCTTTGTGGCTCTGCTATTAATGTTAAAAATATAATATGCAATGAAATTAAACTAAAAATGAGCATTCCTCAGATCCGGTGTAAATTCAAATGAAGTTTTACGTGCTATCTCCATAGATCATTTGACGTGGTAAAGAACAGAAAAGAAACAAATTTTGCAAGCACTTAAAGTCTCGTGCTGATAACATGTTATAAAACTAAAGAAAATATAAAGTAAGCAAAATAACTAAACACATAATATAATAAATTTAGCTTTTCTAGCACTGTCAAATAATAGTTAGATTAGTTCTTCTCGAATTATTAAGGATAGATCTTTTGGATCATCCAAAATTTTATTTTATAAGAGAAAATATAAATATAGCTATCCTCTCAATATTTGTCCATAGCCTTTGCTCTGTCTATCTTCTCTCTTCTTCCTCTCTTCATTCTTTCTTCTTCTTTCTCTTTCTTCTTTTGTACTCTTCTTTTTCTTGCATCTTGTGTCTTTTTATATAGAAGAGAAGAGCCACATATAATTGTTTTGTGTGTCATCCATCACAATAATAGGATGGTGGAACCATCTTATCTTTATACATGGTGGGTGGTGGGAATCTACTATGCACCAAATTCATAACACTTGACTTATAATTTTAGAAATATTTTTATAATCAATGATTTTATTAGGTGCAAAAGGCAATAGTGGTTAAAGATATAATTATATTTATAGTAGACAAATGCTAGCAGGTGCCTTTAGGGCATATTTAAAGCATGTTTTGTTAGATTGTATAATAAGTTAGAAATTATGAATCCATATTTTTTAACACTTTGTACAACTAGATAAACATGCTTAACATGTGCTCTGTGAACACATGTTAACAAAATCTTTTATAGTGTACTAGCTTTTACCATTAATTCAATCTCGCTTGTTTAGCAAGTGAGTTAAATATGGACGATCAATTGAAAGAAGCTCTAATTTAGCAAGTGGTTTGCTTAATCCTATTCCATGACTATAAAAGGCTTTTTGTTTTTTTTAATTGTAATCATTTATCAAAAAGCTCTAAATAATCACAAACACTAAAAGGTTGAGAAGAATTTATGTAAAATCTATACTATTATAAATTAAACACGTGAGAGTTTGGTAAAACTTGTTTACTGAAGTCTTTTTAAAGCCTGTTACAATTGAGTTCAATCCTCTAAAGTTAATTTGTAAAGTATTTTGTGAAGTAAACCTTTAATTGGTCAATATTAATATGTAGAGGAACATCTTCATGCCTTATTTATAGAAATAAAATAATTCCATATTTATGGAAATGTGTTGATTACCAAAAAAAAAAAGTTTATGTTTTTTTTCTTATTGAAACTTTAAATTCACTTTGTGAGATTTTTTTTATTTATAGAATAAAAAAAAAGGATTTCATCTATCAAGTTTTAAGCTAGACATTGTAATCATGTGAGAAATTATCACCTTACATAAAATATGGATGCACATTTGGTCCAATGAAATGCTTACTTTATAATTAATTTCACAAATTGACTTTAGACGATTTGGACACGCCACAATTGCAATTTTCTAAAACACCCACATTGTGGTTATTAGTCAATTGAGTTAGTGAGGTTAGCGAGAGTTATAGGCTTACACATTGTATGTTACCACTTCTAGTACCTAATAATATTCAAACTGAGGTCAAGATAGTGTTTTAGTTATTATGACCTTATTAAAGGTGTCATCTATATATATCGTACAAAATTACTATAGAGTAAAAGTTCTAACATATTAGTTTATATATATATATATATATTTTAAGGATAATGCATCATGTCAAAAAATAAAACAATATCTTCAAGATATATAATTATTAGAGTAAATTACTGTGATCAAGATATATAATTATTAGGGTAAATTACTGTAATCTTTTTTGAGATATCTAATAATAATGACAGACAATAGTTTTGTATTTTTTTAAATGACACTGACCTTTTTTTACAGACTTGTTGGTTGGATGGTGTCAGAGGATAGTGTTTTCCATTTTACCCATTTGTTGACTAGTTTTAGTTTTCCTTTATTTTGTCTTAACCTAGTAACCAAAAAGATTCATATACCATCATTCAGTACCCTTCAACCAAACAAACTAAAACCATGATTTACCAACAACAACCAAACACCCCTTTTCTTCCCATCTAGTTGAGGAATAAAACCAGAATTCTCTCTCTCTCCTCACTGTCCTTACCTCATCTACTCCCCCTTATCTCAACCACCACACCTATATCCACATCCACCATGTCAAAACCCTCACTGCCAAGCCCCCAATCCGCCACTCTCAACCTCCACCGCATACAGCCCAACCCTATACATCTACCCTGCAATAGCCCAACCCATACACACCCACCATGGCCGCTGCATCATCCTTGAGTTGCAATGAACTAACCCCCATTATCGACCATTTGTGTTCTTTTAGGGATTTGGGTTTTTGTTAGACTAGAATTTATAGAAAAGTACCAGCTGTCTATATAAAAAAATATGTAATGCCAGTTGTCTGACACAAACATCAACCATTCTTCCAACTATCTATCGAGAAAAGCAAACCTCACCTTCCCAATGCATGAAAGAAGAAAAGCAAAAGTCAATCATCACCATATCTCTTTCTAGTGAGAAATTATTTAGTACTCTTAGAGCACCACGTCGTTTCTATTGTTTCTCTCGTATGAAAATGGAGTCCTCCCGTTAAGTGAAAACAAATATCCCACTTAACAGGTGGAGAATTCACCCTCATGTGAGAGAAGGAGAATGTACAGGTGGTGCTCTAAATGTACTAAACAATTTCTCCTTTGCAATTAATGAGACTCCTCTCTCTCTCTCCTCCCCCAGTCCCAATATTGTCTTCCTCAACAAAGGGTTTTGATGGATCCAACTCTATGGTATAAGAAATGGATTGGACTATTACGGTGTGTAATGACACTACAAGAACAGGCATTATTTGCGACGGCTCAATGCCGTTGCAAATACTCAAAATGTCGTCACAAATGAGTCTTTGCGACGGCTAAGTAATGGCATTTAAGGCGACACAAATAGAGGGGTCGCAAATACTTTTAGCGACGGCTATGCGATGGCACGATGACTATTTGCGATGGCACGCTCCCTTCGTGCCGTCACAAATAGTGTACGACGGGATCAAATTTATTTGCGACGGTTTAGCTTGCCATCGCCAATAACCCCTTTTACGACGGATATAATGCCATCGCTAATGCAATTTTCATGGAATAAATTCTAAAACTGACCCTTTTTGCGACGGTTCCTGCTGTTGCAAATAGTATTTGTAATATGTATTTCTAATTGTTTCAAGTATTTGCAATGGCTTCCTGCCGTTGCAAATACTTTTGAAAAAAAAAAAATTTTTTTGCTCCTTATTAGGAATGATTTTTCCAATTTATTATTTACCTTGATAAAATGAACATTTAATATGATCAAAACTACCAAATTCAAACATTCACTAAAACCAAAATGCTTAAATAAATACTTAACAAAATTAATATTTCATTTTAACATACATATCCAAACAACAAATTAACAAACAATATTGTCTTCCTCCAAGATCCAAGACAAAACCAAATTACATACATAACCTCTCACAAAAAGAACGACCTAAATGAAAAATTCATACAACAAAAGAGAGTTTTAAGTCTATTACAACATAAGCCAATACAAAAAAACCATCCACCTATTCTTTATGAATAACCTGAAAAGAAGAAAACAAAAAAATATTAGATATGATAATGACACAATAAATAAAATTAATAGATATGCAAGTCATATATGGGCTTATTGAAATAAAAATGTAATTTACATCACGAGAAAACCAAGCCAAATGTCGACTGACAGATTCTCCAATAGTTGTAATGTCTTTGCGAGGTCGTTCTAATAAAGCGTTAGGTTTTTAAGCATTTTAAACAAAAACTTTGTAGTAATTTGGACCAATGGTTTTTCATCAATTTCTGTTAATGGATTCGTGCTAATAAGAACTCCTTCCGCTAGTTTGAGTTTTGGAAGACCAAAATAAACTAAAGAAACCTTTACTCCATCCTACAATAATAAATGCAATATTTTTAAATTAGAAATTCAAAAAAATTATACATAATTAGTATAATTATGCAAAACGGTTATTCTAAAAAAACTAAGGAAAAGGGAGAAAAAAAAGTATTACATCTCACAAACCGGGACTTCAGCGACCGTGCCGTTCGTTTTCACACGTTACTCGTGCCTAAATCTTACTACGTGTCGAGTTTGATTGAGTTCCGAGCTTGTTTGTGGGTTTTAGTACCTAAATGACTCGAAAACACGTCATTCTCTAAAAAAAACTAAGGAAAAGAGAAAAAAAAAAATTAAATCTCTCAAACCGGGACTCTGGCAACTGTGCCGTTCATTCCTACACATCACTTGTGCCTAAATCTTACTACATGTCAAGTTTGACAGAGTTCCGAGCTCGTTTGTGCGTTTTAGTATCCAAACGACTCCTAAACACGTTATTTTCTTTAAAAAAACTAAGGAAAAAAGTGTTACATCTCCCAAACCGGGACTCCGACTACCGTACCGTTCATTCCCACACGTCACTCGTGCCTAAATCTTATTATGTGTCGAGTTTGACTGAGTTCCGAGATCGCTTGGGAGTTTTAGTACTCAAACAGCTCAAAAAACACGTTAATCTGAAAAAAAAACTAAGGAAAAGAGAAGGAAAAAAATTAAATCTCTCAAACCGGAACTCCGATAACTGTGCTGTTCATTCCCACATGACATTCGTGCCTAAATCTTACTACGTATCGAGTTTGATGGAGTTTCGAGCTCGTTTGTGGGTTTTAGTAACCAAACGACTCGAAAACACATTATTTTCTTAAAAAAAGCTAAGGAAAAAAGTATTACATCTCACAAATCGGGACTCTAGCGACCGTGCTGTTCATTTCCACAAGTCACTCGTGCCTAAATCATACTACGTGTTGAGTTTGACTGAGTTCCGAGCTCGTTTGTGGGTTTTAGTACCCAAACGACTCGAAAACACGTTATTTTTTTTTAAAAAAAACTAAGGAAAAAAGTGTTACATGTCACAAACCGGGACTCCGACGACCATGTCATTCATTCCCACACGTCACTCGTGCCTAAATCTTACTATGTGTCGAGTTTGACGGAGTTCCGAGCTCGTTTGTGGGTTTTAGTACCCAAACGACTCGTAAACACGTTATTTTCTTAAAAATAGCTAAGGAAAAAAGTGTTACATCTCACAAACCGGGACTCCGGGGACCGTACCGTTTGTTCTCACACGTCACTCGTGCCTAAATCTTACTACATGTCGAGTTTGACTGAGTTCCGAACTCGTTTGTGGATTTTAGTACCTAAACGACTCGAAAACACATTATTCTCTAAAAAAAACTAAGGAAAAGAGAAGGAAAAAAATTAAATCTCTCAAACCGGGACTCCGGCAATTGTGCCATTTATTCCCACACGTCACTCGTGCCTAAATCTTACTACGTGTCAAGTTTGATAGACTCACGAGCTCGTTTGTGGGTTTTAGTACCCAAATGACTAGAAAACACGTTATTTTCTAAAAGGAACCCTAAGACAGGATAATTCAACATTAACAGATATATACATGCATATATGTATTCAATAAATTATATATCTAATTAAATTCTATAATTTTATCCGTCTTTCAGTAAAGCACAACAAATTGCAGTTGACTCAGAACAGACTAAGCAGGTTAGGCAGCTTCTGCTTTATCAAATTGTTAATCAAAGACAATTTAGATTAGTTGATTACCACCAAATCACTGCTTGATTGGCTAAAACCAACCTCAACCAATTTATTACCAATTTTATTGAAAATTGATCAGAAATTGTAGCCACTTTATGCATATTAATACTCTATACAACCAGCGTTAGAAAAATCATTAGAAGTACATAGAAAAATTGTGATGGATTGCTGTAGAATATCTCCTGATATTTTCATAAAACAATTTGACCAAACCACTTCACTGACTTCTTCGAAATAGCAGCAAATAACCTAACAAGAAACAAGCATTGCAATAGTGACATGATTAATCAGCAACACAGTATGACTAATTATTTTTTAAATGCTTCAAAGATTTTGTTGTTGACACTCTTGTCAAACTCTTGCCTCGATATTTCAATGAAGCATTCCAATCAATAGTAAACCCGATATTGCAACAATTTTCTTCTCCATGCCATGTCTGAACCCCACATAAGCCACTAATTATGCGGTACATGTTTAACCATTCACTGCTTTTTTTTTTTTTCAATGTGAAATAAATGCAACCAGTTTGCATCTTCAATTTAGCCCCACAGGTCCCATCGGTCTCCTTTTTTAATATATCTCATAAGATGCTATAAAAACTTATCAAAAAGAAAAGAAAAGAAAAGAAAAGCATGCTATAAAATTTACCAAGTCCATGTTGATGAATTGCTCAATCCGTGTATTTGAAAATAACCTGTTTAATAAAAAAAAAAAAAGCGGTGAGGTACTAAGAAGCTGCAGAGGTTTGAGATATCATGATCAATATGTAGAATGAAATTGGCCAAAAAAAGACAGAAGAAATATACTTCTTATATGCAACATGAACGTGGGCATTCTGTATATCTGTGAGTTCATTTACTCTGTTTGTTACAAAGCCTTCATTCATGTCCACAAACCCAAAAAGGAACAAGTTCCTTTCCAGCATCCTTTTGACCAAAGCAGATACTACTTTTATGTCATTTCCTTTTGCATCAATAACAAGGTTTCTGAGCCTCTTCAGCTCCCCTATCAAATGGAAAACAAAAGCATAATTAAAAGATGAAAGAAAAAAAGGTAACAGGAAGAGAGTAACAACAAATGCACTAGTTATCAAATCATGTTCAAGGTTCGAGCTCATCATATCACTCTTCATTGTCATTGAGCACATAAAAAATCTAGAACCCAAAGCATATTGATAGCCAAGAAAGAAAAAGGTCTAATCCCAACTTCAACTGTTTGCTCTTCCAGATTAAACATCATCTGAGATATGAAGTATAGTTGCCACATGCAACACTCATGAGAAAAGGGAGTGCATCCATTGTTGTTTTTGTTTTTCATTTAATTTTTTCCATGCTTTTATTGCAACAGGAAACCACTTACAGCCAATAGATTTCAAGTTGTATGCTCAAAATAACCAAGAAAAAACAAGACAATTGAAGTTTATTGTTAAGCCATGCTGCCACGAGCCAACAACTGAAAAGGAGCCAACTATTGCACCTTAGGCAAAGAGCCACCAAGTGTAGCCAGCAAAATTAGTTGGAACTTGGGATCATAATAGAAACAGCAGTAACAAAGTTCATTGGAGCTTGGAGATCATTACACAAACCGTATCTTTACCTGCTAACACTGCCAACCAATCTCTTGCTTATCAACATTGAAAAACAACATAGGGGTCTGGTAAGGAAAAAAACCACTCAAGCTAACAACTAGTGGTAAAACTAGTGCTACTGTGTATTGGTATCTTTAATGTTTAACATTATTGTTGTTTCCTTGGGAAAAACAAGCAACAATAAGATGTTTTGACTCTCAAGCCTAGTAAGTTCCTTCTATCTCAAGCCTAGTAGAGTACCAAACACAAAGACTTCAAATCAATTTGAAAAGGTTTGGCCGACGCAGGGATTGGGAGAGTTGCACGGGATAAAGATCTACATTTGCATTTCTTGTATGAAGTAGCTGTCGGTAGACTCATACGTGCTTTCTCACTCTTGTCACCTTGATCCTTGACATTATAACAGGCAGGAAGCCTTTTAAATTGCAGAGACCCAATAGTTTAACATGAACCATCAAGTTTAGCACACAGCTATTTAAGTTTAATTCTCAAGGCAACTCAGCCAAGATTTGAAGTAGCATGCAAACACGTATAAGACCAAGACCAAGACCAAGACCAATTGGTCCTCTGTCCAGTATGAACTTGATATTGAACAAGGCATCAACTTAATTAAGAATCCAAGTGAAACTACCCTAAAGTCATCTAGTCTAAACTCACAACCAAAGAGAAATTTGGTAGAAAGAACACTAATCACCAATTACCTCAGCATATATCTTTGACGAGTCTCCTGAAGACAGATTAGTAGTGTGGATAACAAATGCGTAATCAGCATTTATTATATCCTGAACCAGGACAACCATGCAAAGATAGTCATGATCTAATTCAACTTTTCTTGTGCTGAAGTATGCTCTCTTGTTCCACTTTGAAGCCCAACCTAGAAAATCACAAATAATGATATGGAGGAATCAATGAGCATAGAAATTTATATTAAAACTTTAGGGAGAGACTGTTAAGTTGCCATTAAGCACAAGCCTCATTTCCCAATGAATGGTAGACAAAAATAAGTTTCAGGGAAGTCTATGCATATGTTAATTATAAACATAAACCAGAATATGGATCTCTCTGAGGAACCAGCTAACTGAAAATTATCAGATAAGGTTAAATAGGTAGTCACAATTGCAGGAACAAATTCAATTAAAACTAAGGAAATCCACACATCCACTTCATCCCATTATTAGGAAACAACCAAGGATCAAGTGGAATAGGAATCAAGTCCCAACCCACCCTTATCCCACCTACCAAGCACGCCCCAAGTAAGGCTCTTCAAGATTTGGCTCACCTAAAAATTGAAAGGAACTTAAAAGAACAGTAGTTAGATTTGCTATTATTCACTTAACTTGGATGACCTAACTCTTAATCTCTAATTGATTGGTATTTGGTAAGCATAACTGGCATAAGATGAGCATGAAACCAATGATGGGATTTGTGAAAGGCGAGATGTGTGCAATTCTATGGTGGTGTATTAAAAAAAATCTAACAGTGGACGTAAACAAATCCCTTCTCATATATATATATATATATGAACTCAATTAGATATATCTTAAATAAGGTAACCTCTTGTATTGAATAAATCACATCAATCTCGTAAGAGCATGCCGGAGGGTCTATGGTTGCAGAGAGAAAGAGAGAATTGAGGAGCAGAGATAATATGTAAAAATTAATATTAAAAAAATGCACAATTCTGAATCAACAATCTCATAACATGAAAATACTTACTGATGTAGAGAAGAAGATAGAGAGAGGCAGAAAGCACCTGTTGCTATCGGGGCTGGATATGTAGTTGGTAGATGCCGGAGGCAGCAGGTAGGGGATCCGGGATTGTGAAAGGACCAGTGCTGCTGTGTGCAACCGATTGGTCCTTAGTCGAATGGAGAGAAAGAATTGAGGAGCAAAGAGAGAGAGAGAGAGAGAGAGAGAGAGAGAGAGAGAGAGAGAGAGAGAGAGAGACCACCTGAAGGTGGAGAGTGTGGTGGGGCAGCCGCGTGCAAGAGAGAAGTCGTGGAGAGACTGAAATTGAATGAACTTAGAAAAAAAAAGTTCATGTTCCCCATTTTGTAAATTGGAACCAAATCCCTGGAATGGCACATGAAGAGAGAGAGAGAGAGTGGGGGTTCGTCGATTACCTGGGGAACGACTGGCCGGAAGCGGTGCGGCATTCGTTGGCATGGCGCCGCAGTCATTGGCAGTCGTACATGAGGGAAGAGGCGAGAGGCGTCTTCTTCGATTTCCCTAGGGCTGGTTAGAGGGAAGGAGAAAGCAAGAGGGGGGGGAATTAATTTGGGCATGAAACTACGTAGTTTGAAAACAAAACGACGTCGTTTCATTAATGTTTTCCCGACGGCAAGTCTCCGTCGCAAATAATGCACTGTAAATAATGAGGTCGTGTTTACCCGATTAAAACGGCGTCGGTTTTTACCTGTTTTTGCGATAGTTTTAGTGCCGTCGCAATAGAGTCCATCGCAAATGATGTTTTTTGTGTTGAGGCCGTTGCCGTCTCAAGTAATGAGCATTTGTGATGGAATTTTAGCCGTTGCAAAAGATCCCGTCGCAAATAACCCATTTTCTAGTAGTGTGAGATATAAAAATTGAGCTCACGTGTTTTATAAGACCTAAGTCTTTAATGTACTAGACAAGTTTTTGACACTTGGATTTCTTTTTTTTGGATGAATTAGGAGTTTCAAATTTATGTATAAATTGAGGGACCGGTATGGCGCAGAAAGTGTGACAGTGAGGTGCTCTTGTGAGGGGTTTTATGCTAGTGTTTGTCTCGTTTTGTAGCAGGGTGAAGTTATTCTCGCCTTCTCTTCCGTAGTATAAATTAAGGTCCTGTATTTTCTGTGTTGCATCTTATACTACTTTTCCTATTATTCTGTTTCAATTTACTCAATATGTTACTATATCAACCTTAAATCCAGATTTTCCACAAGAAACACAACTAAGTAAATCTCTCTCTCTCCCTCTCTCTTTCTCTCGCTCTCTCTTTTGCTCTCTTTATTATAAGAAGTTGCCAATTCAAACAAAATTACTGTAAAACCCTGGCAATTTATTCATCAAGACTGAAGGACTTTTCTGTAATGTTGATGAATAAATTGTCAAGCAATGCCGTAACAATATTTCTCTACTTCCTCATCAGCATCTCTGCATTGAACCAAGAAGGCCACTCTTTACTCTCATGGCTTTCAACCTTCAATTCGTCTTCGTCTGCCACTTTCTTCTCTTCATGGGATGCAACCCACCAAAACCCATGTAAAAGGGATTACATCAAATGCAACAGCAATGGTTTCGTTTCAGAAATCAATATTAGCTCCATTAACCTATTATTCGCGATTTAAGATTGATATAGTAACAAATTGAGTAAGTCAATATTAGCTCCATTAACCTATTGTTCGCAATTTAAGAATAAAGCACTATTGTACAATATAACATGGTTAGTGCTATTATTCCCGATTCTAATCATAAAGATATAGTTAAAACAAGATCAAGACGAGTAAAAACTGCACACCTAAGAAAAGGAGGGAATGATCATAGTAAATTTGCCAAATATGTGCAAATAACAGAAGGCCTCGTTTTCTAAGTACATTAGAAAAAAAATCTTCAGATACAGCATAACATTACAGAGGAGAGGGCATGCTTATTACATATTTACAAATATATGTATACATACAGTGATAGCAAAGTAAATCAACCATCTAATACTATATACAAGCTCTAAAAATTCAATGAGACTACAAAAATATTCCATGCCGAAAGGGACTCCATATTACAAACCACTAGCGAATGATTTCTAAAAGACTTAAATAAAATAAGAAAAAGGAAAAATGTGTCTTTTTTATTGTTGCTTTTGACTGTTGAAAATCAAGGTGGCGACATAAACAAAATATCAAAGAAAAAGTTGTTTCTCAATTATTTAAAGGAAAGTATTTTTGACGGTTCAAAGACGAAAAATAATATTAAAAGAAAAGTTGTTTCTGGACTTTCTATTTGACGTTCAAACTTCAAAAGTAGTAAGCACCGTTTTTTTTCTTTGCCCTGTCTTCCAATTTTTTTTGAATAAAGGGCTGATAGGCTTGCGCTTTGTACTTTGCTTTTGGTGGACTCAACCCGTGGTATGACAAATAGATTGGACTATTATGATGTAGCTGTAGTATAAGAATTGATCTCATGTATTTTATAAAACTTGAGTCATTAAGGTACTATATAAGTTCCTAACACTTGGATTTTTTTATTTTTTTGGATGACTTAGGGCCTTCAAATTTATGTATAAATTGAGGGACCGGTGTGGTGCAGAGAGTGTGGCAGTGAGGTGCTCTTGTGAGGGGTTTTATGCGAGTGTTTATCTCGTTTTGTGGCACGGTGAAGTTATTCTCTCCTTCTCTTCCCTAGTATAAATTAAGGTAGTGTATTTTCTGTGCTGCATCTTATACTACTTTTCCTATCATTCTGTTTTGATTTACTAAGTAACTCTCTCTCTCTCTCTCTCTCTCTCTCTCTCTCTCTCTCTCTCTCTCTCTCTCTCTCTCCAAAGTTGCCAACTCAAAACGAAGTCACTTACAACCCTGGAAATTTTTCCGTAATGTTGATGAATAAATTGCCAAGCAATGCCATCACAATATTTCTCTTCTTCCTGATCAGCATCTCTCTGTTCCCAGACATCTCTGCCTTGAACCAAGAAGGCCACTCTCTACACTCATGGCTTTCAACCTTCAATTCATCATCTTCGCCTGCCACTTTTTTCTCTTCATGGGATGCAACCCACCAAAACCCATGTAAATGGGATTACATCAAATGCAACAGCAATGGTTTTGTTTCAGAAATAACAATTAGCTCCATCAATCTTGGCACCACCTTCCCCACTACTCAGTTCCTCTCATTCAACTTCCTTACCACCCTTGTCCTTTCTGGCGTAAACCTCACCGGGAAAATTCCATCTTCCATTGGAAACTTGTCATCGCTGATCAGCTTAGATCTCAGTTCCAATTCTCTAACAGGGAGAATACCGCCGGAAATTGGAAAATTATCCCAACTGCAGCTACTATCACTGACTTCCAATTCCTTACATCATGGAATTCCAACTGAAATTGGAAACTGCTCCAAGCTTCGACAGCTTTTGCTGTTTGATAACCATCTCTCTGGAAGCGTTCCTACAGAAATAGGGCAGTTATGGGCTCTAGAAATATTTCGTGCTGGTGGAAACTCAGGAATTCATGGAGAAATTCCAATGCAGATATCACAATGCAAAGAACTAGTTTTCCTGGGTCTTGCGTGTACTGGGATTTCAGGGCAGATTCCATATAGTTTAGGAGAGTTGAAGAAACTCAAGTCTCTATATCTATATACAGCAAATCTCACAGGTGAGATTCCACCTGAAATTGGCAATTGCTCAGCCTTGGAGGACCTCATTGTGTATCAAAATCAAATTTCAGGGCACATTCCATATAGATTAGGAGAGTTGAAGAAACTCAAGTCTCTATATCTATATGCAGCAAATCTCACTGGTGAGATTCCACCTGAAATTGGCAATTGCTCAGCCTTGGAAAGTCTATATTTAACCCAAAATCAAATTTCTGGAGAGATTCGCAGTGAGCTTAGCTTGCTGAAAAATCTGAAAGAAGTGTTTCTGTGGGGAAACAAACTTGGTGGGAGCATTCCAGGATCTCTCGGCAACTGTTCGGGTCTGAGGAGTATTGATTTCTCATCAAATCATCTGACGGGTGAGATTCCTCCATCTCTTGCAAATTTAGGTGCATTGGAGTATCTTTCTTTGTCCAGGAACAACATTTCCGGCGAAATGCCACCACTTCTTGGCAATTGCACCAGCTTGACAGAACTATGGCTGCAGTCAAACATGTTAGCCGGTCAAATTCCATTAGAAATTGGGCTATTACGAAGTTTGATAGTTCTTTCTTTGTCGGAAAATCAATTAACCGGAGAAATCCCTCCAGAGATCGGAAACTGCACTCAGCTAAACACGCTTTATTTGCGTGATAATATGCTCCAAGGCATGATTTCTTAATTTGTAGGCTAAGACCATGGGGTCTCCCGCTTATGGTTATTTATTGAGCTTTCTATTATGTGGAAGATTGGTGAGCATATATATATTATGTGAAATCCTAACTATAGATTTGTGTGCTTTTTAGTCCATAGTTTATTGTTAAAACATAAACTTAATGCAGCAACCAGTGTAGTAATCTTCAATATCAAGTTTCTTGTTATTTTTGTTGTATGTAATAAATTTTTTTTTTGAAATTGCAAGAAATTATAAAATAATGCTGTAATCCGAAAAGTACCTTTTTTGCACTATGCTTGTTTGATCCATAGTACAGCGCCGTTTCGAATGCTCCAAGTATATTATTAAAGAAAATATTAGATACAACGGTGGTATCACGTTTGTACAACTGAATAATGACACGGTATCACCGTTATATTTAATTTTTTTTTATTATTAAGATATGAATGTAAATTTGACTCGAAACTCATGAGTGGCCTAGACTAAGCCTGGCCTAAGCCTGCTCTCTTTATGTGAGCCTGGGTCTTACTCCCAATAGCCCGAACCTGTCAAAATACTCGCCCGAGGCTCAATCCTGAACAGCTCTTTTAGCCGTTGTCCCCCCAACGGTATTTTCTTTGAATCCCCCCTCCAATGTCACTTTCTCCACTATTTATGCCCTCTTCTTTTATAAATCACTCAACTCCCTCAAATTTCTCTCAACTCTCTTAATTCTCTCACAACCTCTCTCAAATTCTCCCACTTGCTCTAAAGTTTCAAGTAAAGCATCAACTGCATATCTCTCTCTGAAGGTGTATGTATTTTAAGGTTGGCGGTCTTTTTATACAATAATTTATAGTACCTTCCAGAGCCATAACTATTATAACAAATAGGCACTTGAAATTTCAGTTAGATTTAAAAAAAAATTCATTGCAATACACGTGGAAAATGACTTGAGCCATTATATGTTTTTCAGTTACGTCATCTACTAAAATATCTTATAATGCTAATAGACATACTATTCACTAGAGAAGGAGGTTATGTGAAGTATAAAGGTATTCTGTATATCAATAAGAAATTTTAGAAATGTCTCTTACCGTGGAAGAAATATGAGAAATTTAATCTTAACCATCGATATAATTTAAGTTTCGCCTTTCATTAAAAAGTGACACCTATATGGAGAATTGTAAGTTACAAATATGGAAGTTAGTCAACGAAGATCCAAAAACACTAGTAGAAATATATGGGTTGCCGGGAATCAAGTTCTCAATTTTTTATCCTTACCCATACCAGAGTGAAGGCAGCTTGTGCCCGTGGAGCAGCTGCCCTCCCCAAATTTTCAAAACTTGCACTAAACTTATAATTTTAGAAGTATTTTTATAGTTAGTGGTTTTGTGAGGTGCAAAAAGCAATAGTGGTTATACATAATCATATTTAGAGGGTGTTTGAATAGCATTTTAAAAAAGACATAATCTATAAGCTTAAACTAGTTTTAAAAATTCACTTATTTTACAGGTTTTTCTAAGCTTAAGTTAGGCCTAAAAAGTTATTTTTTTTAACGGGAGCCAAACATAGTTTAAAAATGTCATAAGTTTAATCCATAAGCTACTAAATAATTCATTGTCCAAACACCCCCTTATAGTAGGCAAATGCTAGTATGTGCCCTTAAAGCATATTTTAATGATGTTTTGTTTTTTTGTTGAATCCGTACTTTCCAGCACTTTGTACAACTAAATAAAACATACTTAATATATGACCTAATAAGTTAATAACATATGTTAACAAGACCGTTTATAGTGTACTAGCTTTTACCATTTTACTTTCTCTAGAGTGACAGATGAGTGGGTTTTGTTTGGGTTGTGGGTTAAAGATGATAATCCAAATTGGCTCATTTAACAAGCGGGTTGAATATGGACTGTTAATTTAAAGAAGCAGTTTGCTTAATGCTATTCGATGATTATAGAAAGCTTTTTTTTATTTTTTCTTCAGTCATTATCAAAGAAGCTCCAAGTAATCCCAAACACTAGAAGGTTGAGAAGAATTTGTGTAAAATACTTAATAATATCCAAACCTAGGTCAAGATAGTGTTTTTGTTATGAGGACCTTATTCAAGGTGTCATCTATATATATCGTACAAAATTAATAAGACTAAGACTTCTAGCATATTAGTTTGTATATATATATATATATGTATATTTTAAGGTTAATGCATCATTTTATAAAATAAAACAGAACTTCAAGAGATATAACTATTATAACAATTAGGCATTTGAAATTGTAAGACTAAGTTTTTTCAAGATACTCTTCAAGAGACTTAAAATTGGTGGACGTGCATATTACCCCCAATATTTCCAAAATTTTGTTTATATCCAATATTTTGGATATTTAAGATAAAATATCGTGTATTGACCTCAATTCAAGAAATTTTACAAGCGACCCCAATAAAAAATTACCTTGGTGCACAACTAAAATCCTAGGTTTGGCACTTTGCAAAAATTTAAAGGTATCTATCAATAAGAAATTTTGTAATGTTCTTGTATAGAGATTTGACCTTAATCCATGTAATTTAACTTTCACCTTTGATTAAAAAAGTGAAACCTATATAAGGACTATAGGTTATAAATAACGAAGTTAGTAAGGTAGAATTCAAAAGCTCTTAAGTAGACCAATCATGTGGGTTCAAAGGGAGATGATTTCATTTGTTACAATGTCCTCTTTCATCCCAGCAATGAAAGGATACAAAGATTTAGTATTTTCCACTCCTTTGTCTCATTCTTAGGAAGACTAAACTATTGTACAGTATAATGTAGTACGTGCTATAATTCGCAATTCTAATCACAAAGATACAGTTGAAACAAGATCAAGACAAGTAAAAACTGCATACCTAAGAAAAAGGAAGGGGTAATAATAGTAAATTTGCCAAATATATACAAATAATAGAATGCCTTGTTTTCTAAATACATTGGAAGAAAATCTTCAGATACAACATAACCTTATCCAGGAGAGGGCTAAGCTTAGTAGTAAGTTTCAAGCCATCCATGCTGGATTCAACTTACCCTCACTAACTTTAAAAATGTTAACACTAACTTATATGTTGTATTCCTGTCTTGAAATAAAAATAACATAATCTTGTCATCAATCACTGCATGAAAACTATCTATAATTCTCAATCTCATATGGGGCAGTGTATCATTTCGGACTACTGTTTTAGATTAATCGTTATGCTTATTATGTATTTATAAAAACATATATATTTAGTCATAGAAAAGTAACTAAATAAATCATTTTATAATATATACAAGCTCTAAAAATTCAAAGAGACTACAAAAACATTCCATGCCAAAAGGGGCTCCAAAAACATATAAGGGTAGATTACATTTTGCACCACTTTACACCAATCCTACTTAAGGACTTATACTTTTTTTGTTGCAATTGGATCCTCACACTTTTAAATTATTGCAATGTCAACCCTATCCCAACGTCCGTCTGTTTAATGGACGATTTTTGCGCACGTGACTGGCATGTGGGAGTTTTCCATAGGCAAAAATGTAAATTACCACCGCTTCCCCTCATTTCGGCCTAAAGTACCCATTAGGTCATCTATATTCATATATATATATATATATATATACGTATACATGTATCAGTGGAACTAGAGCTTTGTTCTAGGCAAAGCAAAGCAAAAGAGAAGGATGGAAGGGAGAGTCTGTTATTGCGGCAAACGTAGTCGAATGAGGAAATCATGGAAAAGTGGCAACCCATGAAGGAGATTTGTTGGATGTGAGAATTACGGGGTAAGTCTCTCTAGTCCTTCGAGATGGCTGAAGTTTGGTTTTCTTGCTAAATTTTTATAAGTTTCATTTTGTTGCAGCAAAATGGAGGTTGCAGTTTCTTCATTTGGTATGACCCCCCAATGTGCCAAAAATCTAAACAAGTTATACCAGGGCTATTGAAAAATATTACAAGGCTAGAAAAGGATGTTACAAATAGAGACAAGAAACAGATATCAATGGTTATGGGCAAGCCTAGTCCTCTTTTGGGTGATTATAGTTGTGATGGGGTGGTTTTTTTGTTAAGGGTAATTGGGAATTGAAAACTAAGAAAATGTATTTGATCTAGAAGTATGATGGTAGAATAAAGGGGAAATGTAGGGAGTTCAGATATGCTTTTTGACCCCTGTTTGATGTAGCATTATAGAAATTCTATCAATGAAATGGATGTTTGTGTTATGTTGAATATAAATCCTATCAACTGTTGATTTCATATACTTATAGATTCACTTGTCCATTTCACACAATCAAGTTAATAATTTGACAACCATCATATCCAAAGCAATGAACCCAAAATATATTGTCATCCATTTCACTAAAATAAAAGAAGTTATCCAAGTCAACAACCCAAAAAATCATAGCCTTACAAACACACATGTCTATGTAGGTTAAATTTACACAAAAACATCCTAAGCCTTTGCCAAAAACACCTTAAACTTAATGGTTCCTTTCCTCCTACTTTGGACCCTTTCCCTTAGTAGTGCCATCCTTTCCTTATTGCAAAGAGGATAGTGTAACTACTTTTTTGCCTCTCCAAAGAAATTAAGCGGGCATGATGATCTGAGCAGATGATGTAGATCCCCGGTTGTTTGAGTTTGCAGAGTTCTCTTGTGTCGGTATTATTGGTCCTACAGCTAGTGCTTTGTTAGCTTTAGTTTAGGATTTTATTTTTCTTTTTAGTTAGATTTTAGTATTAACTTACTTTGTTTTTTTTTTTTTTTATAGGTTTTGAGCTTAATTTGGAACAATTCAAGCGCAATTCGGATAACAGTGAAGTGTGTTGTGAATAGTGTACGAGGAATAGTGTTCAAACAGATGAATAGTGCCATGCACACGATAAACACTATACAGTGTTATAATTGCGCACGAGTGAGTAGTGTTCGAACGGTGAATAGTGTTGTGCGCACAATAAATAGTTCTATTTAACGCTTTCACAGGTCTGCAAAACTGTGAGAAATTACTAAGGCTCGATTTCACCATACGATTAGCTAACGATCGACGATAGCTCTACTTATTTTCGGCCTATAAATTCAATTTTTGCACAAAAATTGGGAGTCTAAGCTTTTTGGTTGTAGATATGGTTGAATACAACTATATAGAAGTAGTTTTAGAGATAGAAACACTTGGAATTTCATTGTAATTTCTATTCTAGCAATCAAATTCAAGTAGTTTACAAGCTTTCTTCAATTCAATTATTAATGTCTCTATGGATTCAAGTAGCTAAGTCTTCAATTGGGTGCAATTGTGAAGGTCACTCAAGGAATCTAAGGTTTCATTGAAGGTATTTCATAAATTCATTGTTTTATCTTCCTAGATCTTTAATTCCTAGTAATTGAATATAGAAATCTTAGAACATTTAGATTGTTGATTATGTTTGGTGGTTTCAATACATGATTCCTCAATTGTGTGTTGAATACATCCAAATCGATGGTATTAATCTAAAACTCTCTACTAGGTAATGAATCTAACATCAATTATTATGGAATCCATTCTCATCAATTGAATGTTGGATGCTTAAGAACACATAGGTTATTGACTATGTTTGATTAATTCAATACTTAACTCCCTAAGTTTGTATTGATCCTAGTCAAATCGATGGTATTAACCTAAGATTCTACTATTGACTATGAATTTAATTTCAATTGCTTGAGAATTGTTGGTTTTAAAGCTAAATCTTCAAAATCAAACTCTCTTGATTGTGGGATTTGATTTGAGTTATAAAACTTGTTGAAATCTTTGGATGAATTGAGTGATCAGATCAATTCTATCCAATTCCTTTTACAATTTGTTGATCTAGCTTTCATTTCCTTCGTTTTAGCTTAAACAACAAACCTTTTCAAACCAAATCATTTTTCATTTTTAAGAAGCATTTTACCAAATTGCATGAGTTTTGAGAGTATTGAGTGCTAGCTTTGGCCGATAGCTTATATTAGGCTTAATTCTCGTGGAATTCGATCTCAGTACTTACTGAGTTATACTTGATGACCATTTTCTCTTAGGTGTTACATTGCTATGGTCGTGTCAGGCTTGTGGTGTTGCTCTTCGTGGTGCTGTTGGTCTTACTGCTAGGGCTTATGGTGTTGTTCTTGTTGGTGTTGTTGCAGGTTTTGGTCTTCTTGCAGCAAATTTTGGTGCTGGTGTTCGTGGTACTGATGCTAGTGTTGGTTGGCTGCCATAATTCCTAGTCTGCAAGCATTAGTATAGAGAAAATTAGTATATGTCTTTCATAATATAGACATAAGACAGGCACTACCATAAGACTTACAATAGTGTTTTTTACTTGCCTCCTCCTTAAATGTTCACATGCTTTATTTTTCCTCCTTGGTGGGTATTTTTTTTAATGCTCCAAACTGGGCTCCTGTAGTTGTGGCCCCAATTCCCACAGTTACCACACTTAAGTGAATGTTTTGTCTTCTAACTTTGCTAGGGTTAGCTGGTTCATTAAATTCCCTTTTCCTTACCTTCTTAGGCCTACCTGGTAGCTTGTGAAATACAGGAGATAGTGGAGGCTACAATCCAGTAATAGGCCACATGTTAGGGCCACTGAGTGGGTTAATAATGTGCTCATAAATCTTTACTTTGGTGGCTATCCAATAACACTCATTTACATAATCCTCTAGTATCTCACCCTTATAAAAATATGGCAGCCACACCATGAGCACATGGTATTCCTTTTAGGTCCTATTTCCTACATAGGCTGTTATGTTCCTCCAAATCCACCACCCATTGACACCATTCGAGCAATTTCCTTGGAACTTAGGACCCCCTAACCACATGGGACAACATCCCCCTGACTCCACCTTAAATTTCTATACTTTCTTTGGAATTTTTGGGCACAACAAACTCTTATGTTTCCTCATAATCTCTCATCTGACTTGTAGTCTTATTATCAGCAAACACCTTATTTTTTCAAGCATACATATAATGGGTTTATTCCTTGCCTCAACTATAAACCTATTAAAGGATTCAACTATGTTGTTTAAGAGAATGTCACACTTAGAGAAGGTGCTAAAGTGTGACCTAGACCAGTGCCTAGGATGCTTGTCTACAAACCACTAGAATGCCTTTTTATCCAAAGCGATCATCTGACCCTCATCTTGTTCAAATTGCTGAACTACAGATGCCCTAGCAATAACCTATAATTTGTCCTTAAGCGCCTTCCCTTTGAATTTAGTTATGAAATTTGTATATAAATGCCTGCAACAGTGTCTATGCTCTGCATTTGGAACTATCTCCTGAAGTGATGGAATTAATCCCTGCAATGAAACAACAATGTCCATCTATGTTGATTATGCATGTTAATGTCCTCTATGAGTAATTGAATGAACCAAAGCCATGACTCTTTTGTTTCACCTTCAACCATAGCATAGGCTAATAGGAAGCTTTGGTTATTTGCATTAATTCCTACAGCTACTAATAACTGACCTGGGTTCCCATCTTTCAAGTGACAACCATCTAATCCAATCACAAGCCTACACCCTGCCAAGAAATCTCTCTTACAAGCCCATGGACAAATATACAATCTCTCAAAGTTAGGCTCAAAATTTGGTCTTTTAGGAGCTACTTTCATAATGACAGTGGTGTCAATTAGTTTGCCCTAATATACCCCAATCCCTCTAAAATCTCACCTAACTCAGAGAGATATGAACTCTCTGTGTATATAGGGCAAGCACTTTTCCCAAATCGAGTGGCATGCAAGGCACTTGGGGTCCTTTGGGCCGGAATAAGGGGGAATAGGTGGTAATTTACGTTTCTACCCATGAAAAACTCCCACATGCCAGTCACGAGTTCAAAAACCATCCATTAAACAGATGAACGTTGGGTTAGGGTTGACATTGCAACAATTTGGAAGCGTGAGGATTCAATTGCAACCAAAAAAAAAAAATGCAAGTCTTGAAATGGGATTAGATGTAAAGTGTAATTTAACCCAACATATAATATACAAACCACTAACTAATGATTTCTCAAAGACTTAAATAAAATAAGAAAAATAAAAAAAAAAGTGTCCTTTTAATTTATTGTTGCTTTTGACTGTTCAAAGTCGAGGAGATAAATAAAGAAAGAAAGAAAAGATTTTTCTATAATTATTTAAAGGAAAATTATTTTTGAAGGTTCAAAGACGAAAAATAATATAAGAAGAAAAATTGTTTCTAGACTCTCCATTTGACGTTCAAACTTTAGAAGTAGTAAGCCCCATATTTTTCCTTACCCTGTCTTCCAACTTTTTTTTATAAAATAAAGAGCTAATAGACTTGCACTTTCTACGTTGCTTTTCACTACCAACTTGCCATTCTAGAGCACGAAATTGCCTAATTGTCACGGGTTACCACCTGTGGCACGTTTGGGGCCGCGAGGGACCTTGGCGTGGGGCATGTCTGAGCATGGTTGACCGGTGGCATGGCAATCTCGTAATTTGTATTTTTCATATTTATTGGATTTATGAATTATGACTCCTCGAGGGGGCAGGATATTTTCTCCTGTAAGTTTGGAGATGGCTCAGAATGCTATTATAAGGGGGGGTCTAGTGTTGACTCTACCACCCCCTGGTGCTACCGAAAGGGATAACGCTCAAGTGAGTCTCCCAAGGGACTGGGCAAGACTTGGGGGTCTGCTGTGGCACGTGGCTGCAGTCCTCATACTAGTCAAGGGGCTATATGGGCGGCATTTGTGTCCGATGGAGCAGATGTTGGGCATTGGCGTCGAGGATGGGGTTGTGACATTTGCACCCGCTATGCCGCATCCCTATCGTGGCGGGGCTTATGCTCATAACAGATTGGGCCTCGGTGTGCATACTTGCATGCCGTGTGTCTCATGTGCACTTGCACGTTAGGTTTAAGCTTGTGCACAAAGCCTCTTGATTTGGCTAAAATTGGTGTCGTAGGGCACTATGTTTTGGGCTTATCAGTTGCTATTCAATTGTGCCTATCCTTGCGGACAATAACCTTGATGCGGGGCGCTAAGAGCTTCAAGGATGGAGGGGTCATACCTAACGGGTGATGCTTGGCTCACGCGCATGTCTGGTTGCACATGGATATCTTGCTTGTCTTTCGAGAGGGACTAGCGCTAAGCACATTGCTTGTCATGTGTGCGCGCATTTGGGAATGGCGTTGCTATCTCCTATAGCTTGGGTAAGCCGTATGGCTTGAACATCAAAGGGCGGGGCTTAAAGAGATGTGCGGGCATTACAGATGGATCCTGGACCAGTGCATAGTCTTATGCCTTGGTGTTTGAGTTTGGCGGGACTATTGCTTTGTGCATAGTCACCTCACGGGTTATTTTCGCTGTGTATGATCATAATGGATTGCATTACTGTCACCGTGTGATGCTCGGCTTGCCAGCTCGTGACAGTTGGTATTAGAGCACTAACCATCCGTGGTGTACATCAATTGGGTGTTACTTCTCTTATCCATGTGGGCATTCTCTTCAATTGTGGTGGACATCTCTCGGTGGGTTGTTTGCTTCAGATTGTTGGTTGCGGTTTTGCAGTGGAATGAGTATCATTCCATCTTATAACGAGTGGATTGGTGGCCCGAGCTAGCAATTTCTAGTCTACGTGGGCTGAAATCTTATGATATCAGTGGACTTGGTTGCTGTTTGAACCCTTTTGGTACCTTCTTTAAACTGACCACTTCAACAAGCTTTGGATGCACGCTCGGTCCTTTGATTATGGTCCTAGTGCAAAGTGTAGAAGGCCGTCTTAAGGATGTGTATGGGACCGGCTCAATAGTGCATGGATGCTTCTATGTGTCAGATCATTGATTCTTGGTGCATAGCTAGTAGTGCTACTTTGTTGGATTGGTGGGTTGTTTCTGTAGTATATGAGCTTGTGCGAAAGAACTTGCTTTGTGTTGTGGGATTTGCTTACCTTCATTTGACCCCTGAGTTGTCCAAAACTATTGGCAGCTTTGTCGTATTATTGCATGGTTACTTTGTTGGCTTTGTGCTCACTTAGTGGTTGTGCTCATTTTTGCGCTTGGCTGTTGGCATTTGTGAAGAGCGTATTTGCTTAATTTAAACTTAGGTGGTCTTGCCTCATTAAGATACTTGTTGGCTAGTGAACGCCAGGTGACTTAGATGAGTTCATCGTTGCTAGAAAGCACCGTGTAACGACGGTTCATCAAGACATAAAGTCCTCCGGTGGAGGGAGGCATTGCAGGCAGACTTCGGGTGAAGATCAGAGGATCAGGCACTGGAGTTGTGCAAATTGATTTCGAGTGAACGCTAGAGAGCTGAGGTACTGGAACAGTGTGAGTTGATTTCAGGTGAAGGTTGGATAATTGAGGCACTGAAACAGCATGGGTTGTCTTCGGGTGAAGGTATAAGGATTGAGGTACCGGAGCAACATTATGGGAACTTCAACAGTTGGAGCCGTTTGCCAGTGAGCAGGGTTTACTTCGACAGTGCAGACGGACTTACATTCGGTGGGAATGTTGGCCAGTTGGGAACTAGTGTGGGACGAAACCACAGGATGTCGCGAGGGCACTTTTGGGTCATGCATAGGGTGAATTTTGATGTCAAGTGAGCTTTTGTGGGTTCAGCTGCAGAGTTGTGTAGAAGGTGCACGTGAAGTGCTCGTCGATAAGGGCATCGACCCCTTGAAGTGGTGGAAGGTGCATGACGGTCAACGCATGCCTTTCCTTAGTGCATGACGAACAACTCATATTTAAGTAAATGTTGTCGACGGATGGAGAAATATGGTACGGGGCACTTGCTCAGAGGAGTTTGTGTTTGCTTAATATGGTGGAAAAGGTGTCTTGTCTTACTTAGCCGAGTTCAGCATGGGAGTTTGGGAAAACCTTTGCTTCGAGTAGCAGTGGGGGCAGATTTGGTGGAGAGCGAATTCGTAGGCTACTAGCACAGAGGTGTTGGTTTGCGAGGAGTGGTGGCAACTCATCGTGGGGGCATATAAGCATTATTGCATTTTGTGTTATGCTTGGCATCAACGAGGACATTGATTATTCGAGTGCTAGGAGTTGGCACTAGTGGTTGCGAGTGTCAGGAGTTGGCACTGGACTTTGGCATCATCGAGGATGACGATGGTTGAAGTGGTGGAGAATATCACAGATTGCCACCTGTGGCACATCTGGGGCCGTAAGGAACCTTAGTGTGGGGCATGTCTGAGCATGATTGGCCAATGGCATGGTAATCTCGTAATTTGTATTTTTTATATTTATTGGATTTATAAATTACGACTTCTCAAGGGGACATGATGTTTTCTCCTATAAGTTCGGAGATGGCTCAGAATGCTATTACAGGGGGGGTCTGGTATTGACTCTACCACCCCCTGGTGCTACCAAAAGAGACAACACTCGAGTCCCCCAAGGGACTGGATGAGACTTGGGGGCTAGCTATGGCACGTGGCTGCAGTCCTCATGCTAGTCAAAGGGCTACATGGGTGGCATTGTGTTCGGTGGAGCAGATGTTGGGCATTGGCGTCGATGATGGGGTTGTAATATTCGCACCCGCTATGCCACATCCATTTCATGGCGGGGCTTATACTCATGACGGATTGGGCATCGGTGTGCACACTTGCATGCCGTGTGTCTCGTGTACACTTGCACGTTGGGTTCAAGCTTGGGCACATGGCCGCTTGGTTTGGCTAGCATTGGTGTCGTGGGGCACTATATTGTGGGCTTATCGGTTGCTATTCAATTGTGCCTATCCTTGCGGGCAATAACCTTGATGTGGGGCACTAAGTTCTCCAAGGATGGAGGTGTCGTACATAACGGGTGATGCTTGGCTCACCTGCATGTCCGGTTACACATGGCTAACTTGCTTGTGTTTCAAGAGAGACTAGCGCTAAGCACATTGCTTGTCATATGTGCGCGCATTTAAGAATGACGTTGCTATCGCCTATAGCTTGGGTAAGCCGTACGGCATGAACATCAGAGGGCGGAGCTTAAAGAGATGTCAGGCATTACGAATGGATTCTAGATAAGTGCATATTCTTATGACTCGGTATTTGAGTTTGACGGGACTATTGCTTTGTGCATAGTCGCCTCACGGATTATTTCCGCTGTGTATGATCATCACGGGTCACATTGTAGTGCCCGGCTTGCCAGCCCATGACACTACTACTTGCTATTACTAAAAAAAAATTGCTAGTGTCACCAGCTTGTGAGAACATTGGTGCGCCTAAGGCAGATGTCCAACAGGCTCACCTAACGATAGCACTCCCCCTACTAAAAAAGCACAGCGATCAAAACCTCCCTAGCTTCTCTTTTCTACCTTTGCAACGGAATCTCTTTACATGTCAATCCTTGCCCGAGGATATAATGCCTAATGATAAGAGAATATGAAGGCATGCTCCCTCGAAAAAAACCTTTGTCGTGGATAAGGGTGAGCCATTTTTGTTCACGTTATACGGGAAAAAAGTTTAGTAGTAATATATATATATAATAATTATATTAATATATGTTTATTGATTTTTTTCTTTTTATTTATTTTTTTGCTTACTTAAAATTATTAGTCTTTTTTTTATTTTATGTAATTTGTAGTGAGTGTAACAACTTAGGATGAATGAACGTTAACAATAATATCTAATCAATTATTTAAGGTATTAGAATCATTAGCAATCTTTTTGCTTATCTTTGTTATCAGTTTTTATAAATTCTATAATTATTATAAATTACTGTTAAATCAAAACAGTGCATACTCGATGTAACTACTCAATTGTCGAAACAGAAAGTAATAATAATTGAAAACAAACTATTAATCTCTCCGTTTGTTTTGTACCTTTCAATTCTCCCCTCTCTCAACTGAAATTCTTGCTCCACCACTACTCTGTAGTATACATAAATATTTTGTTTCAATGGTTCGTCTTTGACATTAATGTCTTATTCTATCTCTAATCAAAATTCAAGCTCAACTTTCAAATTTTCTCTAAAGTCAATGTCCCTGATTTGTCCATTTAAAGTCCCTCTCTACGTTCTTTTTCTCAATTGTAATTTCTCTCTCTGTGTATGCATCCTAATTGTATTGACGTCGAGTTCGAGATGTTGCTCCTTGCTTCAAGCATCACTGGTGGTTTGTGGTACAGTCTGAATTTCGGTATCTATAACTATCATGATCAGTGGCAGACCCAAGAATTTATTCTAGTGGAGGCCAAAAATGATCTTAAACAATTGTTTATAAGTAAGATTATAAATTTCAAGAAATGCAAAAAAAAAAAAAACGATAATATTCAAGACTCTATATAATGATATCAAATGTTTCTTATACAAAACAATAATATTCAAACTCTATATATTCAAAACTTATTATTAGGCCCTCGGCGGTCCTGAGCATTCGATTTTTCAAGTGTTCTTTCCTTGAAGTATCTTTCTATAATTGTATAAAAATAAATTGCAAGCAAATGTTCATAAATTTCAAGACAAGACGATGTTTAATTCAAGAATTAAACAAGACAGTAAGAAAGAAAATATATATATCAACAATAATTAAGAAAAAAAATATATCCAAGAATTGAACACAAATTCTTTCACAAAAGGCAAGCAATTAGGAGATATCTATATATATATATATATATCAACAGCATCACAGAAAAATACTAGCATTGTGCCAATGCTATGCACGGGATTAGTAAGATTTCTAATCATGGAGTTAATTCAAAGAGTGGCCTTATCATTATTATTATTATTTTTTTCTTTATGATGAAATAGTTTGATCATCATTTTGAGTATAGAGAAATGGACTTTTAGCTTGTCTCATTTCTCTATTAACACCCTTTTGCTATTTGTCTTACTTAAAACTCTCTCCTACTACTTTGTGATGAAATGAAGTTCTTTATTTGACCAAAATAATAATGATAAATTAAGACAATTATTAACAAAAAATAGTTTATGAAAAGTTTAAGATTTTCAGAGATATTGGAATAGAGCAAAATAATAGACAAAAAAAATGCAAAAAAGTTAGAAATTGATTTTAGAAAGTCTTTCATACATCAAATAAGTTGTGGCAAAAAGGAAGTTAAATAAGTGGGGAGTTTTATATATAGCAAATAATGTGTCAATAATGGGGAGTAATTTTTTAAAGTCAACTAACTCAAAGAAATTTTAAAATATCATAAAGATATTGGGCCAATGGGGACTACTTTGAAGAAGTTTACCAATTATGGAATTTTCATTATGGGAAGTGTCAATTTGTTTCTAATTTCTACATATAAACATTTGTTTTACGATTATGGATTTTCATTTGGAAATTTTTGGATATTGGTATTTTGGGATGGGAGAATTTGTCCATTTCTTATTTAATTATTTTATTAGAAGTTAAAAATTCCTAAAAAGTCACTCCAGGGAATTTAGGAATCGCATTATCTTAATGATTTGTTAGAGGATATAGGATTTAGAAACAAAGATTAATAAAAATGGGATTATCTTTAAGAATTTTAGAGTCATTAGTTGGAAAACTTGGGATTGTTTATGTGGTGAAAGTTTTAACATGTGCTTGTATAAAATCTATTTACATCCATGATTTTAGGGGTTTAATTTGTACGGATTTATTTATTTATCTATTTTTCTTGTTAGTCCTTCTATGTTTTGTCAATGAACTTTCAAAGCTCAATATCTTGGGACTACAATTTCAAAAAGCCAGAAAATTCCATCATATTTCCGAAAGCAAGATTTCAGATCGGTAATTTTGATTCAAATAAATTGGAATAACATTTACCTCCATATATATTGAACGCAAAAGAAAAAACAAAAAAAAATTGAAAAGTATTGCATGGTCAAATGTATAAAGCACACCAATCCATGATATCTAGAATGAAATGGAAAATAAAATAATGGCAAAATATCTCAAATCATAAAAACCCTACTTTCATATTATTCTTATAAAATAATAAAGAAATAAAAAGAACAAACCAAAGCTTACTCAAAAAATAATAATGACAGACGGTGGACGGTGAAGACGGGAAGGCTAATATCTTCTAGGAGGAGGTGGTGGTAGCAAGGGGCCAACAATTGAACAAAACTTCTCAAGTTTGTAGGTTTTGAGAACTTATAGGGTCTTAATTTAAAGAAAAAATAATGGGAAGAGATTTTAGGAACATGAAGTTTTTTTAATCATGGGAGAGATTTTAGCTGAGGATGATGTTTTATTGATATTAGGAGTGAATTTTGGTAGGATATGAATTCCTAACCAATCAATGATGGTTAGGAATTAGGGAGACATTTTAGGAAATGATTTGTCAGCATATTAGAGAGCTCTTAGTAATGTTAATTAAAGAGAGATTTTGGGTATTGAGAGATATTTTAGGAATGCTATTATTTAATGGAATAATAGGAGATTTTTGGATTTGGAGATGTTTGAAATGAGTAGATATGCCACGTGGCTACCAATAATTTTGCTAACAATTAAGTTCTTTCCTTTAATTATTTTTTATGTCTTTTCTTGTTTGAATTTCACCCCTTTAATTTATTTTCTTTGAATAATTTTTTGCTTAATTACTTTTTGAATTATTTATTTTCCTGTATAGGAGAGGGAGGGAGGAGCCTAATTGGTTGAAGAGCTTAATATGCTATGTGGCATCACAATTAATTAGGATTTTTAGAAAAATAGGGATTGAGTCTTAATTTAATGACAAAACATATTTATATTCATTGGAATTTTTTAAATTTTATGCAAATACAATATCACAATATATGTGATAGACTCATAATGTATTAGCAAACAATTAGCAAATTAAAATATTTAAATTAAAGCAAGGTTCAAAGAGAATTAATTCATATAATAATGCATTAAAAATTACAATGTCTAATTATCCCATTAAACCATAAACAATTTTTCATGAGGAGGCCTTATTTTCTAAATACATTAGAAGAAAATCTTTGGATACAACATAACTTCACGAGGAGAGGGCTAAGCTTAGTGATAAGCGGCAACCCACTCATGCTTTTAGATTATGGATTCAAATTACCCTCACTAACTCTAACAACATAACACTAACTTACATGATGTATTCCTGTCTTGAAATAAGAATAAAAATAACATAATCTTGTTCTCTATCTCTGCATAGAATTTTTTATAATAGTCAATCTCATACGGGCAGTGTACCATTTCGGATCAATTAACATTTCAAATTTATCGTCATGCTTATTACATATTTACAAATACATGTATATATATAGTGATAGCAAATTAAATAAACCATTTTATAATACTATATACAAGCTCTAAAAATTCAAAGAGACTACAAAAATATTCCATTCCGAAAGGGACTCCAAAAACATAAAATATTACAAACCACTAACGAATGATTTCTAAAAGACTTAAATAAAATAAGAAAAAGAAAAAATGTATCCTTTTTAGTGTTGCTTTTGACTGTTGAAAATCGAGGAGGAGACATAAATAAAATATCAAAGAAAAAGTTGTCTCTTTAATTATTTAAAGGAAAATTATTTTTGACGGTTCAAAGACGAAAAATAATATTGGAAGAAAAGTTGTTTCTGGACTTTCTATTTGACGTTCAAACTTCAAAAGTAGTAAAGCACCGTTTTTTTTCTTCGCCTTGTCTTCCAATTTTTTTTTTAATAAAGGGCTGATAGGCTTGCGCTTTGTACTTTGCTTTTCACTACCAAATTGTCATCTAAGAGTACAAAGTTGCCTAATCTTTCCTATTACGAAAAAGAAGTTACTAGTGTTAGGTGCCCGCACGAATACTAGTGTGGCTAACATAGTTGGGCTCCACAAAAAAATAGTGGAGCTCAACTAATGTGGCCCGTCAAGCATGAGTGTCCATCAGCATACTTGACATTAGCACACCTCATACTAGAGACTTAGATGGACCAAAACCTCCCTACTTGCTCTTTACTAGAGTCAAAAAATTCCGCAGGGGACAACCATTAATCGCTTCTTAAGAGTTTTTTTTTGGTAAAAATCAATAATAGTACACTTGACTTATATATTAATGTATATGTATAATATACGCAAACTTGTATATAATATAGTATGTGGGATTTATTGCAAAGTAACTATTTAATAAAGGTATTTATAAATTTTCAAATGAGGCAAAGTGAAAAACATATATCAAATTATAGGGTAAAGTGCAGTTTGAAACTTTGAGAGGGGGTATTTATAAATTTTCAAAGAGATAAATTAATAAACATATCAAAATCTATAGGTAAAAATACAATTTTTAAAATTTTAAGGTGGTCAGCTGTCCCCTTTGAGCATGATGTGACTCCCCCACTACTTGCCCGAGGATATAATGATTAATAGTGAGAGAATATGTAGGAAGGCTCCCTCGAAAAAAACCCTCTGCTGTGGGTAGTAATTTTTGTTTATGTTCCACAGGAAAAAAAAATTAGTAGTTAGATACATATATAATAGCTATATAAATATATGTATATTGATTGGTTCTTTTTACTAATTTTTTTGCTTACTTAAAATTATTTGTTCTTGTTTTTTTTATGTATTTTGTAGTGAGTGTAACAGCATATGATGAAACAACATTAACAATAATATACAATCAATTATCTAAGCATTAGAATCATTTATGCTCATTTTTGTTATCAATGTAATAAATTTTATAATTATTATAAATTACTTTTAAATCAAAACAGTGCATACTCGATGGAATTATTCAATAGTCGAAACGAAAAAAATAATAATAATTGAAAACAAACTAATAATCTCTTCATTTGTTTTGTATCAACCTTTCAATTCTCCTCTCTCAAAACCTTTGCTCCACCACGACTACGTAATGTACATACGTATTTTATTACTTTCGATGGTTCGTCTTTGACATCAATGTCTTATTCTACATCCCATCAAAATTCGAGCTCAACTTCCAAATTTTCTCTGAAATCAATCTCCCTGATTTGTCCATTTAAAGTCTCTCCCTACTCTCTGTTTGTCTCTATTGTAATTTATCTCTCGATATATGCATACGAATTGTATTGACGTAGAGTTCGAGATGTTGCTCCTTGCTTCAAGCATCACCAGTGGTTTTCTGTTCAGTCCGAATTTCGGCAAAAACACTTGGGATGCCCAAAATAGTTCGGAACATGCCGGAAAATTTTATGAAACAAAGTAGGTTCTTGATTGATCGTTATACCAGTGGAAAACGGGCTCTATAACTATGACACGCGCTTGATGATGTTATGATTTGTAGGCCCAACGTGTAGTACGGAACATAGATTGGTGGGACCAGATAAACTAATTGATTTCATATGTTATATTAGGCGTTAGTTTCCAGAGTGTGCGCCAGTGAGGTGCTCTTTTGAGGGGTTTTATGAGTGTTTGTGTCCTTTTGCAGCACGGTGAAGTTATTCTCTCCTTGTCTTCCTTGCATAATTGCATCTGATACCATTTTCCCTATCATTCTGTTTTGATTTACTTCGTTACTATATATATCAACCTTGAGTCCATATATTTTCCACAACAAATACAACTAACTAAATCTGTCTCTATTATCCAAAGTTGCCAATTCAAAACAAACTCACTTGAAAGTTCGAACCCTCGCAATTTTTATTCATCGAGACTGCAGGATTTTTCTATAATGTCGATGAATAAATTGCCAGGCAATGCCATCACAATATTTCTCTTCTTCTTCCTGATCAGCATCTCTCTGTTCCCAGCCATCTCTGCCTTGAACCAAGAAGGCCACTTCCAACTCTCGTGGCTTTCGACCTTCAATTCATCTTCGGCTGCCACTTTTTTCTCTTCATGGGATGCAACCCACCAAATCCCATGTAAATGGGATTACATCAAATGCAACAGCAACGGTTTTGTTTCAGAAATCTCCATTAGCTCCATTAATCTTGGCACCACCTTCCCCACTCAGTTCCTCTCATTCAACTTCCTTACCACCCTTGTCCTTTCAGGCGTAAACCTCACCGGGAAAATTCCATCTTCCATTGGAAACTTGTCATCACTGATCAACTTAGATCTCAGTTCCAATTCCCTAACAGGAAGAATACCACCGGAAATTGGAAAATTATCCGAACTGCAGCTACTATCACCTACTTCCAATTCCTTACATCATGGAATTCCAACTGAAATTGGAAACTGCTCCAAGCTTCGACAGCTTTTGCTGTTTGACAACCATCTCTCCGGAAGAGTTCCTACAGAAATAGGGCAGTTATGGGCTCTAAAATTCTTTCGTGCCGGTAGAAACCCGGGAATTCATGGAGAAATTCCTGTGCAGATATCGCAATGCAAAGAACTAGTTTTCCTGGGTCTTGCAGAAACTTGGATTTCAGGGCAGGTCCCTTATAGTTTAGCAGAGTTGAAGAAACTCAAGACTCTTAGATTCCATACAGCAAATCTCACCGGTGAGATTCCACCTGAAATTGGCAATTGCTCAGCCTTGGAAAATCTATATTTACACCAAAATCAAATTTCTGGAGAGATTCCCAGTGAGCTTAGATTGCTGAAAAATCTGAAAGAAGTGTCTCTGTGGGAAAACAAACTTGGTGGGATCATTCCAGGATCTCTCGGCAACTGTTCGGGCTTGAGGATTATTGATTTCTCATCAAATCATCTGACGGGTGAGATTCCTCCATCTCTTGCAATTTTAGATGCATTGGTGTATCTTTCTTTGATCCAGAACAATATTTCCGGCGAAATTCCACCACTTCTTGGCAATTGCTCAGCCTTGGAAAGCCTATATTTATGCCAAAATCAAATTTCTGGAGAGATTCCCAGTGAGCTTAGCTTACTGAAAAATCTGGAAGAAGTGTTTCTGTGGGAAAACAAACTTGGTGGGAGCATTCCAGGATCTCTCGGCAACTGTTCAGCCCTGAGGAGTATTGATTTCTCATCAAATCATCTGACGGGTGAGATTCCATCAGAAATTGGGCTATTAGAAAGTTTGACGGTTCTTAATTTGTCAGGAAATCTATTTACCGGAGAAATCCCTCCAGAGATTGGCAACTGCACTCAGCTAGAAACGCTTTATTTGAAAGATAACATGCTCCAAGGCATGATTTCTATATAGGCTAATTAAGACCATTGGGCCTCCGGCTAATGCTTATTTTAGTCTTGTTTGAGCCGCCAAGCCCACGATCACAATCTTCTGGTTCATACATAGGAAGGCTGGCAAGAGCTTAAGAGGTGGGTGCTTTCTGTTTATTTTTATTTTTGTAATTTTAGGATTGTGCTTATGGAATATACCATAGTTGTGAATCCAATGGAAACAGGGAAAAAAATTTTAAAAATATTAAAAAGGTACTTTTAACAAGGAAATATAATTCTTGCCATAATGTCAGTACTGCAAGGGAAAACAGTGTGCCTATGCATGTTAGCTTCACCCTAGTACTTTTAGCGACGATCTCAGTATTCACCAAAAATCTTATATTTAGCGGCTAGAGCTTTTGTCGGTTAATGTCTAAACTTTTTTTGTGACAGCATTCTCATCAGCAAAATAGTCCTTTAAACTTCGGAAAATATACTTTTAGCAAGGAAATCAACACTTTTAGCGGAAAATTATTTACAACTTAGTGTCCAAAAATTTTGCCAAAAAATCAATATGTTTTAGTGGCAAATTGGTTTTCCTGCTGAAAGTGTAATTTTCGCAATGAGTCAAATATTTGTTGCAACAAAGAGAAGGCAAGGCAACCCTTTAGCGACAAACTGGTGATAGGTAAAATTCCCTCACAAATAATTTTTGGCAACGAATTTCCAGTATTTGGCAATGAATATTTTAGTTAGTAAAAAGTAAAATTTCTTGTAGTGTTATTAAAATCCAAACATAGGTGTTGGGACCTTATTAATTGTCATATGTTTGCTGAAGACATCCATAAAATAGAACAAGTACATAGAAATAAAAACAATCCCTTCGCATGCTTCCAAGGCTTGAACTCATCACTAAGTACGGGAACTCTACAGCCAGAGCTATTCCCGTTGTTGTTGTGTTTCCATGAGAAGAGTACAAGAAAATTAATTTGTTGCGAATTTATGCGATGCGATGAATAAATGAACAATAATCACAAAATACAATGATTTATCGTAATTTAGTAGTCAGTGTCACTATCAACTTCCACAGTCGCAAGCTAGCAGTGAAGTTCTCTCTAATTTCTCTGAAAGAAAAGTGTTACCACTTATTAGAGTTATACAAATTGAAATAAAACTTGAATTCTTAATACAATGGCAAAATTTCCAAAATACACACTCCACTCTGCCTAAAGTTGGCCATGGACCCGGGGCCCAATAGGCCCATCCAAGCCCACCCCTAATTTATAGGGCTTGGTAATGTTTTTTGGACCCAATTATATTAATGGGCGGCTTGGAAATTTTATTTGAAGACCGGCCAAGCCCGGCCCAAAATAAATGTAAAATAATATATTTGTATATTTATATATATATATATAATTAAACCTTATGTAATTCAATATTTTTTTAGAGAAGAAAATTTTTTATTAAACAAATTTTAAGTTAAATAGGAGGGTTTGGACGGGCTTGAGATTTAGAATTTATTTTTAGTATAGACCCAGATCAACCCATCCAATATCCACCTCTTGTTCCGCCTATGAGCTCTATTATTTCTCAGACTTAGTGTCAACAATATAAGCCACTAACTCTTGTAAAATTTTTAAAAAAATAAAATGTATACAGTCGTAACTTCATCTTCGAAAAGATTGTTTCCATCTTTTGAAGCCGTTATATCTCGAGCACAATAGAGTAACCTTCTTATGCTCCAAGCCCACCCTCCAAATAATTGTAAAATTGAGAGAGAGAGAGGGGGGGGGGAAATATCATGTCTATTGGGTCTTATATTGCAGGTTAGGGTTGATGGGTAGGTATCAAAACAACACTCCAAATCAGATAATTGCAGAATGCAGTCAGCTGCCACTACTCATTGTCGGCAAATCCCATTGCCCCACCTTCCATAACAAACTCATACCACAATTCTTAGCAACACTAACCTTATCTTAACTATTACCTAACTTGGTTCCATCTTGAAATCACTCAACATCTAGATACAGATGAAAGTTCATTTTCTTTCTCAAATTCTCTCATCATACCTTCTTGACAAGGGCCTCTCTAGATCATAGGTCACTAGTTCGAGTTAAAATTATTGTTTAAGCAAGCAAATGAACTTTCATTTTGGGTATTTCTCACAAAAATTGTGATGTTGAGAAATAATAAGGGTAATGCTGTATTAATAGAATTTTTCATCACTATAGTTTATAATTTTAAAAATATAACTACTACATCAATTTGTATGAGTTTTTTGTATAACAAAAAAAAAAATTGTAAGCTTAGCATTTTCCAAATAATATTGTATAGAGTAATGCTATACAAATAAAGTTTTTTTTCAGAATTTTCATACAAAATAATGTGACTATTTGTGATATTTTATTTCAAACCAAAATAGTGGAATAGAAATTTGGGAACTATGTTATAAGGATCACAAGATTTATTGCTTTTAGAAGGGTATAAAATAAATGTGGGAAGGTTCATGCATAGGGAAACAAAAGGGATTGTCTAATGGATCACATTTGGAAAGGTGACTCCATTATTTCTCATGAATGGACAACTTTAGCAAAGGGGGCTGATTTGGAGACATTACAGCAATAATGATGGAGAAAAGAATGTGGCGTCCGCCTCTCCTTTTGGTGCATGATTTGTGCCTTTCATGTGTTTGGATGGTTGTCCATTCAACTCTAAAACCTATATACATACTAAACTAAACTTTAGATATATTTCATAAATTGCCATCCAAACATTAACCCATGATGAAACAGTACCCTCAAAAGGATAAAGGAAGTTAAAAAATAAATCACAACAGGAAAACATTTTCTATTTCAAAGGGGACAAAAAAAAAAAAAAAAAGAGTGCATCTAAGTGCACGCACGAGACTCCCGCTGTGGCAATGGACTGGTTTTAGAATTTTTTCATTCCCACGTTCACCTTAAATATCTAATTCCATCCTCATCTCTACCGGTACAAGTTTATTTCTATCCTCACCTTTACCGCCGCCTCTGCCCCTAGCCCAATCCGAAGCCTAAGCCCAAGCCCAAGCCCAAGCCCAAGCCCAATCCCACGCCCAAACCCAAGCTTTTCTTCAAGCTTTTCTTTCTTTTTTTTTTTTTTTTTTGGTACAAAGAAAACAAATAACACAAAGCAAGAAAAGAAAACACACAAAAAAAATAAATAAAACTAAAGTATCAGGAATATTAATAGTCACGTGGTCTCCATTTGACAATAAAATGAAATTAATCTCCAAACACTTTGGATTGCATATACATCAAAATAATGTTATTATAATGTCAAATAAACAAAAACTTAAAATAACAAATTAAAAGCACATCCAGCAAATAACATTATTGAACATAAGTTAGACACTAATCAATACAAAGCTAAAAGCGGCACCTCTATAAAAAAAATATATAAAAAATGTTGAAAGGAGGGGAATCGAGACTGGGCAGAGGAAGAACTTAGTACATCCCCGCTTCCATTCCCGTATGGATTTTTATTTCGACCTCCATTCCTATTTTGTATCCACCATCTCATACTCAAATAGGACGGATTTGGTCAAACCTCTACTTTTTTTCGGTCCATTGTCATACCTACGCCAGGCTTGTAGAGAAGTTGTTTTCATGTTTTGGTTTTTTTTTTCTGTTTTGTTTTTTGAAATTTGTTTAAATTACATTTGGTAAACTAATTCTGAAAACTAATTTTGTTGAGATTACATTTGAAAAATTGGGTCCTTTGCAACTTGTTCTCCATAATTTTTTTAAAAAACACACCAATTTTAAGAGCAAAAAAAAAAAAGTTTTGTCAGTGTCTGAAACCATATTCATATGAAAATAAAAATAACATGAAAACGATAATATTTTCGTGGTACCATGCTTTTGGTTTGACCATGCAGAAAACAAGACGTTCTCTTTTTCTTGCCAGGAATACAAACAAAAAAAATACCAAGATTTAGCATGTCAACGCCTTTTCTACTAATGCTACATAAACAGAAAATACATATATAAAACTAATGCTACATAAATAAAAAGTACATATGTAAATGATACACAAGATGATGCACTTGAATGGAACTCATCATTTTACATCAAAGTACACGTTAAGATGACTTTTAATAATAATAATATTACGGTCTTTGATTTTGTGGATTTTTTTTATAAAATTGGTATAAGAATAAAACTTTATCTTCATAAACAACATAATCTTACTGTCCATCACTGCATTAATAACAGAAAGTAAATCTGTCTCTTTTACCAAGCTGTCAATTCAACACAATCTAACTCAAACCCAGGCAATTTATACATCAAGACAGTGAAAAGGGCTTTTTTAAGATTCAGGTGTTTTTTCTGTAATTTTGGATGAAACTAAGGGCAATCTAGCATCCCAGTGTCCATGATAAAGATAACATATTAGAAAAGTTTTTGAGTGACTGAATTTTGCTGGCTGATCAGATAGAACAGTAGCAGAGTACAATCCTCATCATCATGTCAAGCAATGCCATCACAATATTTCTCTTGTTCCTCAACATCTCTCTGTTCCCAGCCATCTCTGCTCTGAACCAAGAAGGCCTCTTTCTACTTTCATGGCTTTCAGCCTTCAATTCATCTTCTTCAGCCACTTTCTTCTCTTCATGGGATGCAACCCACCAAAACCCATGTAAATGGGATTACATCAAATGCAGTGGCAACGGTTTTGTTTCAGAAATCTCCATTAGCTCCATTAATCTTGGCACCCTCTTCCCCACTCAGTTGCTCTCATTCACCTTCCTTACCACCCTTGTCCTTTCATACGGAAACCTCACCGGAGAAATTCCATCTTCGATTGGAAACTTGTCGTCACTGATCAGCTTGGATCTCAGTTTCAATGCTCTAACAGGAAGAATACCACCGGAAATCGGAAAATTATCCGAACTGCAGCTACTGTCGCTGAGTTCTAATTCCTTACATGATGGGATTCCAACTGAAATCGGAAACTGCTCAAAGCTTCGACGGCTTGAACTGTTTGATAACCATCTCTCTGGAAGAATTCCTGCAGAAATAGGACACTTGTGGGCTCTAGAAATCTTTCGTGCCGGTGGAAACCCCGGAATTCATGAAGAAATTCCAATGCAGATATCACAATGTAAAGAACTAGTTTTACTGGGTCTTGCAGATACTGGGATTTCAGGGCAGATTCCATATAGTTTAGGAGAGATGAAGAAACTCAAGACTCTTTCAGTATATACAGCAAACCTCACCGGTGAGATTCCACCTGAAATTGGTAATTGCTCAGCCTTGGAGAATCTGTTTGTGTACCAAAATCAAATTTCTGGCGAGATTCCCAGTGAACTAAGCTGGCTGAAAAATCTCAAAAGAGTGTTACTATGGCAGAACAATCTTAGTGGGAGCATTCCAGGATCTCTTGGTAACTGTTCAGGCTTGAAAGTACTTGATTTCTCAATTAATTCTCTGACAGGTGAGATTCCTCCAACTTTGGCAAATTTAGGTGCATTGGAGGAGCTTCTTCTGTCCGAGAACAACATTTCCGGCGAAATTCCTCCGTTTTTTGGCAACTTTTCCAGCTTGAAGCAACTTGAATTGGATAACAACGGAATCTCTGGGGAGATTCCACCAGCCATCGGGGAATTGAAGGAGCTTTCTCTGTTCTTTGCTTGGCAGAATCAGCTTCACGGAAGCATACCATTCGAGCTGGCCAATTGCAAGAAACTTCAAGCGGTGGATCTCTCCCACAATTTTCTTACAGGGTCAGTTCCAAATTCCCTTTTCAATCTGAAGAACTTAACTAAATTGTTGTTGATATCAAATGAACTTTCCGGAGGAATTCCAGCTGCTATTGGCAATTGCACCAGCTTGACACGTCTACGGCTGGGATCAAATATGTTAGCTGGTCAGATTCCATCAGAAATCGGGCTATTACAGAGTTTAAGCTTTCTTGAGTTGTCAGAAAATCAATTTACCGGTGAAATCCCTCCAGAGATTGGCAACTGCACTCGGCTAGAAATGGTTGATTTGCATGATAATAAGCTCCAAGGCATGATTCCTACCTCCTTCGAATCTCTTCTTGAACTCAATGTTTTAGACCTCTCCATGAACAGAATATCAGGCATCACTCCTCAGAATCTTGGCAAGCTCAACTCTTTGAACAAACTTGTATTGAGTGGAAATTACATTACTGGTTTGATTCCAAAATCTCTCGGCCTCTGTAAGGATCTGCAGTTGTTGGATATGAGCAACAACAGAATCAGTGGTTCAATCCCAGATGAGATTGGTCAGTTGCAAGGATTAGATATCCTAATGAATTTGAGTTGGAATTTTTTGACAGGACCTATCCCAGAAGGCTTTTCAAAATTTTCAAAGCTAGCAAACTTGGATCTTTCTCACAATATGCTAACAGGAAGCCTAAGAGTACTGGGTAATCTGGACAATCTTGCTTCTCTGAATGTCTCCTACAATAATTTCTCGGGTTTTCTTCCCGATACCAAGTTCTTCCAGGATCTCCCTGCCTCTGTATTCCTCGGTAATCCAGAGCTCTGCATTAACAGAAGTGAGTGCAAGCTTACCACAAACCCACACAGCAGGAAATCCACTAAAAACCTCATTACCTTGGTTGTACTCAGCATTACTGCGACTATGATAATTGTGACTATTGGAGTAATTTCACTCATCAGAGCTCAAGGCAGTAAACTTGGGAGGAATGATGAAGAAGATGGCCTGGAGTGGGAAATCACCCCATTCCAAAAGCTAAACTTCTCTGTGGTTGACATTGTGACAAAGCTTTCGGATTGTAACATCATCGGAAAGGGTGGTTCGGGAGTGGTTTACCGTGTCGAGACTCCATCGCGACAGGTCATTGCAGTGAAGAAGCTATGGCCAACAAAGAGTGGTGAGGTTCCAGGGAGAGACTTGTTTTCTGCAGAAGTTACAACACTTGGATCAATAAGGCATAAAAATATATTGAGGCTTCTGGGCTGTTGTAACAATGGGAAAACTAGATTGCTCTTGTTTGATTATATCAGTAATGGGAGTTTAGCTGGACTTCTCCATGAGAAGAAGGTACCCTTGGACTGGGATGCAAGGTATAAAATCATACTGGGAGCTGCTTATGGTTTGGCTTATCTCCACCATGATTGCATTCCTCCCATCGTTCATCGCGATATCAAGGCCAACAACATCTTGGTGGGATCACAGTTCGAAGCTTTCCTTGCAGATTTTGGACTCGCAAAGCTTGTTAACTCTGCAGATTATTCGAGAGTTTCCAACACAGTTGCAGGTTCTTATGGGTACATAGCTCCTGGTAAGCACTTTTTTTTTGCTTTAACTACTCTCTGTTGAGAAGATTTCTCGAGCTTTAACTCTTACAATTGTCCTCACTACTTTAGAATGACTGAAATTTTCTAGTAGTTGACTTTTGGATTCAACAAAAGACTACTAATTTTCTAGATATAATGCAATGTTTCGGAATATTTTCTCAACCATTCTCAAGATATTTCATTCCATCGTCACTATTACCTTCTCAAAACCTTCTTCTATCACTCCTACTTCTCTGGTTTCCAACTATATTACACTGTTATGTCAATTTCACTCTGAAATATTCCCAATGTCTTATGCTATTATGTTCCATCATGCTGCTTACTACAATGTCTTCAAAATAACTTAAAGAGGAAACTACTAACTTAGCTCATAGGACTAACAATAACTTATTACAAATTGCAGAATATGGATACAGCTTAAGGATCACAGAAAAGAGTGATGTGTATAGCTATGGCATTGTGCTCCTAGAGGTCCTAACAGGGATGGAACCGACCGATCGCCGGATTCCAGAGGGTGCCCATATCGTCAGTTGGATTAACCAAGAACTGCGACAAAAGCATAGAGAATTCACATCAATTCTTGATCAACAACTGCTTCAGCAATCCAGCACACAAATCCAAGAAATGCTTCAAGTGCTTGGGGTAGCTCTACTTTGTGTGAACCCTTGCCCAGAGGAGAGACCCACAATGAAAGATGTCACAGCAATGCTCAAAGAGATCAAGCACGAAAATGAGGATTTCGAAAAACCAAATTCTATTGGGAAGGGATTAGAACCCAACCCGAAAGCAGCAGTTCATTGTTCTAGCTTCTCCAGAGCTTCTGAACCCTTAATTAGGTCACCTTCCCATTTGCCATAGTCACTGCAAATTCTTATGTTTGAATTAATTGAATTATTTTAAGTAAACAAAATAAATTGTATAGATTAGCATTACAAATTAGTTGGAGGACTCTATATTGATTGTAAATCTATATTTTACTTGCTTCTTTCAATTGAGTGACTTTAAATTGCTACTCTTATGACTTCTCAGTGAACCCAAAGCAAAGAGGTAAGTTTATTTCAGAAAATCCAATATTTCATCCCAAGAAGCTCAAAACACTTAGAAGTAAGCAAATTATTCTACACAAATAACAATTCTCAAACAATTAGAGCTCTAATATACACACAATACAAATTCACCAAGATGCTTTGCAGATACTATCTCAAACTTAAAAAATAGATACATACTATTTAGTATAACTACCCAGGTGTCCCCATTGCCACCTTCACAACCAAAGAATTGCATCCATTCACATGAACAAGAAAAGAACCGGAAGTGCTACAGTATTTTGGTGGGCTCAAAAGCAGGCGAAAAAGACTCCATCAGCAATTGCAGCTTTAAAACACGAGCCCAAGAAAACGGACAAGAAGAATTCCAATCCTTTGGGTTGTATGTGGGGGAGCTAGGCTGATAAAAAGCTATGGTGGTGACAAAATCTTGGTTGGCATGAGCCACATGGGACATTAAATTATGAGAAATGCAAATGGACCAGCATTCCCCAACCATTGCCCCAAAACATACCTTTCAGTGAAGATAAAGAGGTGTCATGCTCATTGCTCCATTTTCTTGATAGATGCATTGCTTTTAGTCATGTGATATCAACCCCTGTTAGGCCCACGGATAGTTTACACTACCCTATCAAAACTGTAGTGGCCAAGAATGCAAGCAACTATAGAGCAGAGCTTCTTATTATTTTCATGTCACTTCCAATATGTATTATCATGTACCTTACAACATTCATTTAGGTCCAACCCTACCTCCTTTCAGGCTTCTTTCACCAATTTTTGTTGATAGGTACTCCTAAGCCTATCCAGCTAAACCATTGCTTTTGTAGCAGTATGTAACATCATGTACACTACAACATTCATTTAGGTCTAAATTAACCCTCCACTTTCAGGCTTCTTTCAGCAAATCCCATTTGATATGTACTCCTAAGCTTATCCAGTTAAACCATTGCTTTTATAGCAATATGAACCATGATGAGCATTACAGCAATCATTTAGGTCCAAACCCTGATATGTACTTCCAAGCTTTTCCAGCTAAACCATTGCTTTTATAGCTCCTGTCATTATGCAATCATAAGTAAAGTTATTAATATTAACGGTAAGGTTGCCAATTTGGGCATCACGAGTTTGAACACACAGAAACAATCTAGCCGGGTAAAGGTGCATACGTATGACACTCCACTGACGCGCAGTGGTAGGAGTTTGTGCACTGAGTTATCTTTTTTTTTAAGTAATTAATAAAAAAAAATGGAGGAAAAAATGGTTACAGTGTTTTTGGGCATGTAAAGGTCAGATATACCATTATTCCCCCAATATTTATATTAAATAGTAACGCCCAACCAGCAACAACATTTATAACTACTCAAGACAGTAACTAAGAAACCTCTAAAAGCATCCCTATTGCCAGAGCAGAACCAGCTGCTTCAAGAGTAATGTAAACTGCCAGAGCAGCTTGTACAACCATTTGAAGCAGCACTTGCTCTACAGTGCCAGTGTACTGTGATGCTGTGTGTGTGTGTGTGATATACTGATGACAGGGAGCACATACTTCTATCCCCGCAATTGAAGTCCCGAATCCCACAGGCTTCTTTGGAAGCTTGTACTAAGATGGAAAGGAAAGTAACTCAGGATTTCGTTTCTCCTTGTTTAGTGGTATAGGAAGATAGTGCGGCAAAGAAAATATGGAACAAAAGAGGCACTGTTTGTAACTTCAAAGAACTCATTTTCTAGCATGGCATTTTCTTTTTCCTTTTCCTTCTCCTTTTCTTTTCCTTTTCTTTTCCTTTTCCCTCAATGTTTCCAAGGACCAAACCAAGCCGGCAGAAAATTTACTTTACCCACAATCCCCATAGAAGATTGCACCTCGGCATCTGCATGCACCTCAGAAGCTCCCACATCACTCATATTATATCTAGATTGTCCAGAATGTTATGTGAGCTTGTGTGTATGTGCATGCATGCACGAGAATGCACGGAGTTACACAAAAAGAAAGAGGCGAAATTCCATTAATCCTAACTTACACAGATATAGAAGATCCTAAAATTCCACTAATCACAAATTAGCTCATAATAACACCTCGATATTAGAACAAGGGTTTTCCCCTTTATTCTTGACAATATTTTTTTTCATAGAAAGTCCATCTAGAATCCAACACACCAAGAATTGTTTTAGTCCAATACTGTGCTTGATTTGTAAGTGTACTAGCAATTTTCCAGGAATATACATGGGATTGTCACAATTTAGCAACCCAGAACCAGGGGGAAAAGCATACAAGCACGCATCTGAGCACACACAAAGCAGATAAATAAATAAATAAAAGTCCTTTATTGCTTACCACTCATTTTAAAGAAGAACACTGGAAAAAAAAAAAAAATTCACATACTACAAATGCAGCAGTTATTTTATACAATTAAAGATTACATAATACATAAGATCATCATCTCCTTGCATCTGTACTTGAAAAGTTTGAAGCGGCAACCAAAGAATACTGGAGAAAAACAAAAAAGTAACATGAGAAAACACTATTTACGTTGGGATATCACAATGATCATCACCTATTGGAAAGAAAACATGACGCACCTGAAACCATTGCAAACCACGACCTTGAGAAAACTAAAACCGACATTACACATTACAGCTGTCTATGGATGCCACTTTATGCTGCATCCAACACTTTTGACAAATGGAGAAAATGATCTGAGCTTATAATCATAGCCTCATAGGGGAAGAATGCTTTCTTAAGAGGAGGAAGAAGAGGCAAGGGAAAATTATATATATGAGGATACCTGGGTTTTTCAACAGCTGATATCGGTTGGCCACTCAGAACACAGTCTATAGCCAGACTTAAGTCCCTAGAGTAGACAATTAATCACAGTAGCTAGTAAGATACTCATAAAAAGGAATAAAATTGAGAAGAGATTTGTAATATTTGTAAAAATAAACCAAGAAGTTACCGGAACCAACCTTCCTGTGATAGGCACATTATTACTCGGTCGTGAGTCATCAAATTGGCCATGATACACCAGCTCAAAGGGCCTTCGACCATCCTGTTATCAAAAGATAGATTTTAGGCAACACAAAAAGTGGCAAATTATGGTGGCATGGGTGTGAGTAGTTTGAAACTTAGACCATAATTGATTAGTCCATGATGGGGGATTTAGGAGGATGAAGACAAAATTAAACACCTCCCAAGGAAATCTGCGACAAGAAACCACACATGAAAAAACTGTATTATGTGCTGGTTATTATTACCTTTTTGAATAGGAAAAACTCAGGTGTACAAACAGCTCCAAAATCTCTTGCAACATCTTGTGACTGCAGAAGAGAGACACATAAAATGTTTTATAAACTTTTGAATGCAAATTCATTAGTAACTTGAGAGGAAGAAGAATTTTACAACTAACAAGAATATAAATACAACTACAGAGTCAGAACCAATAGGGGTGTGTCATGTGTGTGTCCGCGTGCACATGTAGGATTATAAGACTACACTATAAAAAATTGCTGAGATCTCATTTGCTCTATCACCCCAGTCATATCGGTTCTATACAGGTATAATTTAAAGTGTTAGCCCATATATGGCTGCAGTACAAATTAGCTCTGAATTACGAAGCATATACACATCAATTAGAAAGCAATGCTACTCTCAATTGGTCCCAACAATTGAATGATACATATATATCCTAAAATTAATCAAGCTTCCCAAATCAATTGACCCATACTTGGCATGGAGCACGATGAACAAGTTATGTCAATTCCGTGATTCATTTCTAGCTAAAAATTTGTAGTATTTTTTTTTTACTACAAAAAACAATATGGGAGAACCAAAAATCCATTTTCTCACAATCATCTTCTTTCATCTTGAAGTCTGTTAAGACCAGTAACGAAAATTTCAAATATTCAGTATCTAAAACTTGTGCAGCAATCTCTGTGGTGCATTTTAAAATCTTTTTGCCTATAACAACACATCTTACTCTTTAGATTGGTGGTTATTTTCTATTCATCTTTTCTTTTAAAGATTTCGACACTACTGCTGCATACCATGGTGTATAAAGCCGATTTTAACTTAATATTGAAACTGAATGAGATCTGGAGCAAAACTAATACTTAGAACTAGATGGAGCTATATCAAATTCATTAAAAGAAAAATAGAACAAGAAAGGAAAGTTGAGGAACAAAAAGTCAATATTACAGCAAGTAAACAATATTAGGAATATCAAACAACAACTATGAAAATCAACTTTGTACTTCTACATTGAAACTTCCACTCATAAAATAGGTTAGATTGCCACTAAACAAAAAAGCAACGAAGGTGTTAACAAATCAAATAACAAAATTAAGTTCCATGAGCCATGAGTAAGAAAATGGTAAATTACACTGACACCCCCTAAGGTTTCTGACAATTACAAGGACACTCAAGTTTTTTAAATTCCATTGATGCCCCTTACGACACCCCCCTACTTCACCTAACCACTCACAGAAACACCCCCTCCATTAACAAGCAGTTAATGAGACTGGCAAATAATGCTGATGTTGCCATTTTGATAAATTAAAATACCAAAAAGCACCCTTCTTCAAAATGCAGTTGAACTATAATTTTTTTCAACAATGAACTGTAAATAAAATTACAAAAAGACGCGTGCTTTTTTGCAAAAAAAATAAGTGTAAATTGAATTACAAACTATAATAAGAAGTGTGCCAATGCCATGCTGCCACGTTTTCAACAAAGGAAAAAATCTCTAAATTCTCATTCACCTTTTAAGCCTTCCAGTAGCGTAATTCCACATCAACACTTCAAGCAAGAAATAATCCTCCCTAGAACACCAAATCATAAAACACGCCCCCCCCCCCAACCCAAAAAAAAAAAAAAAAAAAAAAACTCTATTATTCACTCCCTCATCTCTCTAGTCTCTGCTTCGTCGAGGACCCATCACAATCCACTGAGATCACTGCCACAAAACACCACCTCCACCCCACTTCCAACTCCACAGACCTATCCCAAAAGTACCTCTCTCTCTCTCTCTCTCTCTCTAGACCCACTGCTACCACCAACCATCAGTGTCATAGCCTCCTACCAATCAGCTACCAGAGGACTGCAGGAACTGTAAGCACATCAATCCTCTATGATGCTGAACCCTAGGGTTTTCTTTGACATCTCAAACGACAGTGCACTGACCTTTCGGATTGTGATGGAGCTCTTCACCAACACGATGCCACACACAGTAGAGAACTTTGCGCTCTGCACCGACCAGGACATCAGCCAAGGCGGCAAGCCCTTGCAATAAAAGGGCTCAACCATCCACGAGTCGTTCCATGCTAGAAAAACTTCACTAGAAAGAATGGCACCAACAGCAACTCAATCTATGATTAAATTGGTTCGTTCATTTTATTAGGATTTTACAGTCGTCGGGTATTGTGGGCTTTGTGAAGAGAGAGGAGGACTCGTGATTATAGTGATCTGGGTTCGTGATTATAGTGATCTGGGCTTGACCAGTAGTGGTAATGGCCAAAGGAGACTGCAGACAAGAAGCAGCAACTGGTCCTGTTCAGGGCCACAATCTGGTCATTGGACCAATACAGAGGAGGGTTTGGAAAGGCCGATTAGTTTTGGGCTAAAGAGGATGATGCAGCCATGGTGGAACAGGTTAGCGGGGAGAGAGAGAGAGAGAGAGAGAGAGAGAGAGAGAGAGAGAGACTGGTGAGTTAAGTCAGTCAGTGACTTGACTCTATGAAGATGGTGACCAGATGATTGTGTTCAACATTGCAATACTAGCAATAGATAAGGCCGTTACCATACATCAAGAGATAACATTGACAGGGGTTGTCAGTGGGGGTTAGTGTAATTTACCCTTAAGAAAATACAAAATAAAATCCTAAGCAAAGCATAAACTCTTGGTTGCCTCCATCTATACCAAAAAACATGCAGAACCCTCCATCATGATCCCTATCAGTTTGGAATTCAACGGAATTTCTCACCACGCCTGATTGTTGATTTAGCAAAATGACCAAATTACATCTCCTAAATAGTGCACTCAATATATGCCTCCAGTAAATCAGTTGTGTGTTATGCAATTACGAGAATATTAATGTGGAAAGAAAATACTAAAGCTAGCAGTGAGGGAAATTAAACTGATTATTAATTGAAAATCTGAGCACACCATTGATGATCATTTTAATTATTTATATGATAATAAGAGTAAACATTCAACCAGACCAAAAGTTGGAATGACGAAATTGCTCCAATATAATCAATGGTCTCAGCAATATTAGGATGTGTTCTCACTTTTCTTGTTTTCTCAAATTTGGCTATGGAATATTGAGGTTTATCCAGTTAAGACAGTGTTCTAAATCCTAAGATGATTTGAATCCAAATGTTTTGTCTGATAGGAAAGAGACTTTACCAATTAAGATATTGGCTTCTTGGGAAATGTTTCAGTTGCAACAAGACATCCTTCGTTAGAGTATAACATAATTATAATGAAGACGTGTAGAATATTCAACTAATGACTAAAAAAGAATGTGGAAGTTTTGACCAAAACCAGGCCAGTTATTATCGGGTTGGAATTATATGGTCAAAAGGCAACAAATTGTATTCACAAACTTGAATTATTCAACAAATGTAAGAAGCAAAAACTTAGGACATGCTATGGAAAAGGGAGCAGGTTGAGACTTACAGAAGCTTACCTCATCATAAAGATAAGGGAAAGGGTATTTAAATAGTTTGGCTTCTTCTGCCATAAATTGTGGTCCATCCTGTGAGGAATATTTTGACGACGTTGGACAAATCACACAATAGCTTCAATACAGCACAAATCTGAAATTATAGTGTCATCTGAACCTGTGGATGAGTGGCTACAGAATTTGAAGATATTGCAACAACTGCAAGCCCTTTCTGCAGAATACAAATAACTTCAATATGTTACCTTTGTATGGTCATTAGTTTACCCAATACCAGTAAAAGTGACACCAAAGCAAGCCCATCAGGAGGAAATTGATTGACTAGCAGCCTACCTTCATATAGAAATTTGAAAGCTTCACAATATCTTTTTTCAAGTGTTTAACAAACGGGCAGTGGTTGCAAATGAACATAACCTGCACAATGACACTGTTAGTATGTGCCTCATAATTGCTTATTAGAGAGAGAGAGAGAGAGAGAGAGAGTGCTCGTGTGTCAAGTTCAACAAAGAAGCCAAGGTTGGAAGCTTCTTAACTTTTGGATGATAATATAATAATAAGTTAAAAAGAGAGCAAAGGGCAGGAGGCAGAGATCAACCGGACTGCCATAGTGGGAAGGATCTAGGAATAATGAATAACACACTATACCACGGAAAGAACAAAACCTGGGGAAGGAGGTACTTGTTCAAATTTTTTCATTCCTTGACCTCCAAATATGCCAGCCAATATAGGCTAGTAGGAGAAAATTTTCCATTCCTGCTCTCAATTCTTACATTTCCTGAATATCTTCCCCGAACATAAGGCAAACCTTCTAAGATCTCTTTGAGCAACTGAAATCTGAAAGGAACTCCCAAAACATACTCCAGTCTATGGACAAGAAAAAGAAATATTCAACTGTTTCTGGCTCATTTTGGTAAATGGCTGTAGCAAAGTATTTGCTCATGCTTTACACAGATAGAGTAATTATTAAATCTCTGGGCTGAAAAGGAGGAACAAGCCTCGTGTTATAATCCTCACTAAGTCTCTATGCTGAAAAATAGCCACTTTTCACTGAGTAAACTCCTTCACTGGTCTGAGGCCAAACAAGCTAAACTTGGGCTCCCGCAAAGCTAGGAGGAATTACTTGAATTGCTGAGGCAACATGACGAGGAAAAACTGAGCTATTAATCTGAATTCCAAGCTTTTCTTTTCTTTCCCTTTTCTTTTTTCTTTTTTGTCTTTTTGATAGATAAATAAAATCTGCTAAGGCACCAACCTGAATTCCAAGCTTTTCCGGATCGAGTTTTCTTTACCCTTTTTTTCTGACCAGATCACTGAACCTAAAACTCTCACCCCGGAACCTAAACCCAGTTATTTCTGCAAATCCAAGCACTCACACAAGCACCAATAATTAAAACTTTCCTATTCATAGCTCTCTGTCTGTGTATTGTCTGCATGCACACCCACAAAGAATCCATCCAGCCAAAGCACTCCAGAGGTTAAAATTTGGAGAATAAATACCCTAAAAGAGTTCTTGCTGGCAGAAAGCAGGGACATGATCTCTAATTTGTACATACTGTGGATTTCTATGTGATGCAAAGCCCATATAAAATTTAGTATACACCTCAAATAAAAATTTCTTTCAAATTCATCAACATAAATCCGGCTCTATGGTTCCAACATATCAAGCCCAGTTAAAAGTATGGTAGCCCCCATGTTGAACAATCTTGAGTCACAAGCGCAATTCCATGTGACTCATTTTGATAGAATTATATGTTCCCGGGAATCCAAGCCACCCAAAAATTAGCCGGATTGAACTCTGTCAGGTAATTACACCGTTTCCACGTAAGACAAGTCCAAAGGTTGCTACTGCGGTTCATCCTGCATTGTTTCGGGTAAAGATACAGAAGAATCCTGATGATGCCCAGATCAAGTTTTGGAGAACTTGAACATTGATGTGCACGTGCCTAAAAAGTGGCCAAGGTAGTATCTTCTCTGTACTGTTCCCTTTTTTAGAAACTCTTTAAGCCCTTTTTTAGAAAGCCTTTAAGTAAAGCTACATGAGCACATGACACCTTTTTCTCAAATTGGGAACTAATCTTCCAAACATAAATAAGGAAGGATAATACAGATTCAACCGGTCCAAAATGTTATTGCACCCCTTTTCTCAAATGGGGAGCTGGCCTTGCAAACATAAATTAGGTAGGACAACAATGATTCAAACAATCCAAAACTGCTATAAAACTATCTAAGATCAGCAGCGGTACTTCTGATCCAACACATAATGACAAGACCATTTGTTTCATTAAAACATGGCATTACATGCAATTTCTTGATTGCATATGAATTTACTACCTGCATCCACATTCTGCATCACCTTTAACCCACACTAACTCTAATCTTCAAGGAGTAAAAACCATCAAAATAGTGCACCCAAGCGGTCTTATTATATTCTTTCAGTTGTCTAGGCTATTTTTACTCAATGACAACTTTTTCTTTCCCAACCTTTCCACTCATCAACCTCTATCCACATTTCAATTTATGCATATCCCCGGGTCTTGGTCGGCAATCTGCAAATTCACCACCCAAAGTATCTCCAAATAATAAAGCCATTACCTAGTGTTAGTTCATCGATCCAGGGTGCTGGGAGATTTAAGCTCAATACAGACCCCACCTATGGCTTTACTCTTGGAAAATGAATGACATCAAATCACATCTAATGTTGTTTTATGATTCAAATTTATTAATTTTGATTTAGCAAATAAAGATCAAAAAGCTATGGCTACACATCTCAAGCACCTTCCACTCACTCCCACATAATTGCCCATTTTACGAGCAGTTAAATCGTTCCTCTATCATTGCCTCATCAAGAAATTCTGTTAAAGTACCAAAAAACAGATGCTTTCAAGTAAATCCTGTCCATTAACTACAACCATTGCTTATCGCAATTAATCTTATAAACTCTAGACTAATAACCGTTCCTTTCTCAACTCTAGCTTTCCATAACCCCCATCTTTAGTCTAATCAACCTCAAACCTGCAAATAATCAATAACTAATGCAAAATTTTCTAGTTTTAAGTCAACACTTGATGTAAACCGAAGCCCTCTCCACATTATTGTGTTTTTGCGTGCTAGGATAATGATGTAGTTGCCCCATTGTATTTTAGACACACTTTCAAATGCAAATCATCAACCAATAATGAGGGCATTAACAAGAAAAGGAACCCATCAACAACCTTGATAGCAAACAGCCAAAACCATGACATTTGCGTCATAATAAAGCTGATCCCATGCCATCTGCAGTGGTAACAAGGCCTGAACGACGGAATTGTACATTCAAAGTGCAACGTAAAAAGCAAAGGAGCTATTCTATTCCCACGGAACGACCAAACACGTCCTACTGATTAAGACGCGATAAACAATCTGATCATCTATGTCATTGCAGAAAATGACAATATTAACAAATAGATAGAGCAAAAGAAAGTAAAATCTCTCTGAGCAAATGCAAGTTTACCAGCAAAGCAGGATATGCTTCAAAGTCTTCCAATTGCCACATTTTCCCCGTGAGTGGCTCCGGAAGCTGACAGAGAGAGAGAGAGAGAGAGAGAGAGAGGGCCAATTAAGTTTCTAACTTCATATGGAGAAATGTTCAAATAACCTACTAAATGCATTCATACATTACAATTGCATATATACCTACACACATGTACATATATGTACGTAATGAATTGAGAAGTAGAAGAAGGGACCTGAAACTGAGGAGCCCTGAACCCAAGAGAGACACCTTTGGATTCAGTTCTTGAGGCTCGAACTACGAGTTTTCTCGCCTGCGAAGGTTTGCGGAGTTGCAGAGGAGAGAAGCCCAATTGTGAGGAGAGAGAAGAAGAGAAGGAAGAACACCTAGACGTAGCTAACATGCGCCGGAAACTCAGTAAACCTGCGCCCACAGAGGACACAGTTGTTGCCACTGTGGCCATGGTAGAGAGAGAGAGAGAGAGAGAGAGACGATTGTTGCTCTGCGTCTCTGACATTCGCCGGAGAGCTTCACATTATCCAACAAAGAAGGTTAATTTCGTCATTTCAAGCTTTAACCCACAGTTGGGCTCATGACGAAAAAAAGAGAGAGCCCAGTTCCTTATTTGGGCCGATGTTGGGCCGAAAAGACAAACAAGAAGTTTTAAGAAAAATGCAAATTTAGGCATTTGGTTGTGCAAATTGTCTTATTTTATAAATTGCTCGATTTTGAATTAACTAATTTATGTCACTAAAATTGTAAATGATTGATTCAAATTTGTGCAGATATTGAACAGAAATTTTTTTGAACTTTCACAGTTTCACAAGGGGTAATTCTATGTTTTAAAAGGAAAAAAAATGGCTAAATTAAATTTTCTTTAACAAAGTAAAATTTGTAGACTTTGAGTTGTTTTATTTTTAAAGGCAACACATTCAATTATTTAATTTGTAAATGGGTTATATTCTAAAATGACCCAGTAGACATTTTTCATTCACAACCAAATGGCAACATAACAAATTCTCCAATTAGAAAAAAAAAAAAAATTCTTCCAAATTAATGATGATCCTTTCATTAAGTAAACGAGTTCTGAATCTATTCTTACATCTTAATAATTCTTCAATTATTCTGAATCTCTTCATGCAGTCTTCAATAATACAAATAATTCTTGAATTTTTTTAATTTCTTAAATTATTCAAGACAATCATAGATCATATTTTTAAGTTTTTCAATACATGTTGCATCTTTAATCAATTTTGCTTAAATTTTTTACCAAATATTTTATCAAATAACTCTTGAATTACAAATTATTTCGATGGGAACAATTCTTGAATTTCGAATCTGTCACTATGCCAAATTGGCATGTATTTGGGATCCAAAGATAATAAAAAAAATTAAACTAAGTATCCATTTACTATTTCTAGGTTTAAAAATTCCGGTTTAAAGTTTGACCTAATGGTAGTTGGATAGCTTCAAGCAACAGTTTTGGCCTGAGTTATAATATAACAAGTGGATAACAGTTAGAAAAAAAAAATTATGAGGTCAACATATTTGGTACCCTAGCTAGTTAAGTTTGGCTTAAAATAAAAACGGGTTGTTGAAATTTATAAAAACGTGTTTTTCACAGAGATCAGAACTATGGAAATCTAAAACTTCTTGAATTTGCATGCTATCTAGGCACAATGCATGGAGATTTATCTAGCACCAACTAAACAAAGCACATTTTTTCTGTTTATCTATATATTTATATATAATTCCATCTTATTAAGTCGGGAAATTTTTTCCAATAGACTATTTTGATTTGAAAATAATTTTTGTCTAACCAAGGATAAAATGCAAGCTATCACTTGATAAAATTTTAATAAAAGAAAAATAATGATGGTACTAGCATATTTGACAATGTTAGAGAAGCTACGAGTTTTTGAAGTTAACTAATCACTTAACAACCTGTTAAACAAGAGGTTTAGTGTCAATATATATGCATATACACACCTAAAAACTCATTCGATGTGGGACGAGCCTTCAGCCCAACGCAAGCGTTGAACGCGGACATGAACCTAAGCCCGAACCCTAGGGGAGCCCATTAGTCGCAACTAGATAGAAAGACCACTTGACCAAGTGATTTCTTTTTTAAGTTAACCAATCACTTAACTACCCGTTAAATGAGAAGTTAAGTATAAATATATATGCACACACACTCAAAGATTCATCCGATGCGGAATGAGCTTGCGAAGCTATGAGTTTAGAAGTTGAATTATGGATCATTTTTAGATGACCAAACATTATCAAGCAAAGATTTTAGAGAGGTCTTCAAATGATTTTCTCATGCGTTGGAGACCCTTACTTTTGCTCTCCAAATGTTGAGACTCAAAGTGGCACTCTAAACATTAAAGTTTATTTCATCTATCTCTCTTTCTCTTTCTTCCTTTTGTCATCTTTTCGTAGAGTGTGTTAACAAAAGAATAGTTTATGAAATGGCTAGTTAAAATATAGTGTATTGTTCAATAAAAAAATAAATAGAGAGTAGATTTTTTTTTAAGTTAGCTTATAAATTGGTTTATTTAAGTAGCTCATGACTTTTCTAATAACTTTCTTTTTTAAGTTCTCGGTAAAAAAAAAAGTCAAGTACACAAGTTAAAAACCTATAAAAAGGTTAAAAATAAATAAATTTCAGTTGGAAAAAGTAATAAAAGTTAAGATAAATATATATATATATATAGTTGAATAAGCTGGTAAATAAGCTTATCCAAACAAGTAAGATAAAAAACAAGTCCAAGCGAAATGCATAAAGCAGACCAAAGTCATTTTGAAAATTAAAATGAGGCTAAATAGCTATAATTATAATAAGCTGGTAAATTGCCTCTTAAATAATTATTTTGCTTTAAAGATTACTCTATATATATATATATATATTAGTTTATATACGTTGTACCTATATATGGAAGTTATCATATTATTTTGCTTTAAAGATCATTATCATATTGTTGTTATAAAATTAAAAAAATTAAAAAAAAAGTGTGATATTGTTGATTACGGATAGAAAAAAAAAAACTTAGTTCTGATTAATGATTGCTCCTAAATAAATTTCTTAACTACGCCACTGCCTAACCACAATACTAGTAGCTAGAACAGTTTTGATCTACTTTATTCTTTTTCAACGTTAATTCTCACATCAAGTTTAAGGTATCATTCAATCCATTTCCCAGATAAGATTCCATTAGGAGCTAATCGTCCCATTTGTTGGGTTACTGATAGATATATGTTTGCTTGGTGACGATGTTGTCATTTCATAGTTTTACTTGTTTTCTGCATTTAAAAAACAAAGCAATTTAGTAGAAGCAATTAATTAAGAATTAAGAGAATCATCCAAAGCCTTTCCAATTAATTATCGTGCAGATAGCACTTGTAATTTGCCTAAAATATACACAAAAAGTCAAAGGATTAGTATTGTTAATTAGTACAAGTAAAAGAACTGTGTAGTTCCATGCCTTCTGTGATTAATTTTAAATAAAAATATCCATTTTCATGGGAAAAAAATTTCCAAATTAGAAAGTTCATAAGCAATCGGGTTGTATGATGTATCGTCATGACTTTATGATATGAGATTTTAATTTGCCTAAGTTCGATCACTGATTCATCATGATGTAAGAAGAAATAGTGAAATTGCAACAACTGATGATTTTTCAAAGTTTGTATCACTGGATCATCCTCAAGAATACATATACACCACAGAGAAATTATTGTAATAAATTATTTATTTTAAATAATGTGGAAGTCCAAGACTCCGAGGCATGAAAGAATACAAGATGATGCATGTAGTTTACATATTCATAAATCTATAGGCTCACAAGAGTTGAAAATTGAAATTAAAAATTTGGATGACTGTGTACAAGGCCGTTGGAGTAAATCTCAGCCCTAGATTATATACATTAAGTACATGTACATATATGCATGTATATGCATATGTATATAACAGCCAACTACAAAATGGGTATCGGCATATGCTTTATTTTTTTTTTTTTTTCAAAACCACCAGTTCTTAAACCATTTCACCAAGAGAAATACCTATCTTCGCGAATTCTTTCATTTCCTAAATTTAGCTAAAATTGGTTGGTTTATTAGAATTCAATTTAAAGAATAAGAAAAAAAGAATGAAAGAAAGACAAAAACTCTGAAGCCCAGCATATAATAAGTATTACACCCAATTAGAGACTTATTTGTAAGGTATATATATGGGTTAATTAGACTTTGTCCTCTTACATTTTACACTAAATCTCACTTCAAGATCTTCACTTTTAATTATAATAATTAAGCCCTTACACTTTTAATTTGTTGTAATATTAACATTCTATTTGCAAAATGGACAGAAATTTTAAGTGTAATAACCACATGACTTTTATCAAAGGATAAATATGTAAAATTTAACCCCTTTTCTATCCTAAAGACTTACATATGTATTGCACGTGAGTTGAATTAGGAGGTTTTACATTATACTTAATTACGTTATATACATCACAAAGTTAATTGTGCTCATAATTTTAGAATATTTTGAGAAAAATTTATGATAAATTATTAAGAAAAAGCATGATTTTACATCTATGTCTTCCTTAAAAATGACAATGTGCTTATCATATGTAAATTGTTTTGTCTATTTTTTATAAAAATGTTAGTATAAAGTTGATATTGTAATAAATTAAAAATAAAATAACTAAATTGTTACAATTAAAAATAAATATCTTAAAGTAAAATTTGATATAAAGTGAAAGAGTGTAAAGTGTAATTAATCTTTTATATATATATATATATGGGGTTATGAAAGGCCCCACAATAGGTCATGAATCCTTGATATATGGGGTTATGAAAGGCCCCACAATAGGTCATGAATCCTTGATTTTTTATGGCAAAACCATCAATCAATGTTGTAATGGGACGGTCGAGATCCTACAATCAGGTCGTTTTCATATCCGGCCCCACGTTAGCTTGATATAAACAACTGATATTACATATATGTGACAAAGTAGTAAGAGGATAGATCACAGCTGATAACTTCAAGGTCAAATATAAGGTCCCAGTGCAATCATACGTCCGATAGAAAAAAATATATATTAAAATTCAAAGATACAAGAAAAGAAAAATTGGAGTTCAGAACTGCGACGTTTTCGTAAGAAAGATTTTTAACTGTGGGGGGCCATTGCAGTTCTCACCGTTTGAAATAGGCATTGATGCAACTCTCTCTCTCTCTCTCTCAATACAAAGTCAAACAGTGCAATACTGATAATCTATTGGAAATTAGATAATACCCAGTTGAGAGTAATATATAGTAAGAGTAAGAATAAGAATCAAGGAGGAGAGAGGAGAAAGAGATATATATAGAGATCATTGAAATGAAGAGGAGCAGAGAGATGGAGAAGGGGTCAGAGGTAAGGTCCGCCATTGAAGAGCTATCCATGATGGTGGTCAAAGTTGAACCTGGTGGTGATGATCGTGATTCTGCCCATATCCCCACCAAGCCTTTTCTCTTTGTCTGCAACTTGGTCCTTCAAGTTATAGGTTACCCTCTCTCTCTCTCTCTCTCTCTCTCTCTCTCTCTCTCTCACACACACACACACACACACACACTGAAAATTATGATTGGGGTCTCCATTATTTTTCCCGAGCTCACTATATTATCATTCAATTCATGATGGGTATTCACCAAATTGTCTCTTGTACAAGTAATCGTATCTCATTTTTTGCTAGTCTTTATAATGGTATCTTCTTTGCATTTTTTCCCAACACATCTTTCTAAAACCTCTAAGAACACACACAGACATACATACATATATAAATGTATAGGTGTATATATTGTGTGTGTAACTTTGTGTATAAAATAGATCATTAAGCTTTCTGTGGATATATTTTTGCAGATAAGATAGGGCCAACTATGGCTGTTTTGAGACAAGACATTGATCAGAATATCCAGGTAACATGATCAGAGAACCAAAGCACAAAGCTAATTTCTAAGTAATTGTCGTTGTCATGTTACGTGCAAGACACACGCTTGAAACTCTCATGGACACCCTCGAAAACAACTCCTCCCTTTGACTTTTTGTGCATGACATTAAAACCCCTATAGGTTTTGCACATTCTTCCATTTTCCTTTCGTCCGGATAGGGGCATTTTTGTCTGTATGGCCATATATATCTTTATTGTGTCATTTTCTCATGATGAAATGCCTTACCCTTTATATGGATTTTAGTCTCATTTTCTATCAAGGGCATTTCTGGAATTTCTGTACATTTTACTTTAGTGAATTTCATGTCTAAGCTTTTGTTTTGTTTTTGTTTTGGGTTGTCCTAGAGATTGGAGCAGGCACATGAATCTGACCCTTCAGTGTACTCAAACTTGGTTGAGATATTGAAGAAAGAAGGTAGTGAAGGCAATGCAAGAAAGCGCACCAGCTGTAGCAGAGCTTTTGTATGGCTTACCAGGTAATCTAGTTTTTCCTACCTCTGTTCAAGGCTTCAGGCTTTCCAAATATCTCTTACCATGCATCTATGCAAGCTAAATTTCATGTTGCCCCATGGATTCACAACCATAATTGCAAAGT